>JARHVA010010056.1:112500-227244 GCA_037957365.1 Torreya grandis
ATTCAGAATATAAATAGGTATAGATTAAGTGAAAAAGTTAACCAAAATGAAAAAGGTCCAAAACTAACATAATCAACCATTCATGTCTAGATTTCAGTTAACTATAAATAACTCCCATTGAGATAATTAGAAACCTAAATTTATCTCACATGGTATTTATAACCCCAATATATGAAATTATTTAAATATAAAATGGATTTTTAGACATAATTCTAGAGGTAATTGAACATCTATGTTATGCATTATGCACTTAAATTGAATAACTCATTACATATGGATTATATATAAAATGGAAACTTTGTTCTTGAATAGATGATCAAAAGAACATGGAGTAAATCCATGATCATACTATTTTTTCATCATAGAAATTAGTATTTAAAATTTTGAAAAATAACATAATGTGTATGAATTTGTATCATAACCCCATTAATAAAAGTAGAATATTTAACTATTTGTAGATGCGAATTGGAAATTTTGTTTGAAGCTTGTGCATAAACCTATATCATATACTCAAAACTATATGAATTTATAGTTTGATATTAAAATTTGAGTGGATATAAATAGTATATAACCCCATAATCAATGCCAATAATTGAATTTTGAACCATTTTGCTACCTTTAAAATTATATTTTGTGGGAAAATTGAGTTTTAGTCATGAAAATTATTATCTCACATATGAAATGCCTAATTAAATACCCCTATTTTTAGGTGAGGGAATTAATCTTAAAATTTACTCATATCAAAATAAATTTTAACTGTAACATGCATAATAAGATGTAATCATTTAACAATGTATCATATTTTGAAATTTTACTAGCATACTAATATTTACATCATTTTAATTTTTATGTGTAAAATATGAGGCAAGGAATATATAAATGTGTCAATGAAGCATATAATAATAAAATATAAAATTATTATCTTATGTGAATGAGTGCATGGTATTGATCATGGAACTTATCAAACTTAACAAGCTCAACAAGCACATAAACACAACAATCTCAATGCCAAACAATAAGTCCAAGGATCAAGTATAAGGGACATGTTATATGTCACAAAATGAAAGATTCCATATAAAAGGCCAATGCCCAAAATCAAATTATATGAATAATGTAAAAATAAGGGACATGTTGAAATGTTGGTCACAACATAGGAACAAGGACTAAAGTGAATGGACATGTTCAAATTATACACATAGTAATCAAGATCTGATAAAGATTTTCAAAAAACATTACACATAAGGGCAATAGTCATATGTAATAGACAAGAAAGATATAATCTACTACGTAAAAATAATAGTATCAATGGAACATAAAACTAAAAATATAGTCTAGACCATGCATATGTAATGTGATCATATCCTAAAAAATAGCATATTTGTGTAGACAATGTAAGACATAGATGTTAACAAGACATTTTTATATAGTATAAAACTCAATAATATAAGAGTCATAGAATGATAACACATGTGAATAACGTTGGTTATTGATAATATGCCCCTAATTTAGTAATGATATTGGGTAGAAACAATCCTAACACATTAATCTAAGTGAAACATATATGTCCTACATAACACTTGTAGACACTCTTTTTTGGTGGCTGCCATGTCTAAATGGACATTGAAGTGACTTCTTGAAAGCAATGTAGGTTAAGCCTATAAATAATTGAAATGCTTTGATTCATTAGGGCACATCACGTGCATCTTATAATATATATCAATGTATCCTTAACTAGGGCAATGCCTTGTGCACAATTATCATTTTATTCTAATTCATCTCCAATCATGTTATTGACATGGAAAATTGACCTTTTCAGCCATGTGTGAGGGATGACTTGTCAAAATTCAGAAATGGCAATTAACTTGATTAGGATCACTTAATTAGTTAAACCTAATTAAATTCATAGGTGACAATCTCATGGCTAATTAATTATTGAATTTCTATTTTTATAAATCCATAAATCTGGATTGATGACATCACATAAATATCTAAAATGATGTCACCATAATGATATCATCTTTTGTGAGTTGTCAGTCACTCACAAAATATCAAAAAAATATCTGAATTTGTGAGCCACGCCTATTAATTAAAAATATTAATAGCTTGTTCTCTCCCAAACCTAACTATGGTTAAATTAAACCTAACCACACTTGAGTTAGTTCTAGTTTGGAAGTTTATATATATAATGCCTCACCCATTATTTAATAATATATTTTGGTATAATGTTATAATGCAAAAATACCTTCAAATACCTTTATTATATACTGTTATAATGCCCATTTGTTGAGAGAGCCAAACACAAGCTCAACATTACCAAGGTGAAAAGGAGAGATGATGTAAGGAGTACCATTACCTAAGCTTCTTTGATCACACAACTAAGCACATTATTCCATGGCAAACATAAAAATGTTTCTCTCAACGAAGGTAAATAATGGTTGTTTTATCTTCTATTGCTAGATGTTTGTATTTTTCTCTTGCTCCTTGAGTACCTAGGCTCAAGGTGTTAGATTTATTAGTGTCTTTACTTGGTTTTTAATCACACTAACACAATACTAATCTCCACTCTTCTATTATTATTTATCATATAATGGAATGCCTAGTGGGAATCACATGACACAAATCTCTTTTAACTACTTATTAGGATGTTTTAATAACCATTTTATGCCAAGTTTTTGATCTAATTACTAAAAATGTGAAGAAATTTGAGATCTCAACTGAGCCACATCGATCGGTGATGATTTTAATAAATCAAGGTCAATAAATATAATCAAATTTGATTGAACAAATTAGAAATGATCTCTATGTTAGAAACATAGCTAAACCACAAATGTAGTAAAAATCATTTCTTTCTTGCTTTTCTTGATGCCTAATAAACTATTTATCACCTATTTAACTTTATTCTTGTAGGGTAGTGAGGAGTTTTGAGTTTGAAACATTGTTTTTCAATTATTTTTCTTCTAAAATGCATTTGTTTTTGGTGTGGTTAAAATAATAGATAATTATCACAACAGAATCAATGTCAATCATAGGAATTGGTCATGATCACTGTAGTTATTATCAATAATTTATATGTTTTTTTATTTTTTAGAAACCCGAGAGTTAAATTTTTATGTTTTTATTAGACTAAATTTAAAGAGAATCACTTTGGTTTAAAAACAAATTAATCTAATAACTTTTTTACATGGAATTAAGCCAAGAAAGAAGAAGTTTGGGTGGTTTTAAATCAATTTTCCATTTTATAAAACCCAAATTTATACAAAGGTTAAAACTCATTCACATTTGGTTAATGTTTATAAAATTCACTTAACAATTTGTCTTTTGGAATTTTAAAAACTTTTACAAGTGAAAACATGTCCAAGGGGCAAAAAATTTCAAACACATTTTAATTTGGTGTTACTAAAAATTACATACATATTTAATTAGAGATCCTAAGATCTTTTTCAATTCTTGTATGTTCTTTAGCTAGTTAAAATTACTTAGATTAAACTTTCTGATTTTATAAAAAATAATCTTTAGCATGTATGCTCTCCTCCCATTATCTTTAGGTAAATTGGGTCACCAAAAGTGCTTGGTTTATTGTCATTATTTGTAAAAGACGTGTCATAAATAATGTCATGTATGCTCTCCCCAAGATCTGAGTGACTTGGGTGATTTGAAAGTGACCTCTAAATTCTTTCCATTTTTATTATTTCTTTTTATGAACTTGCATTTTAGGTGGAAGTTCATATCCTCCCCATGAGCTCTTTAGGGGTATATTGACCTAGGGATTCATCTCCCAAGATCGTACCAACCCCGCTCCATGGTGAGGTATACAAATTAGGAAAATTTTTAGATGGGATAGTGGTGAGTATTTATCCTAACCATCCCAATGAATAACCATGCCATATAGTAACTAGACATCAAAATTCATTAATAAGTACATGGATGAATTCATTTTGTAAAGGACTAGACCATTACAGCCTAAGCTAGGTAGTTTGGATTCAATCAATGTGATTACACCCTTATGTTAGCCTCATATGGGACCATGTAGTACATGTGAAATTATATATTTTTAGTAAAACCCCACTTGCCACAAAATTTCATTCCAAATGTTGAGTGCTCCTCACTCTAAATTCATGCCATGTACTAATACTTGAGAGATAGAAGGGGGACATAAAAACTCTACCTACACCTTTATTTTAATTTTTGGATTAAAACTTAATTCCTCACAAGAATTGGTATATTGGTGAAAACTTTGGATTAATTTATGTACACATGCATCAATTATATGGATAGGATGATCCATTTTTTATACTTGTATTTTCCTTGATTTACATGTGTGTTTAGAGACTAAAAAACTATTTTTTTTGTATGTTCAAAAAGTGGTTCATAATCAATCATATGTTTTCACACCACTTTATCCTAAAAGGTGTTATTCTATTAGTTTAGTGTCACACTTTTTCCTTGGACTTTTCATTCCAAAAATATATGTGTCTATTACTTATTTAAATTGGGCATCATTACACTACTCATTTCATCCCATATATTTACCTTAAAGTTTTGAGTCAAAAACCATTATCATACCTTTCGATCAAATTAGTGTTGTTATGTTGCTCATGCTATTTCAAAACATTACCTTATTTCAAACCGTGTTTGAAACCATGTATAAATTTGTTATAAAATTGGTATCTATATGCCATCCATTTGAGTCTAAGATGTTATCCATTTTAATAATCCAAGGCTTGTAAACCAAGTTAAAATTTTGTCTTGAAAAGTTTAGAATTAAAATTGATTGGTTTACAGCTATGTCTTGCTTAATTTTGGCTTGGGTGTTTACCTCTTACCTCTTAATTATGTCACTTGAACAAATTCCTTGCTTGAATTAAAGACCCTTTAGATTAGATCTAGGAAGTGGTATATTTTTTTGTGCCTTGAGTCAAGTTGTTTCCTTTAACTAAGGTTAAAACTCTCTTTTCAAGTATAAACTTAAGCATGGTTAGTTTACATTGGAGCCTTTCTAATCACTTGGGATTGAATTCTTTACTCATCACTCTTACTTTTGTTACTTGAGATTTAATTTACCATTTAGTTTTAGGCATTTTAGTAGAGTGAATGTCTTATACCAAGGTTAAGTTTGTTTTATAATCATATATGCCTAGATTGAGTCATAGTGTTTTCCATTGTTTGTGTTTAGATTAATTGTAAAGTTCTTACCTCAACCTAGTTTGTTTTTAAAGTTTAGATTTGTGCCTTATTACCAAAGACCTAAAATTTTCATTTACAATTTTAGATTTAGTTTAGGCCTTTTGTGTTTATCCTTTTGCCTTATTTCCAAAGACCTAGCACCATTTTTCATTTTTCATACCTAAATTAATTTTTTTTGAATCACTTTGCCAAAAGACTAGTATTCAAATTCACATTCATTTGACCATTTATGTGGAAGAAATTAGACCTTGGGGATATTTGAGACCAAACTTACTATTGACAATTTTTTAGAAAAGCTCCATTTTAGGCCAAGTTTAAACCGTTCTTAATAATAGACAAAATTATCCATTCTAGACCAAATTTTTAGACATACTAAACATTGACCTATCATTTAGACCTTGTTTCAAGTGTTGTGTGAATTTTTGACTTTTATTTTTAATGAGACCTAGTAATAGATCCAAACATGCCTCAATCAAGTTTATTTTAAATTGTCTAGATCATGTTTATTTTCAAGACCAATTTTAATTTGCCTAAACCAATACTAAGTTCTATGGACCACATTCAAGACTATTTTTGTAGACAAAGACTTCCCTCTTTGGGATAATTTATAAACCTAACCATGGAAATTATGATATGCCAAGATCACCCTTCTTTGGCCCAATTAAAATACAAAGTTTTCCCTTTCAATGATAATTGTACCCAATCCAATACTTATGCTAGTAATCCTCCTTTGGCTTGTGTAAGCCACCAAGATTTGAAATGCCTAAGGATTATAATTACATGCCCTCATCCTTTATCCTACATTATTAACCAAGCTCCATAGTGCCCATTGATTACCATTCTATTCCCTCATCCTTCAACCTGCATTAGCAACCAATCTCCACATAACACATTCATTACCATTCCAGGTCCTTCTCCTTTGTCTTAAATCAACAACCAAGGTCCGTAATGCCCATTCATTACCATTATAGGCCCTTAAAAATATGGTAACTCATTATCCAAAAAAAGTTATGCAATTAAAATTTTATGGATCATAATTACCATCATAGACCCATAACCAATCTTTGTTGAGCCCATCATAGATGAGCATATTTGAAAAGAGTTCATTATTGAACCACATGTTAGTATTCATCCATTTCCAACTTCCCCCACTTCAAAAAATCTAAGCTATTCTTCAATCTAGAAAAGATCCAATCATTACCTCCCCACAATCCATCTTTTAAAGACCAACATGTGTCTAGATATGATATTTTACAACCAATTATTATCCAAGGCCAAGAGAACCAACCAATCCATGTTATTTTTTTTGAAATACCTATTTGTGATGATTTAACTAGTGTTGAGTCACCCTTTTACCATTTCCTTATTTTTAAGAAGCCTCAGTTTGATGTTCTAGTCTTTGTGGAGTTTCATATTGACCATTTCCATTTGGTTGAGGAGTCTCACATTGACAATCTAGTATTTTTTTAGTAATTTTTAATGATTATAACCAACTTTAGGAAAATAATTATTTTGAACATTACCCCATTTTTAAGTATCCTTACTTTGATAATCTAGTCTTTGTGGAGTTATATGTTGACCATTTTACTTTTGTTTAGAAGCCTCACTTTGACAACCCAATATTTATGGAATCCTTCTTAATTGAGACCATTTTTGAACATTCCATTATTTAACCCCATTCCATTAATCATCAAATAACAATAATTAAACATAACATATTTAATGTAACATCAAATGAAGAATCAACATTAAAGTCAAGTTCTATTTTTGAACCAATATAAGATTTAGAATCATAATCAAAATCAATTTCAGTATCAAGTTTAGATCCAAGGTCCTTTGATTTAGACTTAGATTTAAAATTTGAATGCATTCTTGGATATTAAAACATTGGTTGTACATGGCTTGAAAATCAATTTGAATATATATATGTGATCCTTCCATGATTTTTTATAATTATTAATTCAATATCAACACAAGTTTTCTTAGTATCTTCTATGAGGATTGTGTTGCCTCTTACGATTCCATTACCATTCCACATGCCATCAACACCAACCAACCCAGTCATTATATTGATAGTCCACATCCCACAAGTGTCAATTGGGACCTAAATAATCACACATTAATCTACTACATCCATGGTGAAATATCATTTGTAGAATATCAGGGGGACTAAGACCACATTCATGTAGAAGAAATATAATCTCTAAATGAAACCTTTTCATATGTGGTAGGGGGTAATCAAATTCCCAACTTAACATCTTCTACTGAAACCTTGTTGAGGTGATAAAAGAAAATCAAATTTAAAAATCACTATTCCTTAGTAAAATATTCTCATAGGCATTATGGGACAATCAAAACAAATTTATTGGTGAAAACCTCTTCAAGGTGGTAATAGCTAAGCACAATAGTTCTTCACTACTTGATGAAGACATTATAAAAGATATCAATAGTATAACTTTCAATCTACAACATAATCAGATAGCAACATCTCTCAAGCCTAAATCATATAAAAATCTAGTGGTCCTATTGACAGCATATTTAGAAGTATTTGGCCTCACCACAACCAAAATTATATTGAATCTAGAATAAAAAACATTGTGTTTGCCTGAAAATCCTAATCTTCATTTTTTTACCAACCATTATACATTCCATTATGATCCATCTCTCCATTTTCAAATCAAACATTTTAGCCACTATTTATCCATATTTAACATATGTGTTTAAAATTTCCTATACAAAGGCTATGAATATATCTTATATTTAATTTGGTGGAAACATAATCAACGACTAATGAAGATCACAACAAAATTATTAGAGTCTAAATCAACACTAGGTTCTTGATAGAGTAGTTATTCAAAAGGGTGTGGGATATCAATTTACATAATTGACTATTCTAATTGTATCATATGCTGATTAGGACATACATATTCACATCAATAGGAACAATAGAACCATTTACCTTGACTTTATATTTGACTTACCTTTCCATTTACCTAGTTTTTCCATTTACCTTGTCTTTTCCATTTTCCATTTTCCATTTGCCTTGCTATTATTTTATACCTTTCCATGTGTCTTTATTTTCTATTTGCCTCACCTTACCATCCTTTTTTACCTTTTAATACCTTATAACTACATTAAATTGATGTCATTTGGGACTATGTAAGCAATGCTCAATTTACATTGAGGTCAGCTTAGTCACTTCTTTTCTAACACCCTCATTATTTTGTGAGCAATTTTAGTAAATGCTCTTGCCATTTTGAGACTCACTTTGCATTAGTAATTTGAAATAGATGCATTACTAATAGCCTAAGACACACTCTCACTTTTTTTCAAGTTGGAACAATCTGTGTGTTGTAATTTTCCACTGAGTTGAGATGTTTAGAAAATTCCAAAGAAAATCAAAAAAATTTAAAATCCTAAAAATTAGAAAAAATTGCTTATAATATCCTAGAGAGATATGGAGCTCCAAAAATTCCAAAAACATTTGTCTTGTCTCAACCTATTCACTAATCCTTGATTCACTCTATAGGATGAAATTCATGGTGGGTTTCCATTCACACTTTTAGGCCAAGCTCATAGTTTTCACCCTATTTGGGTAACACCAAAGCATGCACCTTATACTAGGATATCTTATCCCCTTAAATCATTAACTTTCATATATTTTTTCTTGGGAACACCATATATTTATCATTCCATTGAGCCTTTACATGTAGGTATTGACTTGGTTGACAACAAGATATTTTATATTGCTTTTCCTTTTAAGTTTTTTATTTGTTTGTTTGCATAGTTATTTGTTTTCTTTGTTGTGCCTTGACTCAGTGCATATGTGTTCATTGGGTGATTCCTTGAAATTTGATATTGAGTCCATACATATTCATATGTCAACATTGTCATCATTGGTGTGTTAATTTTCAATTATTTATTAGATTAGTTTTCAATCCTTATGTGCATTATGACTAGGTCATCATTGTGTTTTATATCATGGTTTATACCATCATGTGTTACAACAAAAATTAGTTCAATGGAGATTACAAAAGATGGTGCCATATAAATTTATCCTTGTTCACCTTAGAAAATCCTCCCACCCTCCTTGATCAAATCAACCCATTGACCATTCTAGTTATATCAATGCTAATAAGGATGAGCATCTCTACATTGTTGTTTACAACTGAATCATTTACATTGATCAATTCTTATTATTCTATTATATTCCTCATTCCATTTTCCCACACTTATGGGAGAACTAAATTAGAGTAAGGTATATTTGGACTATGTAGGTAGTTCTTGGATACATGACATATCTTGGGTTAGATCAACCACCATTATTCTGCCAATCATTTCTTCTATCACTTTTCACACCCTTATGTTCCTAGTTTTCTATGGATTTTTAAATCTTTGAAAATTCATTATACTATCATGCTCATGTTTTTGCCCTCTCATATTTGAAATATGTGACAAGTTATATCCTTGAGTTATGCTTACTAATCCACCCTCTTGGGGGAAAAAAATTATTAAATATAGGTCATCAAAATAACCACCTTTGGGCAAATGATTATTTTGACCCATAAAACTTGATAGAGTATGTGTTTATACCACTGATTATAACTACCTTTGGGTAAATCAGTGTTTCAACCTCTATTACTAATTATAACTACATTTGAGCAATCAGTATTTTAATAAACACATGTAAACATAAGTTTAATTAGATTAATTTCATCTAATGGTTAATTTCATTCTTATTATTACTTATTTTTTAGGTACCATCCATCAATTGTATGTGTTGACCACTCCCTCAAGGGGGCATCATAGGTTTACTAAGCTTTGTTTGCAGCATCATTCCATCATTGCATGGATTTTTCTTCTTAGCCAAGACATTAATGAATTTTTAATTCTTTGGTAATATGTTACTTTGCTTGTGTCTCACAATGCCTTCTTAAATAGGGGAAAATTGTATTGACTCCTTTTTAGCTGCTTCTATGTCTAAATAGACACTGGAGTGAATTTTTACACATAATGCAAATCAACCCTAAAAATCATTGAAATACTCTAATTCATCAGTGCATATCAATTTATCTTCTAAACCACTTAAATGTATCCCTAACTAGGGAAATGAACCATACACAATAATCATCTTTCCCTAATTTATCTCATATAAAGTTGTGACCTAACAAATTGACCTTTTCAACAATGTGCGAGGGAAAACTTGTCAAAATACTTAAATGGAAATTAACTTGTTTATTATTGATTAATTGGCTAAACCTAATTAAATGCATACATGAAAATCCCATGGTTAATTAATTTTTTTTTTATAAATTCATAAATATAGATTGATGACATCATCATCACATCACACAAATAACTAAAATGATGTCACCATCATGACATCATCTTTTGTGAGTTATCAAACACACAAAATATCAAAGAAATATCTAGAATTGTGAGCCATGCCTATTAATTAAAAATATTAATGGTTTGTTCCCTCCCAAACCTAACCATGGTTAAATTAAACCTAACCACAATTGAGTTAAGGTTTGTTTGGAATGATATAAATACAAGGCCTCACCCATTGTTAAACAATGTCTTTTGGTATAATGTTATGATGAAAAAATACTTTAAAAGACATTTGTTATGTAGTTTTATAATGTTTATTTGTTGAGAGAGACAAGCCAAAGCCAAATCCAAACCCAACATTGCCAAGGTGACAAGGAGAGATGATGAAAGGAGTGACTTTACCTAATATTCTTTGATCACATGACTAAGTACATTCCTCCATGGCCAACATATAACTCTTTCTCTCAAGGAAGGTAAATAATGGTTGTTCTATATTCTATTGTTAGTAACTTGTATTATTATTTTACTTCTTGTGTCTAGGCTTGAGGTGTTATCTTTATTAGTGTGTCTTTGTTTGATTTTTAATCATACTAACATAATACTAATCTCCCCTCTTGGATTCCTATTTATAAAAACACTCATGAATACTAGTGAAATGCATGTATGATAATAAGGAATATGATACATATCAATTAGGAGATAAATAACATATTAAAAAGATGAAAACTAGATATATAATCATGTTTTAGTCCTCATTTTGGATTTTCAAGAATATTTTGAATATTTTACTAATATATCTTTTAAAATATACAACTTAAAACAATAGAAATAAATGATAAATAAGGTGTTCAAAGTATAATAAAGGATAAATAATCTAATAATCCATGACACATGTCCATGTTAAATATGACTAAAAGTGATTGTATATATGTGTATGAGAAATATTCCCCCATTATATATAAGTTATAAACAATAAAATTATGTAGGAATAGAACTAGTATGTATAAGTTTGATTGTACATCCTCATTTCATGAAATGTAAAATTGTCAAAATATGTACTATGTATGAATAATATTGCTAAGGAAAAGGAAAAAGATTAATAAAAATAAATCCAAATTAGGAATATTTGTGAAAATTTTATAATATTTGATTTTTTTTGTAATTTTTAAAATTTGACAACCTAAAACAGTAGAAGTAAGTGATAAATAAGGTGTTGAAAGTATAATTAAGGAGAAATATTTTAACAATCCATGACATGTTTCAAAGATAACTATGCAATAGAAGTTATTGTATAGACATGTATGAGTAAGATGGACCCATTATATATAAGTTATAAACAAGTAAATTATGTAGGAATAAAACTAGTATGTAGAGGTCTAGTTGTACATCCTTAATTCATCAATTGTAAAATTGTTAAAATATGTAGTATGTATGAATACTATAGCTCAGTAAAATGAATATTTTGCATAAAAATAATTTAATTTCATACTAAAATTAATTAAAATAATTAAAAACAATAATTATTAAGGATCTATATCCTTAAACTATGATTTTTGTTTGAAAATTAGCATAGGAAATTATAGACCAACTGGGATATTAGTGTCATTCATTTGTCTCTAGAACTGGTTGATTTTATCTCTAACATAAAATGACATTTGATCATTGAAAACTATGAAAATAGGGAAACAAATGACATAATATGTCAAAATTGATCATTATTTTGAGTTTTTCAAATCTAAAAAGTGAAAAAGAGGAGCCAAGAGGCCAAAAACAATAATATTTAAGGGCTTATAATAATTTATCAATAAATTACGTGTAATAAATTGAATAAAATGATGTAATAGTCAAGAATCCATGTGTAGATACTCCACTTTAATCACTTCCATTTCAAATTTACAAAATAAAACAATTTCTTATAAATTATACACAAACTAGTGTAATATAATCTATTCATTATAGTTTACTTAGTCTATATAATGTATGAGTTTTAATTCACCTTGAGGAATCACTAATTGGGGTATTTTATCATACTATATCCTTAAATTTCCATTGTTCATGTTTGTCAATCACTAGTTATCTCCCTTTCTCTAGTCAATTAATCATTTTCTCATTATTCAATCAAATCAACCAAATTCATTTTCATTTCATATTAATTAAATTAATCCCTTTTATTAGTTTAATTAATATTTTGTCTAATTATAAATCCCATATAATTGGAATTTTTAATTTACTATAATTTAATTTTTCCCTTTTCCACCTCATATGGGCTTCTCTCCAAGGAACATTCTCCACCATCCATTTTGGAGACAATATGGAGGTATTAGGAATACAGAACACAAAGAAATATTAATTAATTAAATATGGAAATAAAACATAGAAAACAAAACATAATAGAGATATAGATTTAATGTGGTTCATCCAATATGGGCTACATCCACATAGAAACAACTAGACCTTTTTATTCAATCCAATAAATGAAGGAAAAGACCTACAATACATCAACTGTAATATCCTCTTCACTCACACATAACACAACCATAATTATAGTTACATAATATAAAATAATGGTTTCATATTAGGGAAAAAACTCACAAAAATAATTTCTACCATTAGATCTATGACATAATAGTGAATGGTCTAGATTTACTACAAAATTACAATATTTTACAATACATTTTTATAAAAAATTTGCTTTGGGGGTGGTACCCACAAAAACCTACCAAGAGGGCTTCCAAATATGTCACCACCCCGTTGGACCCCCATGGTGATGATAGTGGGGGGCATTACCCGCACACACCCCCTATCGAGAACCAGGTATTATAAAAAGATTAGGCTCACCATCTAAGAGGAGAGCTCTCATTCCACCTTGTAAGATATTTTTGAGAAGGATTATCCACCCTCCATCTTGGAAACAATATGGAGGGATATAACATAATCCTAAAATATATTTTTTAGCATTATTCTCCACCTTTCATCTTGCATACAAGATGGAGGGCTCATATTAATCCCCATTAGGATATTCTGAGGAGCATCCTCAATCCTTAATCTTGGACAAGATGAATGGATCTTATGGGTGATACATATGATGATTTATATGAATTATCCACCCTTAATATTAAATTAAATATGGAAGGATCACATTTGGTCACTCTACCTATAAATAAATAGGCACCCCTCTTCATATTTTGTGATCAATATTTATAGTGAAGCCTTACTAGTTATCAGATCCACCATTTGCATAAATTTGCCTTCTTATCAAGATATTATTCAAATTTCTCAAAGGGATTTTATCCACTATTCAAAGATGACATTGTCAAAGACCATTTGATACTAAGTTTTGAGCCACATTTCACTTGCATTTGACAAGGTGAAGAATCTATAAAAGAAGGCATAATTTGAATGCTTTTTATTTATATTTGGTCTTCTCTCATCATTGATTTGGCTCAAGAGGTCTTAGGCTTAGGTTAGTTTGTTTCATTGCTTTGATTCTGATATTTTTAGTAATGAAGGAAACACTAGCCTTTTTTACTCCTTCATAGGAAGTAAAAGGTTCCATACATCCATGCTTATCATTTGGAGAAAAACTCAATCTTGAGGATCTTGAAAAATTTGAATGCATGGTCATAGAAAATTTGCACCTATTTATACATTACTTGATATGAATGATTATGATTCTTATTACATGGGTGGGTTTTATATCCCACATTTAGATATGAGGATCAATTACCTTCTTTTCCCAAAATATTTGAGGAAGGTTCTACTCTTCTTATGGAATATACTACAAAAGTGAATATTGGCACACACAATAATCCTAAAATGATCAAACATGGTGTGTGTATCACTCCAAAATAACATGAGATGATTATCAATATTTTAATATAATTCATTCAAATATTCATTTGGACCTATTTTTATCTATTGATTATCGATACTTGTTTGGTTATTTGTCATCTGATTATGCACTCAGATGTTAAGCCTATTAAGTAGAAAAAATGGAAGATGTGTTCTAGAAATACCGTCTTGGTGAAAATGGAATTAAAAAAGTTGATTGAATTAATTTTACCAATCATATTACTTATGTATATTATATTTTCAATATTATACTAGTTATTAATAATCTATTAGGTATATGGATATGCACAAATTTTAGAGACCTTAACAAATCTTGTTCGAAAGATGATTTTCAACTGTCCAACATAGAAATTATTATTGATTATATAATATCTTATGAGGTGATATATATTATGGAAGGAGTTTATGTTTATAATTAGATAAAATTTTCTATAAAGGATCAACAAAAAATAACATTCAAAGATCCATGGGGAACATTTTGTTACCAAGTCATGCAATTTGGATTGAAAAATGCTAGAGCTATATATCAATGTGAAATGAGAGTTATTTTCCAAAATATTATGAATGAAATTGTTAAAGATTATGTAGATGACATCCTAAATAATTTAATAAACTCTATATAAATCTTGAAGTGGTGATAATAATATTTTAAAGGCTTCATGAATACAAAGTATGATTGAACCTCAAGAAGTGTGTTTTTGGAGTTTAATTTGGAAAGCTATTAGGCTTCAATTTTTATCGCAAGGGCATTTAAGTTGGTCTAACCAAAGTTTAGGGCATTATCAATATGATTCCTCATTATAATTTTTAGCATATTCACATCTTATATATACATACCATTCAATGTTTCATTTCTTATATTATTTATCAATACCACACATTTATTTACTTATGAAAAAGGGCACTACATTTTAGTAGAATTAAAAATGTCAAGAATTCTTTGAGAAACTTAAGAAATACCTAGAATATCCTCCAGTACTCATTATATAAATGCCTAATAATCCTTTGTTATCATACATCTATACAACTACAAGCTCTTTAGGGGCACTCCTCACCAAACATGATGATCAAGGCAAAGAAAAACTTGTCTATTATTTAAGCCAAAAACTAGTCTCTTATGAGCTTAATTACAATCAAATTGAAAAATCTTGTCTCATATTAGTTTTCACTTTTTAGAAGCTCAAAATTTATATGCTAAACATCAAGACCATTTCGATTGCAAAATTAGATCCTTTAAAATATCTCTTAACAAAAACAGCTTTGACTAGTCGAATGGCTAAATGGGTGATGTTTCTCAATGAGTTTAACATTAATTATACACACCAAAAGTTTATTAAGGGGTATGTATTTTAGATCAATTAGTTGGAGAATGTCTTCAAGATTATAATCCTATCATAGTGCACTTTCCTAATGAGTCTATTATGACTAGCTGAATCCAAAAATGTAAGCTATATTTTGATGTCTCTTTTACAAGTAATTTACTCCATAATGAGAATTATTCCCAATTCCTTTATCATTGTATTCTTATGCATGAATAACACACCCAAATATAAGGATTTGATTTCTTGTCTTTGTCTTGTCATTCAGTGGAATATTTATCATTTTCTAGTATATGATGATGCATAAATGATTATTAATTAAGCAATTGATCAATATAAGACTAAAGATGAAAATATTGTTCCCTAAAAATTCATGGAAAATAAACTCAAACTCAAATTTAAATTAATCTAGTTTGAATATGTCCCTCAAGAAAAAAATAAGTCTGTTGATGCTATGTCTACATCAAATCCATGATTTCAATCTATCCTAACATTAAAGAGTATCAAATCTTAATTAAAAACCTTCTCATTCCTTCATATTACTATTAAATTTTTTGAATGATACATGTCATTACTATTCTCAATTACCTTAGTAAACAAACATTTATTCTAATTTCCATGATCAAATCCTTACCACTAACCTATCAAATAACCATACAAAATAATTTATCTAAACTACCTCCCATTACACTTTTCTTGAAAACACACTCTATTATAGGGGTTATGATGGAAATCTAGTTAATTCTTTAAATCTAGAAGAATTTGACTTATTTCTTAAGGAAGTTCATTAAGGTATTTGTGAGGCCCATACTAGTGGTATTGTCTTAGCTAAAAATATCCTTTATAGGGTTACTATTGGCCCACTATGGAAGTAAACACATGCCAATGTAAAAAAATGTGTGGCATGTCAAAAACATAGTGACCTTATTCATGCTCTAACACAAATGATTAAACTAGATACAAATCCTTTGTTATTTTCTACACTGGGGCTTAATTTCATAGGAAAAATTAATCCCATAGCTTTAGATGGACATAAGCATACCCTCACTACTACCAATTATTCCAATAAATGGGTAGAGGAAATCCCTCTTAATTATATACCTAGTATTTAAATTTCCAAATTCATATTGAACCACCTCATTTGTTATTATAGCATTCCTTCCACTGTCATCTCAAATAATGGAACATATTTTAAAATATGGATGTTCCAACCTTCTATTCAAATTCCATATTAAACACAAAATTTGTCCTCCCTTTTACCCCAAGTCAATGGCCAATATGAGGCATCTAATAAATCCATTATCAAAATTATCAAAAATCTTTTCAACAACATTGGATGTGAATGGCATTTAAAAATATTCTAAGCCTTATGGGCATACCACACTAATGTCTATACTCCCACTGGTGAGACACCCTATTCCCTAGTCTATGGTTATGAATTAATCCTTCATATTTATATTGATTTGTTCTCCTTGTGTATTTCATTATAGGACATTATTGATGAGGAAGACTATCAAGTTGCAAGATTAGTAGATTTGGAGCTCCTAAACGAGAAATGTATAGCTTCCATTAATCACCTCAAATAATATTAGAATCAATTATGTTAGGATTATACCAAGTAAATTATCTCTATAAAATTTAAACTTGGTGGTCTTGTGTTAAAATAAAATCTAAAGAACACTAATGTTGATCTAGAGAAGAAAGGCAAGTTTGAACCCAATTGGTTGGGCCCTTTCATTGTCATAGCTAGCCATATATCTATTTCATATAGGTTGAATATTTTATATGGGTATGAATTATATGTGCCAATGAATAATATGCATGTAAATAAATTTCATGCTTGAGTTATGAAGATCTTGTATATTATTATCCCCACTTGGGGACAAAAAAATCTCCATTTAGTATTTTCACCCTTTTTCCCTTACTTGGGGACATCCCTTCATTGTTTCTCACCTCCTTTCATACTACCACCGTAATTGGATTATTATTTAAATATGTTCAATAGGTGAATCCAAATTAAATATAATCAAAAGCATATTAGACTTGAAAATTGGTTTTCTATTAGAGTCTCTTTTTAGATTAAATATAAAAATGTTGAATGACATGATTTTCCTACTTGTATGACTTATATAGATCCTTTCCATTCTTGGACTTTCCTATTTACATTACCTCATTTCATTCCTTTTTGTCTTGATTAATTGTTTTAAGATAATGTGACTCCTATTATAATTTTTTTTTGAAGGGTACTCCCTTAATTACTCATGTATGGATGCCCCTTTTCATATTTTACTTTAATTATTGAGTCCATACACCCACATTCATTCCTTATTTGGATAGATGTTTTTGTGACTATCATTTGAAGTATCTTGTATATTTTATTTTCATGAAACTCTTGTTTATATCTTATTCTAAACACTAATAAACATTCAAATATTACAAAAATCCTTAAACATCCAAATATTCACTTACATAAAACCCTAAAAACATTGCAGGGTTTGAATCCCAAAAGTTTCCTAATGTGTGCCAATATCTAATTTGATATCATTAACTAGTTATCATATTATTAGTCAAATTTAATTTCCATTCAATCTGATCTAGGTGGTGCATACTAAATTAACTCATAAGTTATTCCATCTTCTCATGAATATGACATATTAAAAGTGGGACCAATTTCTTTCTCTTCTAAACTCTCACCTTTTCACAAGTTAATAATTCATTCTATCACCATTTTACATGTTAAAAATTCTATATAAACTTAAATCAAATATAAATAATTATCATATTAATAATTTTTCATTATTTATTCATAATTATCATATTCTATTCCCAGTTTATTTTGAACTACAATGACTTGAGGTCCAACTAGACTATGTAGGCAGTGCCCAACTTTCTTAGGTTACCTTAGCCATTAATTATCCTATGCTCTCATCATTTTATTAACACGTCTATGTTTCATAAACTAATGATTTTGGTTAGACCATTTATTATACGTTCTCACTATTTTGTGAGCAAGTTCTTATTTTTCATCTATAATCAGTCTTCTTTACTTGTCATCAAATTTATTATTTCCTAATCCCTAAGAGAACTATATTTTGTCTAAAGTCCATGGGATTATGTAGGAAGCATCCACTTCATGGGGAATTTGGATTCATCTCAGCCACCTCTTGCTTATTATTATATTTTCTTCTTAGGTTATGATTGTTATTTCACACCATTGGTCCCAATACTAATTCCTTATCGTCACATGCACTAGTTTAGTGATTGAATGTTTATTTACTTTCACTTATATGTTTATGTGCTACTTGTTTATTTTATTACTCATGTGTTGATTTTATACTTAGTTTCCTTAATTTAGTAAACTTTAATTTCCATGCAAATCTTGATTATTCATATTATTATTTTAAGTTGTGAACATTTGTATCCAAATTTATTTTGATTTAAGTGCCTTATGTTTCCAATTTATGATTTGATTTTACATATGTTTCTTGAAATTGTATCCATTTTTGTTTGAATTAAAATTTATGTACTTTTAAAAACAAAATGTTGTCATGATTAATTTCTATATTATGATGCATACTGTTATTTTAAATATTATAAATAAAGTATTAAAGGTCTAGTCACATAACAATGTCAAATAAACTATTTATCTATCTAATCCAATCATAAGACAATGATAAACTCATGATAACCATTTATATCTATTTTACCTCTGAGGATGAATATATAGTCTCCAATTTAAAATCCCCCTAGGACTTTATATGTTGTTCATTCATATCTAAAGGCTTAATTTTGGCTTTTGTGTTTGTTTGTCCTCTTGTTTTATTTTATCCTCTTCATTTCCCTCTCATTTGGATTTTTTAATTTTATAGTTTCATAATTTCATGGGTCCACTCATATAAAATAATTTATGAATTTCCCCATGAGGGGTCATGTAGGGTTTATCAAGGGCCATTTTGGGACATATTTGAACCCACTTGTTAATGCATTTAGAAAAAATGTCAAATTACGACATCCATTATTTCATCATATAATTTTTTATCCACTCATTTTAGCACTTTTTCTTTGTATTTAAGAAGATGTTACTTCCTCTATGTATTGCAACACATCTTCAAATGATGGAAAAATATAGACACTCCATTATAATCACTTCCATGTTAAAATTACAAAATGAAATGACTTCTTACAAATTGTAAAAAAAATGGTCTAATATCATCACTTGTTCATCCTAATTTTTTAAGTGGATCTAATGTACAAGTCTGAATTCACATTAGAGCATGCTTAGTTGGGCTAATTCACCAAATTAGATCATTAGATTTTTACTCTAGTCATGTTTTTGGTTATCACTAGTCATCTCCCTTTCTCTAGTCAAGTAATCATTTTCCCTTAATCAATCAAATAAAAAAATCATGTTCATATAATATTATTTAAATTAATTCCTTTGATTATTTTATTAATCCTTCCTCTAATTATAAATCTCATAGAATTATAATTTCTAATTTTGTTTAATTTAATTTTTATCTTTTCCACCTCATGTGGGGCACTCTCTAAGGAAAATTTTCCACCCTCCATATTGGAGACAAGATGGAGGGATCTCATTCCCCCTTTAAATATATATTTGAGAAGGATTTTCCACTCTAAATCTTGGAAATAAGATGGAGGGATATCATTTCACTTCACAATAATTTGGAGGGTTATTCTCCACCCTCCATACTACATGTAAGATGAAGGGTTCATATTAGTCCCCCTTAGGATACTTTGTAGAGCATACTCCACCTTTCATATTACAAAATATGAAGGGATAATATTTTTGAATCTTTGTCATGATACATGTGATTCCTTGGGGTGAATTATCCACTCTCCATATTGAAGGCAAGATGGAGGGCTCACATTCAATCATGTTACATATAAATAAATGGGCACTCATCTTCATATTTTATGTTGAAGATTTATAATGAATCCATGTCAGTTTTCAGAGCCATCTTGTGCATCAATTCAAATTATTATCAATCTATTCTTAAAAATTTTCAAAGGGAGATGCTCCATTATTCAAACAAGACATTACCACAAACCCTTTGATAGTACATTTCAAGACACATTTTGATTGCACTCAACAAAGCAAGAATCCATAAAGAAAGGTATTATTTTCATGATTTTATCTTCATATTTGGTTTTCTCTCATCCTTTCTTTGGATCATGAGGTCCTAGGCTTAGGGTATTTTGTTTTATTTGGTTTGATTTTGATATTTTCACTAAAAAAGAAATAGTAACCTTTTGTACTCCTATAGATACAGTATGTACAATCATATTTTTGTTTTTTTTGAATTATTTAAATTCTTTTTCAAATTATTATAATATTTTAAAATTAAATAAGTTAACCAATTATCCCACCAATGTGGGAGTCGTAAAATTTTTTATTAAATTTTAAGTAAATTACTTTCCTTGAATGAAATGTACTAGATGTGCATGTATCAGAGTTAAAAAAAGGTATCATGTACAATAAGAAAGCTATATATATCACAACCTATGTAATTATTTTTAGGATAAGTAGCTATAAAATATATATAATGATGTGTAATATAAGAGGTACTAATAGTATATTGTGACAAATATTGTCCCTTTTGAGAAATATGCTAATTTTTATGGATCACTAACTTGGAAGGTGTTGCATGTGATTATGCTTATTGATAATTCTACATATTTTTCTAATAAACTTGTTTTTTATTTTGTTTATTTGTTATTTCATTTATTTATTAATAAATTATGGTGATGGATGGGGTGGATGAGGTGCTATAGATGTAAATGATACTCATATTTGACTCATAAAATTATAATAACTTAATTTTAATGAATGTAATCGAAGAATCTATTTACTATAGAATGTACAACATGAGGATTTTACAATAAAAGGCATCCCAATATCATATCAAAAACCCCATATTTTAGATTAAATATAAAATGATTAGATGGAATAGTAGGGACCACTTAAAGAGGTAACATAATATATCCCTAGTAGTTTGTTTTTCCCCAATGAATGTCTTGACACTTTTGAATTGTTACTTATATATCAAGTTGTGTGTAACCCAATGAATGAAATAATTTTATTATGAATTAATTCTAAATTATTCTAATAAAAAGTATCACCCTATAAATAAGGTTTTCAATAATATAATCTTGTATACATAAAATATGAAAATTAGAATCATCATCCATTATCTCACTAACATAAAAAGAAATCATGTGATGTGACTATGTAGTTTGGGAAATTGTACTAATAATTCAATCCCATGGAGGATCATATATCTAGAAAGTGGATAAGAATTGTATGTGTGATTCACTATTGAATTATCATTGTTTGTATCATGATTTGGAAAAGACTCGCTAAACATCTTTAATGTAGCATTTTCATTTTATTGAGACCTAATTTCCTCTGTATGAGTGCCTAGATCAATAACATTATTATCAATAATATTTTGAATAAGATACTTGGGATTGAAACATATACTATCATAATGAGCATTGCATCTATCATAATCAATAAATGCATTATTATAAAAATATTTTACATCAATTTATGTGACTCAAATGCAATATATTGATTATAATAGGACATACTTTATGACAAAGATGGGTCAAAATGAGCACATTGAATCATATTTAGGAAATGCTATAGAATGATGAGGACCATTTGATGTATTCTATGACATTTTCA
This sequence comes from Torreya grandis, assembly GCA_037957365.1. Classification (NCBI taxonomy): domain Eukaryota; kingdom Viridiplantae; phylum Streptophyta; class Pinopsida; order Cupressales; family Taxaceae; genus Torreya; species Torreya grandis. The sequence goes on from JARHVA010010056.1 coordinate 134,896, forward strand.
ATGACATATGTAGAAATTTAATATCACATTGAGGTACAGGATCATATAAGGGCATGAATTTTGTTCATGCAAACACTTTTATACTTTCTATATTTTGGATTTATGCGGATGATGGTATTACACAAGCACTTTGGGTTTATATTTTATCTATAGTGGTTGATCCTTTTATATATGAACCTATTTTATGGTTCTAATTTACATAGTAACTTGTTTTAGAGTTACAATTTTACATATACTAACCTAATTTGTGGTTCCATATATACATATGAACCTACTGTAAGGTTTCAATTTGACATACAAACCTGATTTTGGGGTTACACAAAAGAATTATGATGATATTAAGAGTATTTTGGTTGAGGTTTTAATTTAAACTTATATCACTACTTATCTAATGGTGATTATGCATTAACACTCCTTACCTCATGTTATTAGTGGTTGCATCTCCTTGGGGCAAGACCACCCATTGAATTCTCCAAACAAGTTCAATAAGTGTAGGTTGGTTTTTTACCCTCGAGTGTAATCATTAATTGATTTTTAATTTCATGTGATTTAAATAATTAAACATTTTTTTATTTATTATCTTGATAATTCATTGATCCATACATGTTTTTTTGTAGGTTTCACATGGATAAAATGTGGTACTGTGGGCATACCTCTCAACACTAGGTGCAATTGTCATAGGTATCAAACTTTCTATTTTATCTTTTTAATGTAGAATTTTCAATACTATATTGAAATGGGGGAATTTATAGACACCTAAATTTGGTATTAGACACTTTTGAAACATCCAATTTGGAACACTTTCACATACTTTGACATTGGTTACAAATTTGACTCTTTTTCCCACTCTCCCTCTATTCATCTACCCACATATTATCTTAGCCAACATTATATATTAGATACATTTATTCATAATCAAATTAATTTATACAAAAACCTTGTGGAATAATACATAGAGCTTATTTATATCTCAGATAACTAAATTCCACTCCTAAGATAATACGAATAATGGGTAGATAGTTTTCGTTATCACAATTGTCTGCCTCTATCAAAAGTGTCTAAGAACACTCAAAGTCTATTTTTAAAATTATGAAGTCTCAATTACATTAGTATAGATAAATTTAATGGATTAGTCATAGTGGGAAATAATAAATATTCATCTATAAATACAAATAATTATTGAAGTTACCAATCACTCAGTCACAATTTGATTCTTGGAAAGTCCTAACTAACATGAGAAATCCATTAGCACTCTCTTGAGACATAATAATTAAGGCATACAAAGATTGAAAAATATCAAGGGAGTATCCCTACATCCAAGTCTAGATACATATAAAATTCAAATTTTCATGGTTCCAAATGGAAAATGTAAAACATTGAGCAATGTTCTAGATCAATTAGGATGTTTCATAGACACACCCACATAAATGGGAGAACTATATGCAATCTGAGCCTCTTCAGAGTATTTCAATGTAAGAAAAAATAAATCACTTAATGATGATTATTTTGGTATTTCCAAACCAAATTATTAGCCCCAATTTTAAGATTTATCTTGTGATTAAAAGAAAATTTGAGTTTTAATGGAAGGAGGGAAATAGAATTAACATAAATGATATAAGGTGATCACACACATAAAAAAATATATAGATGTAGCCATAAATATTTGAGGAGTTACAAACCCATATATCATTTTATAGAAACATTACTAATAGATATAATATAATACCAACTACTATAGGTGTTATAGTTGTTAGTGTAGGTTTTTATTCCATGTAATGGTTTTTCTCTACACATGTTATTTAGCTTGCTTAGGTGTTATTAGTGTATTAGGGAATATAATATCACATGCATGAGGATTTTGGGTCATGATTATCTTCCACCTATATATTTACGTTAACTAAATCTATTTCTATTAATATGATTAATGTAAATATTGTATTTTTACTTACATAGTTTTGAATACAAGCATGGTCATCATTAAAAAAAGGTTCTTATGTGTTCGTTATACCAGAGATCAACTATTGGTAAAATTTTTCATGGTATTAGAGCACCCAATTTTTCATAATGAGAATCATTTTATTTTTTGAAAATAATTTTGATTTATGACTCATATTCTGAAATAAATTGTTGAAAAGAAATAAATTTACAAATATGTGTGTTCATATGTTGTCTTATTATTTAATTACCCTTGGCAATTTCATGTGTTGGTATTGTGGTGGTCAAGATCATATTTTCATATCTGTAGGTTTGGATACGACACTATTCCTAAGGGGTTTAATTCTTTTTTTTAACCTTTTTGGGTTGTACATATATGTTGGTTTTTTAACATTGATAGTGGTTAAAGGATCAAAGAAATGGAGTTTTCCTCCTTGGTGTGTTTCTTTTGTATGGCTCATGGTGATATTACTCTTATTTCTGTGCCTATTCAAACTAATAAAGAACATATCCCTATCATATTGGATCACATCCTCAAGCCAATCTAACCATGACTCACCATATATAATTCATAATGTATTTGATCTTGACATATATATTATTAGGATACAATTTAGGTATCCTTCACTACTTAAATATCCTCTTTAAAATCCACTCATAGATCAATGGTCTCTCCTCACTATTTATTTAGAATAAGTTCATCATTTAAAGTTACCCAATTCCATTAAAATATACCCACTACTATTTGAAGCCTACCCTCATCGTCATTACACTAGGTGTTTGATACTAAAGATATACTTAGATCCATCTCATGAATTGTGTACAAGTCTTAGAGATTTTTTTTATGTAAATTATTCAAGTGGTAACAAAAAATTGGTTCACATATTCCCATCCCTATTTTTTAATAAAACTTATTTTCAAGTAAAAAGAACAATTAAATTTAGTGCAAATTTAATCAAATAGGAATTAATGGTAGAAAATTGAAAGCCTTGTAACTTTTGATAGGAAACTCAATTCAAGGAACCTATTGATATTTTTGTCCCAAAAATATCATGACATAAAATACCCTAAGGGATACCCCCTAATTTTTTGATAAAAATCCTTAAATTAACCAAAAACACACTTTTCATTTATATTACAAAATCTAGAACTCTAGATGTAACTTTCAATTATAAAATTACAAATTAGTTCATGAGCTCTAGATCCCACAATATACTAAATTTTCATTTTATAAAAAATACATAACCCTAACTTAAATTTTCAATTTTAAAAATTAAAAATTGCAACCCAAGTTTTAGATCTCGCAATCCATTTATAGACAAAACCCAAAAACCCATTTACAATTTGAAATTTTGCAAAATTTTAAATTATAATTGGAGTTCTAGATCTTGAAAACATAACACTCCCATATTATATAAAACTCATATTTTAGTTTGAAATGTTGAAAATTTTATCCTGAGTTCTACCTCCATGGAAAACTTCACCTAGAATCCATAACTTGGAGGGCAATTTACAATTTCCAAATTTTCAAATTACAATCTAGGTTATAGATCCGACCAATAACCCAAGCCATAGAATATGGAACTCCAAATGTAATTTGAAATTTTTCAAAATTTAAAATTATTAATGGAGTTCCACATTCCAATATCTAATCAAATCAAACTTCCCATGGAATCTAGAGGTCAACATGTAATTTGAAAAATTACAAAATTGCATGAGGACTCTAGATCTCTACCACCAACTACTGTTACAGCATTAATTTTGAGATTTTCTTATTTAAACACATACTTTGGATATTTTTAGTTATATTTTTAAATTTATAATTTCATTTTTGAACTTTGATAATGACTTTTGTACCATGTCATCAACCTTGAGTCACATATCAAGCAAGCACTTACAAACCTCAAGTCACATCTATAAACCATGTAGCACATCGTTATTCACCCCTGTACAATATTTTGAAAAATTCCTTATGATTTTGATGATTATTTATTTCAATTAAATCTTATTAGGTTACTTCTTTTTTTTCAAAAAGGTTGAATGTAATTGTTTAGGTTTTTTTATTATTTAAGGCATCACAAGGTTTTTGTCTTATGTTGGTGTTAAGGGTAGTTTTTTCATATATTTTCTAAATGTTTCCATTAGTTGAAAATCTAGGGTTTTTTTATAAGGTTTTAGTTTACAAGTTTCATCATAAGAGCCCTAGGATTTTTTCCCAAGATTCATAGTCAAATCTAGGGTTTTCATATTTAGACCAAAGAATATACCATCATATATTTCCAAAACAAAAAAATAATATTAATTTAGTGATACCTCTAAGTCCCTGTAGACAGTAGACCTATTCCAAACACCCCCATTTCCATGGGATTTTAACTTGTTCATAACACCTAGAATCCCTGCAAGAAGTTCCAAGTCCCTATGGACATCAAAATTGCTTTGAAAAATTCTCATCCCCATGGGATTCCCACATATAGTTAGCACTTCCCATCCCCATAGTATTTCAACCTACTTAGAAAAGCTCTAGGTTTTGTTGAAAATTATTATTATCTAGAACAATTTCTAATTTCATGGAGTTCTCACCTGATTTGAAAACCTACTAGTTCCATTAGACTTTTTACCTATTAAGAGAACCTCTCATCTCCACCAAATATTATACCTACTTCAAGCACATACAAACCCTACCAGCTCTTATAGTTGGTTTAAAAAATCATATTCTCTATAATTCATGTATCAAAAGGAGATGAAGTTAAAATCGAAAGTCCATGGGGTAACTCTTAGCTTAAATTCCAACACTACTAAGATAAATAATACAAACCTAGGTCACATTAACCTAGGAGAGTTTTGGACCCAAATTAATGTAGAGTTTAAGAATGATTGGATCTAGGGTATTTATGAATATATAATTTCATAGGAAGTATCTTTTCCTCTGATGGTCTAAAGCCCTGAGTTGGTGTTGACACTAACCCAACATTATGATATTGAAAAAAAGATAAAATGTGAATGACAAGGGAAAATATTTTAAATCTAAAATCTAATTTAATTAATTAAGTGTTTATAATACATGATTTCAAGAACTATATCAACATAACTCTAGAGACATCCCAAAAATTATTTCAAGACAATAGAGTGGGTGTCAAAAAATTATTAACAAATAATGGCTTAAGGCCCCTAAGCTTGCCTCCAATAGATTGCCAAAGACATTGGCAAGAATTGAGTTCAAAGATGAGGTGGGGGATATTATAATATTATTTCAAAAGATTATTAGTTGTCATGATGCCAGGAGCTTCTAGGAGTGGATATACCAATATATTTGGGTCATCCTTTAGAATGCACAATACATACATTATGATTAGATTATTAGTGACTCCCTCTATAAGCAATAAATGGCGGTGCAAATAACTAGAAATTTCTTCATGACTTCCTACCTTGTGTACATTTTGGCTAAATGGATATCTTTCTTAGGCCTTAATACAATACCTGATGAGATAAGTAGAGTATACAACTACTATATTTATCTCACATTCGAGGCTAGCAGACAACATTTTAGGAGAGTCAAACATCATTATCATGTTTGATAAAAAGCTTGGGACAATAAGATTCTTAGATGTAGAAGTTACATAAATCACTAAATGGGGCTCCTACTTCATTCAGTTCCCCACCTACTCTTATATTAGGGCAAGTAGATTTAGTGTCTACCCATACACACTCCCAAGATGTGTTGTGATAAGTGGTCACTAATGGAGCTAGTAAGGTAACTTTTAGAGATCCACAAGTTTCTATCCAATAGGCACAAGTTGGGAATTTGTTATAGATAATGTTTATATGGAAAATTTATAGGGTGGTAAAATAGAATTTATTATGTGTAAGTTACAATATGGTAACATGGTAAATAACATTTACCATAGTGATATACACATATATGTTAGTGGTTAAAGTGGTTATACCTATGTCTATTACTGAGTTATTTTTTATTAGGTCATCCTATTATTTAGGAAGTTATTCTAATATTTATATGGATATATAATAAAATATAATAGAATGATATTAATAAGAGTGAGAAATAATATTGTTTGTGTTGAAAATAATTATCTCTATGTGACCTCTGTGCATGAGTTAGTTCTTTTGGTTCGGCTCTTTTATTCCCCAGTAGTGGTATCAGAGTAGGCTATTATCAAATTAATCTGATCATTTATTTGATAGAACTATGAGATTTATGAGGTAGAGATACTATGGTTATCATCTAACCATATTAATGAATAATAATTTTCTTTTTGTATGTGTTCATCCTGATTGATGTAGATATTTGTGACTATTTCAGCATCTACATTCTCCTTGTAAGAAGCATTACAAAAAATACTAGGAAAGTTTAAAAATCCTATTAGAGCTACCATATCAAGCCCAATCTCAACCAATTTATCCAAAAAATATTAAAATATACCATATAGCTTGTATAATTTGAGAAGGAATGACTATTCAAAGGTGTTCTATAGTCCTTGATAGACTTGAGTATCCTTAGAGAAATGTGTAATCATTTAACATCTATAAAATTTTGATTAGGGATTTGTGAGGAAAACATGACATGTTGATAAATTTGCATTGGTTAAATTAATGATTATATGAAATCATCCTAGATCTAAGTTTTTTCCAAACCACCCTCATATCTGGTTGGAGTGTTGCTAGTCTACATTATGTGGCACAATGAGTAGATGAATTTGGAAATATATCATTTATTTTTATTGTTACTATTTCAATCTTAATGTTATGCATCAAGCTTGTAGTTTTGAATCACTCCATACATTCCATGCCCATAATGATAAGTTACAAGGTTTATATTAACTTATAATTTTATTTATATTGGTTTTGGTTGGTTCATTCGATATTAGTGTTGTCAAATAAGTACAAATATAAGCCTATATTTGTGTTTAGAATTTTTTTTTATGCTTGTCAATTGTGTCATAAAATAATATTTATGTCATGTTATCTAGTTAATGTATGGTTGTCTTTGTTTGTTATTGAGTCAAGTATATCCAATATTAAATTAGATTTCATAATTAGTTATTCAAGTCCTATTTAGTCTAGATTCAAATTCATTTGGTATTTTAATACATTTTTTGAAAGAGTCAAGTTAAATAATTCATATTAGTATTATTTGGGTCCAAAATTATTTAATGTGTCAATTTTTGTAAGTGTCAAAAATCTATGAAAAATTTAGTCATTATTATCAGAAGTTAGAGTCCTTATTTTGTGTATTTCTAGTTGTTATCAGAAAATGTTTAAAAAAATATTGGGTAAAATGTAAATGGATGCATTTTTTAGCATATCAAACATCTAATGTGTGTGCCAATCTTGTGGGGTAGACACTATTCTAATCAAAGTGACATGAAACTAAGTTTTAAATATTCATCGACTGAATAAGCAACAACCTACTAAAGGATGGAGGATACATAGAGGATGGAGGTCTTTCAACGACCTCTCATTAGTCACTAATGATGGGGTCACATCAATATTTTTTTGAATTTGTGTGGTGTGTATATCATTTTAGCATGCTGTGGATTTTAGTATTTTCAATGTGTTTATTTTTTGGAAATGTTCACATTATGGGAGAGGAACATAAAGTAATGATTCATTTTCCATTCAAAACCAAACTAGCTAAAGTGAAGGAACATTACTAGTGGAAATGGTAGTCTTTTTTGCTATATGAGATTGAGTGGCATGATCATACATAGTGGCCAAAAGTAAGAAGTTGATTTTTTACAAAGTCAAATGTGAAATTCAATGTGTGTTTTCTTTTAGTTTCAATTTGGTGTGTAGAAGATGTAAACAAAATCATGATATTTTAACTCCTAGTAGAAAACATTGTAGAGTGTCTCTAAGTTTATTGTAACACTCATAGATTTGGAAAGGGTTGGTATTCTATCCAAAAAACCATGGATGTAAAAAGGTGTATAAAAGTTTATTGGTGTAGAAGTCCTATGACTACCTTCTTTCTTTATTAATATGATCTACCAGTGGAATGTCGAGTGTGTTATTTTCATGGAATAAATGTGGGATGCATTCCTTCACATAGTTGTTGTCATGTGTAGTAAGATATTCAGCCAGTTGGAATTTTGTATGCCTTTTATTCATCTAGATTATGAGGCAAGCCCATGCAACATGTTACAATAGAAAAAGAAGTTATGTTGTACCATGTCAACATTAGGGGGGTGAATGTTATGGATAATGTTTACATGGAAAATTTATAGGGTGGTAAATCAAAATTTACATTGCAATTTATTGTAAGGTAACATGGTAAATAACATTTACCATAGTGATATACATATATAGGTTAGGGGTTAGAGTGGTTATACCCATGTCTATTACCAAGCTATTTGTTATTATGTCTTCCTATTATTTACGAAGATGTTATGATATTGATATGGATATATAATAACATGTAATAGAATGATATTAATAAGAGTGATAAATAATATTATTTTTGTTGAAAATAATTTTATCTATGTGACCTCTATGCATGAGTTAATTTCTTTAGTTTGGATCTTTTATTCACTAAAAAAATCATTTCCAAATAAGTGTTAGTAGATAAACATGCCCAACCCTCCTTAAGGCCAAGTGTATCATGGAAAAATGTGCCAAATGACCCTAAGAACTTTGGAGTCTAGAATTTTCTTTGATGTTTATGTGAACATCACCAGCACACTAGGAGTTTACACATACTCCCATGTTCCATATTTTGAAGATTATTAGGAAAAATTTAAGGATGAAAATAAGGTCAGATTGAAGAACCATTCTAGAATGACCTTGAAACAAGTTAAAAATTATGATTTGGCACTAGTCCTAGATGACTTGGTGAATGATGAGTCCCTAGTGGACCTAAACTACTAAAAATATACCATCACTCAACCCCTTCCACTATTAAGGTGGTTAGTTCCTAAATCCTTCTCTTTGATTCATATAATATCACATAAAATTAAAAAAATGATCAATTGACTCAAAATAAAATGGGTTGAAGTAACAAAAGATATAATGTGTATCAAAGAGAAATTGTTGAAGCACAAGTAATAGGGTCCTCCATTAGTAAAGGGTCTTAGTGGCACAATAGGTGAGCAATCAGAAGGGATAGTGACCTCCCATAATAAGAAGAATAAATCTAAGGCCAAGAAGAGAAAATCAAGAAAAGAGGGGTCATTAGTAGATCAATCGATCTACATCTTTTCAAAGAGCAAAGTTGTAGTTAGAGCTTCCATAGCTTTAATCCCCATATCAGTCATAGTGACAACCCCTATTTCTATAGTCCACTCACCACTTAGTTATATTATTCCTAAAGCTCAAACACCTCAACATCCTATCTCCACTCCACCTACATCTCAGGTTTCCACTCCTCCTCTCATCCCCACCACTTTACCTACCATAATAAGTCCATTACAACCAAAACAATTAAGTCAAGTGGACACTCAGATTCCCCATCAATGGATAGTTAAGTTTCCACTCCACTTTTTCTTCCTCTAATTTCACTCACTCTTTCCATTCCATCCCTATTTTTTTCCAACACAACTCAATAGTATATAGCCATGGACTTAGTCTTCCTAAATTCAATTTCTCTAGTCATCCCAACTCTTAGGAAAAGTACCACTTCATATTCATCCCCTTTCATATTCCCTACAATACCAACCTTGAGTGTTCCAAATCATTTAATTTATTCATATAATTCTTTGGATTCAACCCTTACACTACTTCCCAAGTTTAGAGTCCCTATGTTTACCCCCCCCCATTGATATCACTTTCATCTCCTACACCCCTAGTAGACACATTTGTCCCCACCTTTTCCTTTTTCATAGTTTCCACAACACCTTCAGTGGGTATAGGAGAAACACAAGTTCTTGATGTAATTGTAGCTTTGTAACCTACTGATGGATATGGAATTCCACAAGCATATCCCATGAAATCAATGGTAGCATCCACATAGGACTCCACACTTGTCATAATGACTAATAGTGTATCATCCTCAGATACTAATTTTCAGGTGACAATATCTACATAGAAAGATGCTACCCCTATTTGGTTAACACAAATAGTGGGAAAGAAGTGAAATCAGATGATTTCCCCAAGTAAATTAGATTTTAGACTTTTATATGTAAATAAGAATTCCAAGTCTACTCCCTAGACCTTCTCTAGAATACTATGTGATGATAAAAGGAAATAATATTTTAATATTGTAGTCCCCTCATCAAAAAAACCAAATTAAGATCTGGTGCTGGGGGACTATCAGATTTCAAAGATTCATATTGAATGACCAATAATGGAGGGGTTAAAGCATGATGTTTAATCTAGCATCAACTCCCTCTTTAAAAGAATAGATAGTGATAAGGTCATTAAATATGAATTAAAAAATAAGGTTTATCAAATCACAACTACATTAAACAAATTCATAGATCCTAATTGTTCATTGGTATAACCTGAGTCAGCACAACCAATCAACCAAAATCTAGATTGGGTAATAATAGATGCAATGATTGAAATTGAAAGCATGGGAAGGGATACTAAATAATGGTCAAAGGAACTCATTTCCAAGGGAAATAAGAGTATTTCTATGATAATGGACCATTTTACAATTTTGAGGGAAAGAAGGATTACCTTGAGGGAACTGCTCAATAAGTATGAGGGATAAATACAAACTTTAAATCTCTATTATCTAAAATTAATATTTGTAGACTCTATTGACATTTACATCCTATTTTCTAAAAGAATACTAAAAATTTATGGAGAACAAGAGGAATTAGACCGAACTACATAACTCATAATTAAGTTATTAATAGAAGTTACACATAAGGCCAAGGTTACACATGATAAAGCCATTGACATGTTGTATGAAATTAAAGAAATGTTAAATAAATTATAATGCATGCCAATAAATGATGAAGATGACCTCTTTCTATAAGAAGAGGTTTAGAGAAAATTTAAGGAAGTAGTTGAAAAGGAATCTGCTAAAACTATAGTCTTAACCTTAAGTTATTTCTATCCACCACTACATCAAGTATCAAAATGCATTAGATAAGATGGGTAAAGAGATGCAGGAAATCAAGGATTTGAGGTGGGAACTTTTTGACACATCAACATATTGTGAGATCACCAACCTCTACTCTTTTTGGCATAGATAAAGATATAATCCAGGAGATTTTCAAGGCCTTTGATGCATGTGTTCAAAAATTGTAGGCTAAGAAAGACTAGAAGGTAGAATAAGTTTTAGAAATTGATTAATTCATTTTGTTGATACATTTCCATATATTGTATTTTTAGCATTATAAAAATATTTTAAAGTTTCATATCTTGTAATTTAAACTATCTTTTATAGATATATTTGAGAAAGAGACATGTATATTTTACACTTCATATTTTGACAAGTTGGAAACTATAAAAATGATAATTGCAAATTATACTTTTCATTTTGACAAGTTATAATTGTTTAAAGTTGTAAAAGCACATATTAAAAATTAAAAAATTAGTTTTGACAAAGTGACATGATTTGTAGGTTATAAAAGTCTCACTTGTAATTTTCAAGTTAGAGTTTTACAAAAAGTTACTTCATTTATTGCTAAGTTATCTTTCGTTGAAACTCTTTTTCCATGAAAAGTATTTGCATCTATATGGAAGAGACCCAAGGTATTTCATGAAGATTAATCAAGTCCATCCATACCATACCAAGCTCAAGATCATTCCTAGTTATGACATGCTACTTTCCAAACCATTTTTTAAAGTCAAAAGATGCCATAAATAGGAGATCACACCTCTTTTTGCATTAAATTCTAGATTTGCATGATTTCCTCTACTAGGCATTGAAGTTTTGATAACTAAATCTCATATATGAGATATTTTATATAAATATGGGTATAACCTAATCCCAATCTATCTTTATGTTTTTAGTAATATATTTCTACATTTTGAATGTATTTTCTAAAAGATGTAACCTAAAGAATGAAATAAATTAAATATTTTACATTTTCTTATCTGATAAATCCCTATGTAAGCAATTTATTTGAATATTTGTGGAAGTTTAATTCTTATTTCAGTAAAAAGAATTAATTTGTTGTATTTTATACCCTTATAAAAGATTATTTGATTAAAACTAAAAAATCTTTTGCTTTCTATGAAAAATAACAAAATATTGCCTCTAATTTCCCATTTGCATGAGTTTGTGCTTAAGCAAATTTCAATATATTTTCTATTCTATTGTGTTTATTAAATAAATAATTAAAATATACTCAAAAATATTTGGTGCAATCACCAATTTCAGTTTTCCAAGTTCCATTTCTAAAAACTCTTTTCCCAATCAAACCCTAGTTAGGAGAAAGAACACTAAAGGAGAGGAATTAAGATAAAAATAATATTTTATAAGTTGAAATAGATTTATTGAAAGGAATTTGACCTTATTCAAATGTTAAAATCAATTTTATAGGGTTTTATAGGTTGGAGGCTTTCCTATTATATCATTAGTTTTTGTAAGTGAGCTACTACATCAAGGAACAGGTGCAAAATATACGTGATAACAAAACCCATTTTTTAAAAAGTTCTTATTATTTCATGTTCATATTATTGGATCTATCTATTTTTTAATCATGATAAAATTATAAAGTTATAAAATTTGGGGGATTGATCAAAATTAATTTTAGGGGGGAGTTGTGCATCTCATTTCATTTTGTTCAAGCTTTAGTTTCATTTCTACAACAACAAAATTAATTATGCATTATTTATGACAATTTGATAAGTCCTCTCACACCTTTTAACTATTTGAATGGAAATATAAAGTGTAAATCATTTTGAGGAGAAATTATTTACATCACATAACTATGAGTGTTGAGACTAGACCAAATACCGATGCATCAAAATTTAAATGGTTTAACCATTCTGATAAAGCCTTTGTATTTTTGTGTCTTTTTGTATCTCCTAATCTTCTCTTTCATGTTGAATATTCAAAAAATACTAATGAATTATGGACAACATTGTAAAATATTTTTGGGAAGCTATATGTGATAAGAGGTCATGAACTAGAAAATTAGCTTAAAAACTTAATTCCCAGTAGTTTTGACACCTAAAAATAGTTATTCACTAATTTTGAGTATTAGAGATTATATTTCAAATAATTTGGAATAGTTAATAAATATGATCAACTAGTTCTTTCTATACTCTCCAAACTAGGTCCAGACTATTCTATGTTTGATTTATTTGCTAAAAATTCATAGTAATTTGAATTGGCATCCAAATTTGGAGATACTGTGATCAAATCCATTCTTCTTGAAAATGTTTCAAACCCAAACTTAGGTTCATCATCAGGACAATATGATACCATGAAGAATTTTAAAAATAGTGAAAAGGATAAATAAAAAGAATAAGAGTAATACTATTAAATATGACCTATCCCAATTTTTACAATATGCCACCAACATTTGTTAATTATTAAGCCATCATCATGATTAAGATAATTATCATTCTTAAAAATTTCAATGGCTTTTGTTATTCTTTCTATTTATGTTTTTCACTATTTTTCAAATTATTCATGGCATTGAATTATCTTGATGATGAACCTAAGTATGGGTTTGAAATGTTGACAAGAAGAATGGATTTGATTATAATATCTCAAAATTTGGATGCATATTCTATGTTTATCTCTTCTTTTCATGCCATAAAGATTTCTCTTCGAGCCTCATGGAAAATTCCCTATTTAGATGATTTTGTTACTGACCTAAATCACAAGAAATATAAGTTAATACATATGGGTAAATTTAATTCATCAAAACCACATGCTATAATTTATAGAAATGGGAAACCAAAGGCTAAAAATAACAAGGCAGAGAAACAAAATAATAAGGATCAAGAGTAATAGGATAAAAATCCTCCCACCTCTAAATAAACCAATGAGACCATTATAGTGTTAATCCTAATAAAGATAGGGTCAAATTTGGATATTTATTAGGGAATCATGATGAAATCAAATGGTTGAAAAAATAGATTGACCACATAACTATCCTTGTTGAGAATAAAAATATAGGTGTTCCTAAGTCTATCAAACCAATTTCATAAACCCTATAAACCTCCAAGGTAAATAGGAATGGTAAATAAAATACAAAAGAATATGGTAAAGATAAAGTAAAAGGTAGGGTCATATTTATAGTTATACCTCAAACACCTACATGGGTTATTGACTATGTTGCATCACATTACATGGATTCTTTGTAGTTAGAGTTCAACTCATTAGAACCATATGACATGTTCAATATTTGATTGGGTGATGATACTTCTACGCATGTTTTCAAGAGAGGGAATATTAAAGTGAGTGGTGAAACATTAAATAGTGTTACAAGTATTCCCTCAATTTCAACCAATTTATTATCAATTTACCATATTATTCACCTTGGTCTAAGCATATGAGTTGATTTCACTCTATATTCACTGTATTTCATATAGTTTCACATTGATACTATAATGGTAGTGGGAATAGTCTATCATCATACTTGACTATATACCTTCAACACTTTGCCCCTAACTATCCTTTAGATGATGAGGACTCCACTTCTAACATAGATGGCTAGAATAGTAATAAGGACACACCTCTATCATCTCCTTTTCACCTTCTAGATATTGATGATTTATATCTTTATCTACATAACTCTTGTCCACTTTAGACAGTATAGGGATAACGCAGATTAAAGTATGACTCATCAGATATTAGTTAGTATAGTACATAGTTATAAGGAATTTTTCATTCCTTTTTCACCTCTACTTATAATGTACTATCATTGCATGGAGTAGCTGGCTCACATATTATGCATGAGGAGTACCATTCCTTCTATATGAGCCACAACTTGGTTGGATATCCATCAAGAACTTGGTAGACACATTCATTATTTCAAGGTGATCCATTCTTAATTTAATATGATTTTGATCCATAGTCACTTGAGAGAGATCCTTTAGGGGATATAATGTAGCTAGAGGTAGTTTTAGTTTCTAGTGTTATTTTTTATCCCTCTCTTATTATTTTATCTCTTTAGTTTGGGTGGGTTCCTATGGGTTTTTTCCCTTTATTAACTTTATGAGATTGGATTTGTACTTGAGTACCTTACCAAGCCTATTTTTTGAGACCTAATTATTATACCCACCTAATATACACTTAAGGAAGGGTGTTAATGTATATTATTATTCCATTTAATGGCCATTACATACACATTAAATATTTATCTTTATTATGTGTTATTAGATCATTGGATATGATAATCCCACATGTAAGAGTATGTTGGGTCATGCCTATCTTCCATCTATATATGTACCTTTAATAAAATTATTGTAATCAATATGATAAAGGAAATTATTGAATTTATTATAAAATATTTATGAATACAAGCATGACTATCATTGCAATATAATTTTGTGTGTTGTCTCTATCAAATATAAAAAATTAAGAAATTCTGTCAATAGTTTACCAATAATGTCAAAGTAATATTTAAGACACTATTTTTTGATGTTGTTTCCACTCAAAATTTCACTTTTCAGATCTAAGAGAAAGAAGAAACTAAAGAAATAATGGACGAGGCTTGGAAGTACCTGGACTAAAGATTGCGCACCGTGATCCAGATGCTTGAGAGCACTCCTCTTTGGCTGTGGAGGAATGACACCTGCAAGAAAAAAGGAAACTTGGACAAGGGGATGTTAGACAGATAGACAGTGGGTTGCCAAGTGAAAGCTTGTCCCCGGAAGTGTAAAAACTTCCTCAAAGGGAGGTCAACCCACAGATGCAAGACAGACAAAAGACTGAGAAAGTATAAGATACCAGAATACAGAAATGATGAATAGATTGAAAATGAAAGAAAACACCAAATGGTTACCTGAAGGAAGCAGTCGGGCTTATGACAGTCACCGATGTCGGAAGTTCTGCCGCCGTCGGTTATGAGGCCTGCCGACGTCGGTTATCCTACCGACGTCGGTTGGGGAAGTGATCGGCGTCGGTCGGGGTAATGGCCTGTGGTCGGGTCTGAGATGTGTTCTGGACTGTGGACAGGTCCAGGATGCTGAGGATGTCGAGACAGAGTCTGGGGACGGGTCTGAATGGACTGTGGGATAATCTTGCCCTATATAGGGTCTTTTGTGGACAAAAAGGGGGATGGGGGAGTTGTCTGGAACTGGGATGAAGAGTGGGGCAATGGGAGAGGAGGATGGACAGAGGACAAGTCCTGAGAAGGCCTTGCAGCCTCTCAGGGGGGAAGGGTAGAAGGAAGGCAAGAAACAATAGATAACGGAAAGCTCAAATAACAGAATCAAATAATAGACTTGCTTACCTCTTTGCCTGCTGAATGAAGAGTTGAAGGAGCTGTTGTTGGAGCCAGGGAGGATTCTGCAAGAAGAGAATTCTGATGAAGAGCCTTTGCACCTGCTGCTGTTGTTGCACGAGGTTCAAAACGAAGACAAGATGAATGCCAAACGCCAAGAGAGTTCTGTTTGCGAGCTCAGGAGTCCAGGGGTTGCAACGGATACAGGACGGGGTCTTGAAGGCTGCCGACGTCGGCAGTCTCGCCGACGTCGGCCGCAGGGTCGCCGACGTCGGCAGAGTCAGAATGGAGACAGAGACTAAAAATAGCCTCTGCCCATTCTTGCACGCCGCCGGGTGGGGGATTGTGGGAAGAACGGTTATGAGCATGCTAAAATGGACGCGGGAGGAATATAATGGGGGGATTTTGGACAATGAATGCTAAGGGGAAGGTGGAGGAATTCAAGGGAGGATCCAAGGTGGCAAGGGTGAGGTGGAAAAGGGGGCCAATTAAAATATTAAGTTATTTTAATCAAGTGGATGGAAGGGGACCAAGGCCAAGTGTTAGGATACGGGTTCGAGACGGACAAGGGGGAGAACCAAGGTGCAGACACGTTTGCGGTGTCTACAGATGTGATAAGTGATAGTGGATATAAAGAGACTTTTAAGATTCAATGATGACTTTTATTAGGAATAAAATATCATAAAATCTAAGTACATATAATGCCTTTTGTTTTGTCAAATTAAAATCATCAAAGTGAAATATCAATATATTTATGTTTTAATCCAAAATTATTTATTGTTGATATATTTTACATAATATTATCTATCCCTACTTTTACATTGTTTATATCACACTAGTCAAAGATATGTAAAACAAGAAGTATACTAAAGTTTGTGAATGGAAAAGGTGAGGATGGATGCATGTTAAAATGCTTCCTCTTCCTCTCCTTTATTTTTTGTATAATTGGGATGCATGTTGTAAAGTTTTAATGTAAATTTGTTCATACATATCACATGTTTTATTTGGGATCTTATTGGAATTTTTTGGTGTCTTTCTTCCTTCCTTTCTTATATTTAGTGCAGTCTTATGTCTCTATCTTATTTTATTTTTAATTTTATATATATTTTATATATGTTTGGAGGCATCCTCTCCCCTTATATCCTTTATTTTATATTTTTTATTCTATGATTATGGGATCAAAATTATATATATCATATCCTAGGTGAGAACAAAGGAACTCAAATTCCATTCTTCTCTATTTTTAGCCTTTTACCATTATGTGTATTTTCTTAGACTTTGGACCAATGAATTTCCCTTGACACTTGTTTCTTAGTTGTATTTTTTTTCTAAATAGGTCCCTGATTCGAAATATGTAAGAATATATATAAAAATCACCTATGATCAACTAAATAATAAGAATTATAATGGACTAAAAATTTTAATCATACTTTATATATTTATACTTAAAATATTGAATACAATAATTAATTTTTACCCAAATAAGAACACAAAAAAAATCATATAAGGACATTTTTGTTGAATTTATGAGAACATTGGTGAGTTATTTCCTTGAATTTTTTAAATTATTATAATTTTTTTGGTTGTTATTCACGTGTTTGCTAAAGAAATACAAGACAATCTATGTTTCCCCTGTGTTGAAAAACTAAGTGTAAGTCTTGGTAAGGCTATAACTGAATCAATTTGAAATAATAGAATTTTATATAGAAAAATTTGTATTTCATTTTTCCTTAATGTCTTTAACTGACTCAATAAGTTTGAATAACTATATAAGTTTCATAAAATAGTATAATCAAAATTGTAAATCACTATGTATTCAATCATAGTCAATAGAGAATCAAAGGAATCTTTGAAAAAAAGGGTTTTGGAATCATCATATGGGAAGAGATAGGTTTATGTGCCCTAAAAAAACCCTAATAAAGTTTGGTAAACTATTTAAAATCCTACAAGCATGATTGTGTCTTTATAATTACATACAGTCCTTTAGAACCCTGAGACTACATATACAAATTGACAACTTTTTAGATCTAACATAGATTTGAGGCATTAAGTAAGAGATTAATGATTATAAAAGATGTATAAACATTTCATAGACGTTAAAAACAAATCCTTAGCATTGGAAATATCATAAAATTTTTGGAGAAGGATTTTCACCCTTCACAGGTCTGTAGAAAACTAAAAAACCTTAGGTTAGGGTTTTCACACCTAAAATCGATTTATAGAAATTCTAACCATAATAAAAGTCTCAAATTTTGTGTAAATAATTTATTTAGAGTATTTTATTATATTTTTAATTTTTTTTATATTTTATATATGTGTCTATACTTCCAGAGGGCACTGTGTATTGTAACAGGGGTGACAGGACTAATATGCTTAAATAACAAATAAAAGGAGACCAAAAGGATTGGTCTAAATAATGACTTGGAGCCTAAAACATTATGAATAGATAAATGGTAATAGAGGGTATTGATATAATGTGGTATTTTTACCATATCCCTCTGTACATTTTTGTATAAGGAAGAAATGACAAAAAAAGACACTAAATAGCCCGTGACTGAGATCAAGAAGTGAAGCAAGCTATAAGAGGTGTTAGAGGAGATTGTGGAATGATTAGGTGTTTAAATAAACTTGTTTGATCATTTTTAAGATACCAAGAAGTATAAAAAATCTTATTAACCCTAGAACCTTTATAGTAAGAACTGAACTAATTAGTCATTGTTAGGGAAGTGTATCGTGAACAACAGAAAAATGAGAAAGTTAATCTACCCTCTGCATAAAAAATGCATACAATATTTGGGGATTTAGGCTCTATAATAACCTAATCTACACATTATAAATATTTAATTTACAATATATATATATTATAAATCATTTAATATTATGAACCAAAAGGTAGGATATGTATTTTTTTAAAATTCTTATAAAATTTTAAATTTAGTTTAGTAAATTTGAAAAGTTAGGGACACTCTAAATATTCTATAATTACTCTCACATCTTGAAAAATTATATTTTTCAAAATAATTTTAAAAATTTGAGTCTTCTAAGTACTTAGTCATTTTAAGTATTTCAATATTGAACCTAAGGCTTTAAGGGCATAAATATTTTAAGTAGTATCCATTCTTGGAAAACATATACTCGATTTAATAGTTTTGGGGCCTTCTAGATATGTTGTTAACATACTAAAATTCATCCAAACACCTCATTATTACAATTTTACTTGTTATAAGGTCCCTTACATGCAAAAATCAACACAAAACACCATATCCACATGTGAATAGGGAAAATTTTGATAATTTTTGCCACATGTGTGCATGATCACCCTAATTCACTTCAAAATCAATCTAAAGTGTTATGAGTAGAGTAATGGAAGTTTAATTTGTGACCCATAAACACCCAACCACCTCTTTATGTTGATTTTATTTTTGATTAGGTCCCTCAAAGGCAAAATATCACCCAAAAATATCATATCCACCTATGAATAAGGGAAATGTTGATAATTTAGAGCACATTTACCCTTAATCACCCTGATTCACTTTGAATGAGGGATAAATAAGTGTGTTTTGGGAAGCATAGGTCACATTGGTGACATGTGCATATCCAACCTCCCTTTTATGTCATTTTTACTTGTGGTCATGGGGATTATAGGACAAAAAAACACAATAACACCATATCTTGATGTGACCAAGGAAAATGAAGATAATTTGGGGAACATTCATGTGTGATCAACCCAAATCTCTTTAAATTCATGCCAAATTAGTTTTATTTGGGTAAATTTATTCACATTGGTGACCAATGTACACCTAACCACTCGTTTATGTTAATTTTTCTTAGAGTTCAGTTCCTTATATACTGAAATAAAACATAAAACTACCATATCCACTTGTGACCAAGGAAAATACAAATAATTTTAGACACATTTTTATATGATCACATAAATTATCTTTGAATTTAGTCTAAATTGGTATGATTAGGGAAACTTAAGTTGCATTGGTAACCTATGTAGACCCAGCCACATGTTTATATTTATTTTACATAGGATTAAGTCACTTATAGGGTAAAAGCAACACAAAAACACCACATCCACTTATGATTAGGGAAATTGTAGATATTTTAGGGTTAATTTATGTTTGATCACCATAATTCACATCTAATTTAGGCCAAAGTGGTTGGGTTAGGGAAATATAGGTCATATCACTGACCTACACATAACCATCCATTTATTACAACTTTACATGTAATTAGGTCTCTTATAAATCAAACTCTACACAATAACACCATATACAATCATGTTCCCCAATTACATAATTTTTATTGAATTTATAGTGAGTAATGATGATCATGCACAAATGTGCCCAAAATTATTTATATTTTTATAGTTGCAACTAGATATATAATTTATCTTGTCACTCTTGGACTATTATTTTATTAAAATTTAATTTAAATAATGAATTAAACCTAATTAATTTAAATTGAATAGAATAAATTAGAATTTTAGAAATTTAATTTTGACAAATGGAATGAAGTTAAATAACTTGAATTAGACAAGGTGTAAATTCTTATAAGAATATTATCTATGAAAATAAAAGAGAAATTTATTTTTCCTAATTATTTATTAATTAATGAATGGAAAAAACTTTCAAGTACTGTAACTACAAGTGCCTAGAAATAGGAGCTAAAGTTACTGAAGGACATAATCGATAGATTGAGGATAAGATCAACTCCCACTACCATCTAACTTGGTCAGTGTTTTCATTTTCCTAAAAATAGGAAATTTGAGAAAGATCACTTGGGAAAACTATATTTATTTATGAATGCACGTATTTTACATTTGAAAGTGTGTAGAAGACCTAAAAATAGATTTTGAAAGGTTGAAACCCTTATAGGGATAACAATGAAAAAAAAATTTTGAATAGAAGCAAATGTAGTGTAACTAGGTTGAGATAGATCCAATCACCACCATGATGACTAAATATTGCCTATGTATCCAATACTCCAAGGAGGGAATTCAAGTCCATGTAGTTTTACCACCTATAGTTTTTTATGTAATTGTGCTCCTATGACTATATAAATGTATCTATAACTAGATTAAATACTTGATCATACTTTGACTTGGGCTAGATAAAAAAAAAATTTGGCTTAATTGAGGATTAATTTAAATTATTAAAATAAAAATTGGGAAAACAGGGAACTTTTTTTAATGTACAGTAGTGTAAATATGATTTTCTATTTAAATTGGCAAGTGAAATAATAAGTAACTTGAGTGTACCTTAATAGAAATTCAAAATGGTAAAACACATGCTGGGAAGTATAAAAATATAAAATATAATATAAGGGAGGGTATAATTTAAAAAATTCACCATTAGAGGGATAAAGGAAGGAACACCTCTTACTAATGTCTTAATTGGATGTTTTTATCCCTTAGATAAATGTGTGACATTTTAAATTTAGGTTTATCCATAAAAAATTTTAAGGGTTGTTTTAGTATTTATAACACTTTTTTAGGTGATAGATAACTATTGATAATAGAAATAGGTCTTCCTAGATGCTTTGAATAAGGTGAGGTGGTAAAATAGGTATAAATTAAGTTTAGACATTAATTAAATTAGAAAGGGGCCAAAACTAAAGCAATAAAATATTCATGAAAAAATTTAGGTTAATACATTCCCCTACCACCTTTACTTTAGAAATGATATTTATAGATTAGGAAAAATATATACCGTAGTGTGTATGACACACTTTATCTTTGAGTTAGTGTTCCAATTGTGTAAGGTATCATAGTATTTGATAAACCCTAAAAAACACATGAAGTAATTACCTTGTTATTTTGGAAACTAAAATTTAAAAAAAAATGAATTGAAAACTTGATTGAAATTAGAAATTTAAATGCTTGAATTTGAATTGAGAGCAAGGAAAGGAAAAATCTTATATGTGCAAAACCAATTTTTGTTTTTGTGTCTTTACTTGGAGATGATGTTACCTATAAGTATTGGATGGATTGGTTCATTATCTAGACCAATAGAGAATTTTATGGTGATCAAACCCAAAATTGATTTTTTTACTATAAATAACACACATTGAGGGAGTTTGAAACCTCAATTTATCTTAGTTGATTTTTGTAACCCCATGACATAAAATAATCTCAAATACAAAATGGATTTGTAGACATAATACTATAGGACATTAAACCTCTAATTTATGCATTATAAACTTAAGTTAAACCCACCACTACATATGGATTATGTATTTAAATAAAAATTTATTATCGAATTCATAACAAAAAGATAATCGATTGGATCCATTCTCCTACCATTTTCCTAGCTTATCAAATATTATTTGAAAAATATCATAATGTGAATGAATTTTTACCATCCATGCCCCCAGTGATAAATGCACAATATATAAATATATGTAGATTCCAATTAGAATTTTTGTTTGAATTTTATGCATGAACCTATATCGTGTACTCAAAACTATATGAATTTGTACTTTGATCCTAAAATGTGAGTGCATATGTATGTCATATTCCTGCATAATTTGTGATAATAACATAATTTTAAACCATTTTGTAACCTTAAAAATTGTATTTTATGGAAAAATGTTTTTTTAATTTAAAAGGTTTATCTCATTTATGAAAATCCCTCTAAAATTACACCTTTTTGAAGTAGGGTAATTAATCCTAAAATTCACTCATGTAAAAAAAACAATTAACCACAACATGCATACTAATATGTAATTATTTAACAATATATCATATCTTTAAAGTGTATTGGCATAGTAATATTTTAATCATTTAATTTTTTTGTATGTTACATATGAATCAGGGCATATAGAAATATATAAATGAATATCATAGTAACACAATATAGAATTAGTATATTATGTGTTAGTGAGTGCATGATATTAATTATAACACTTATCAAACATAAAAAGTTCAATAAGAACACAAATTCAACATTCATAATGTCAAATAATAAGGCCAAGGGAAACATAGAGGGACATGTTAAAATGCCACAATATGAAATATTACATACATAAGGCCAATGAATAAAGAAAAGGACATGAACAATATTCCAAACTAGGGACATGTTAAAATTTTGCACACAATATAGGACCAAGGGTAAAAGTGAATGGACATGTTGAAATGTAGCACACACTAAACATGATCTCATAGAAATTTTCAAAAATGTTTTCACACAAAGGATGAGGTCCATACATAATAGACATGCAAGATCTAATCTACCATGTACATGTAATATTATTAATAGAACATATAAGTATAAATGTAGTCTAAACCATCCACATGTAATGTGAACATATCCTATCAAATAACATATGCATGTACATAATGTAAGATAGATATGTTAGCAATACATTTGTAGATATTATATATCTCAATATTATAGTGATTTAAGGCCTAATGCCTACAATATTTTACCTCACTACCTTGGATCTAATTTCTCATTTGATTTCCTTCAATTATCTCTGATTTTACTTGAAACTTACAGATACTTTGCTTCTCTTTGACACTCTTGACCAATTCTTTGATCACTAGGATCATGAACCTTCTTTATGAATCTAGTCCTCTTTAAGAACTTTAAATACTAATCAATCTCTACATTTTTATTATTCATGGTACACATCTATCCTCACAAACAATCTTTCATTTCTTGAATCTCATTGTTTGGTTCATACTTTCTCATTCCTTGAAATAGGAACATAGGCCTAATAGCCTAAAACTTAGATCCCAAGTTATTATATTTTTCATGAGAATATTAAGTCACTCTCTCTTTCCATTTAAACACTCTCACATATCCAAACTAATGACACAATTGAAAGATAATAACTCTCTAACCAACAACACTTTCTTTCTTTAAACTTGTTTCTCTTGTAGCCCTCCTTGAGAAAAAATCCATTGATCTGGGACAATATGCAAATATTATAGACAAACTAATACCTATTTTATATGCCCATTATTTCCTTTCAATTTTACCTAAAATTTCAAGTCTCAACCCTTAAGGGAAACACCTTTTCTTTTACACCTTTCTTGTTAATTAGGTCTCTAAAGGCCTAGTTTACTCTCTCACGTTCTTGGAAACTATACCGTATGATCAGGTACCAACTTAAAAACACTCAAATACTTTATATAATATAAACAAAACTATATATCCAAAAGTTTTACCAAATTTTTCTAGGAGAAACAAAAGTTATTTGAGTTTCCATCTTGAAACCTTAGGCTAGTTGTTGACAATGCAACAAAAACTATCAAATGCATTAATTTAGTTTTATACCTTTTAAAAAAATTATACCACTTGTAAAATTTATAACCTACCTCCCTTCACCTTATCCAATTGTTAGATACTAAACCTCAATAAAATACCAATAATCAAACTTCAAAATTTTGAGTTATCTTTTTAGGACTATGTGTATAGGGTTTGGTTATATCTTGCAATCATACTTATAATTTAAATCTATAAAGGAATTTAATACAAATTTAGGTTATTTAATACCCTAAATTAACCTTTTTATTAGTTACATTTTCTTTAAAAACCTTCAAAAGGATCTTAGATGCACTTATAGAATTTTTTTGAATGCTTATGAATCATTGTGTTAAGGTTTCATTGGAATATTGCACTTATAATGGACATTTGAACCTAAAAAAGGATAAAAATCAATAAACAACACACCCTATACTAATTTTTTTATTAATAAAAATCCAAAATAACTCCAACAACCATAAACATACCTTAATTTGCTTGACCCTCATGACTATGTCACGTAAACATTTTTCTCTTTTGGGTTGTGGTGTAAGTTACCAACTTGTCAAATAGAAAATGATCATAAATACTCAATATAATAATGAAAAACATCACATAATATCATTTAGATTCATTTATAACACTTAAATGAAATGATTTTTCTTCAAACACCATGATTTATTTAACTTTCTTGAACACATGCAAAGACTATGTACACACTTATGCAGGGTAGGCAAGGTTCCTTAAATTTTTGATATTTTTGGGAATATCCACCATTTTAAAAATAAATTATAATATTTTACAACCTTATTACCATACTCTCTAACATTTTCAATCAATACTCCACCACCTATTTATGCGAACATGCTAACTAACTTCTTTTTCTTACCATCTCCATTGTAGGAGTGTCAGTTATAAATGACTTTTCTTTGCATACATCATATTTTACATCATATTAACGTGTAAAAACCATAATATACATTCATAGTAACATATATTACCTAATAAAAACATTATACCACCTTTGATTTTAACATAAGACTCAAAACAACATTTTAGGCCATGTTCTAACATTTAAATTTTGAATCTTAAATTTGGTAGGAAAAAATAAAATGGATATAAACACACTAACATAAGATCATAATGACTCTCAAAACTCCTATGGGATCCTAAAATACCCTTGACACCTAGAAAAAACTGAAAATATATCAAATGTTCCTTTTAAACATATTTACAACTTAAATTTTCTTAGGATGCTTTGCATCATACTCCCCAAGTGGGAGAATTTGAGTTCCTACTCAAATGATTTTATATAAATTATTTCACACTTTCTAATTAATCTTTTTATAATATTATGAGACCTTCTTTATTATTTTCCTTTCATATTTGTTATTTTTCCTCAATAATTTCCTTTGTCTTTGTCTTCTTGATTTGTCTAGTCGCCTTGCACACTCATATTCTATCTGCATGAAGTGTATGACCTAATACAACTCTTTGTATATCTCATATTATATCTAATCCATTTATATATTCTATTTATCATACTCTACCTCCATTGTCTGATCTTAAATATTCCATATTTATCTTAACCCATAACTTTCTTCTTCATTATCACGCTCTAATGGCTTCTCATAATCTATTGTCTCTTCAATCTTATGAAAATCTCACCCATATCCTCTTTGACTACCTTATTATGACATTCCACCTTCTAATTGTGAGTCAAATTATATCCTATTTTTTCATTTTGCATTGACATATCCTTTCCCAATTCAAACGTATCAAAATATAACATTTATTTGAAACCTACTATCTTGCTATTATCATTCATACCTTTAATCAAATTAGTTATAATATTTCAAAATAAATAGCTTTATTTCTTACCTTTTTCTCTCTTCATTATTTTTATCTCTTGATTACTTGATTATATCTATCCATCATGTTCTAAAATAGTCTACGTACCCATCCATATGTCTCTCTCTTGAGTAATTATTGACTGATGCACATCACTAATCTTTGCACATGATATTATAGGAGAAACTTTGGCAATTTATTCAAAAATTATGGCTTAATCCAAGGCTTTTAATTCGACTTGCAATTATCCCTAGATCTCATATACAAATGGTTCATTATGTTAATTGTTAAAAAACTCATCATCACCTACCATATCTTATTCAAACTCTTTAATCTATTCAAACAATGTAAATTCTTAAATTTTATCTTCATAGCTTTTACCCTCATCCTCTTGATTCAATGTTTACTCTTTTATTCCTTCCATGAGGCATCCTTTATACATGATTTTACAATCAACCTACTCTTCCATAAAATCATTCTAATCATGCTTATTATCCTCCTTTATTTCAAATTTTATGTCCTCCAAATGGATTTATTCATATTTAACTCTTGTACATGTATTCATACATAAAAAGAAATTTTTAGATTTAAAAAATTGAGGGTATCTTGTTTCCATATCCTCTTTCTTAGGTTTCTTGAATTATTTCCACTCCTTATCCTTCTAAAGGTTATGATCACATTATCTTCTCTATCAACTTGTTCATGCATCTTGAACTTCTTCATCTCCTTATGAGCTACTTACATAATGATCTCTTTTGACTATCATTAAATTTCTTGACAATCGTACTCATTCTCTCCATGAGTAGATTTATGGGACACTTAACCTTATTTTCCATCATAACCTAATGATACCATTGGCTCTCTTCTTTCTCCATTTTCTCTATCATGAGCATCACCTTTTCTATACTTTCTATACTATGCCTCAATTCTTTCACTTTCTCTTCAAGCTCTATCTCTTTCATCTTATCTCTATGTGAACCCCCATCAGCTATGCTCTTTATTATTATCTTATCATATTTCATCTCCTCTTTTCATGTTTTTAATATCTTTCCTTTATCATTTTTAAACCTCACTTGGGTACACTATTAGTTTTCACTTGAGACTTTATCTTTCCTTGTCCTCACTTGGGACTTTTATCTTCTCTCTCTTGAGATTTTGTCAGCTCTCTTCAATGGATTATTCTCAAATTTATTAATGTAATCCTAAAATATTAGCTTCATGAACTCTCCATATCAACTTATAAAAAACTAAAATAACAACCTTGAACATTTAGAAACATAATCTATTCCAAGAACTTACCTGATCTGATACAACTTGATGTAAGAATTCATGCCTACAAGCTTTTACCATCTTACCTATACATTGATTTCTCACTTCAGTGCTTTCAATTATCTTTGAATTTACATTCAACTTGAAGGTTCTTTACTTCTATTTGATACTCTTGACCAATTCTTGGCTCACTAGGCTCATGATCCTTCGTTATGCATCTAGTCCTCTTTAATAACTTTCACTTCTCATCCATCTTTGAATTTTTATTCTTCATAGTACATATCCATCTGCACAAATAATATCTCATCTCTTGACTCTCATTGTTTGTTTCATACTTATTCATTCCTTAAAATAAACACATAAGCCTAATAGCCCAAAAGTTAGATCCAAGGTTATTATATTTTCATGAGGACTCTTAGGGTTTTCTGTTTTCTTCTTGTCCATTTGAAATCTCTCAGATATCCAAACTAGTGACACAATATGAAGATCACAACTCTCCAACCAAAAACACTTCCTTTCTTTAAGTCTCTTTCTCTAGTAGCCCTCCTTGAGTAAAATTATAGCATTTGGGAATAATATACAAATATTTAAGATAAAATAAAACCTATTTTTAATACTCATTATCCCCCTTCAGATTCACCTAATATTTCAAGTCTCAACTATCAAGGGAAGTACCTTTTCTCTTACACCCTCATTGCCAATTAGGTCTCTTTAGGCCTAGTTTACTCCCATAGTCATGGAGACCATACTTTACAATTAGGTACCAATTTAAAAACACCTAAATCCTTCAAATCATATAAAAAAACAATATATCTTATTTTTGTTTTATCAATTTTGGCTTGGTGAAACTAAAATTATTTTAGTTTCCATTTTGAAACCTTAGGCTAGTTGTTGACAGGGAAGCAAACACTATAAAATGCATACATTGAGTTTTATGTTGGAGAGTTATCAATGTTGTAATGTATGTGTCATGATGAGTGTATTAAATGGTTTTATATCCTAAGTAATAGTGACAAAGTGTGCAATGTGCTTTTGAAAGTGTGCTTGAAGTTGGCTTGGTTGATTTTCTATTTTAGCTTGGTTAAAGATGTAAAAGGGTCCTATTAAAACTAAATAGTAGTTTGATTGTTTTTGTACATGATTGGAATTCACACATTTCATTAATTTTCTCATCTAGACATTTTGGGTCCAATGATAGAAAATTTGAGTAAACAGTTTGATGACATCATATTTTCCATGTGTGGATGAGTTAGGGGAAGTTGGTCATATGGTTGTAATAAAATTAGTCCCTAATTTATATTAACTAAATCTCAAGTCATGCATCTAATCATAATTAAAGATATGTGGGTGAAAATTTGGGTTCTCAGGTATTTTGATAGTGTTTTCTATGTTCAAATATAGCTAGGTAAGCATGTTGATGATGTTAGAATTCACATTTATGAATGTTTCAGGAGGAAATGGTAGCATGGG
Source organism: Torreya grandis (assembly GCA_037957365.1). Classification (NCBI taxonomy): domain Eukaryota; kingdom Viridiplantae; phylum Streptophyta; class Pinopsida; order Cupressales; family Taxaceae; genus Torreya; species Torreya grandis. Next base: position 163,988 of record JARHVA010010056.1, read on the forward strand.
TTTGTTTAATATTGTGACTAATTATTATACAATAAATCTCAGGTCATGAACCTAAGTTTATCAAAATTTATACAAGTACAAAGTTGGGCTCTGAAGTAGTTTGATAGTGTTTTCCCATACTTAGACAAATTTTCAATGTGGTAAGAAGAGTTGAGTAAGCATTTTGAGGTAGTAATATCTTGCATAAGTGGGAATTTCAAGAGAAGGTGATCATATGGGTTTGTTTATTTTTTTTTACTATTTTATTTACACTAAATTTTATATCAAGCACTAAATTGTATCAAAAGATATGCATGTTCAAAGTTGACCTCCTAAAAATGTTTCTGACATAGTGGATCTATGGCAAAAAAATTGAGTGAGCATTTTAATGTCATTATATCTTACATGTGTGAGGGTTTCAAGGGAATATTGTCACATGGTTGGTTTCTCCTATGAGAAGAGATCATATGGTCCAAATTTGAGAACATGTGCTTGAGTGAAACAAAAGGTATGGAGGTGCAAAGTTGGCATTTTAGGCAGATTTCAATGGTTCCCATACTTAGTCATTTTTTCACAAGTTAATGTTTGAGCAACATCAATAGAGAATGTTACTCTAGGATGTTAAGAAGCCATGCAAGGATGTCAAGTGTCGTGATCATAGGGGTTTTGAGCAAGATTAAATGGTGAGTGTTATAAGGTGAAGACCTGACTGATCCATAGAAATTGATGGATTGTATTGAGTCAAAGTTTCTAGATTGCACGAGATGAGGTCAATTGTTAAATATCTAACTATGACTATTTATTTTTGAATATTTGAATTTAACAAAGGAAAAGACTAGTCTATGGTTTTTGGACCATATATTTTGATCAAGGATGAATTTTCTCATGGTGTAAAAAAAAAGTGGTAGAGGAATCCAAGGAGCATTTATAAATATAGATTTGAATATCTGAAAGTGAGTATAGTAATAGTTATGAAGGTTCAAAGATGATTATGTGTATTCTTCAAGTGATTCAAGAAGGGTATTTGACCTTGTTCTAATGTTGTTCAGATATCTCCTTATAAATTAGCTATTAGGGAGTGTTGTAGGCTCTATGAAGATCATATGTATGCATTTTATAGGTGTGATAAATCTATCTTGAGTATGAATAATGCTTAAAATTTTGAGTATGTATTCATTCATGGTGTCCTTATGAACAAGGATATTGTTTGAGTTGATTGAGATTGCATAAAAGAGTGAAATGATGAGTGTAAGCATTTGAAGATGACTAAAGGGTCATATAGAGTTAACCTATGCATTTAGAAGTGGTCATATGCTCTTATTTTTCTTAATTAAGTGCTAAAGGAGTGAATGCATCCTTATGAGACCTATAAGGGATATAAAGGCCTAATTGAGAGCTGTAGTTCCTTAGGGGTGACCCATAGATGCTATGGCCAACCTATGAAGATTGTATTGAGTTGTGTCTTTATATGATAGATGCCTTAAGGTCAAGACATGCCTAATGTCTCAAACAACCTCTTGAGCATACTCACTCATTCTAGGTGTAACTAAAGATGATGGTTTCTAGACTTTGAGATAGAGGCTTGTGTGTGTGGAGCCAAGTGAAGGTGAGAACCTTTGAAAGAGAAGGTATAGGTTAGTGAGGACTAGTAAAGAGAAAATATAATCAAACATGCTTATCTAATTAAGGTGATCGAGGTGATCACGTAGGTCATTAGACCTAATAAACCTAGAAGTCATAGAATGAGTGAGTATGCTCAAGAGGTTGTTTGAGAGAGTGTATGGTGAGTGAATGCAAGGTGAAGACTGTGTGTGCCTAGTGGATGGGTTAAAGGGTAGAATAGGATATTGATGGTGTGTATGTTTTATGTCATATTTATGATTGCATAATAGTGCTCTTGTAGGTTTGAAGCTTGAGTGTGTGTGAAGAGTTGAAGAGTGGGGTTAGTTAGGATATGTAATGTGTCATAATTAATATTTACATGTTGTTTCAATTATGTAATGTTATTTGGACAAGGAGAGTTGAATAATAAGGATCAAAAAATGGATTGTTGAGTAGAGTAGATTGAGGTTTGTGTGTATGACCATTTTCTCTGGTTGTTTATTTGGTGACATAGTTATTTTTGAGATGGTGAAGAGTGATAATCAAAGGTCCATCATTAGGTGTTGAAGACATCAATTTAGAGGTGAATTTTTTTATAGGTGCTATTGTGGTAGATTAGAATCTAAGTGGGTTGTAACCTCTTTATAAGGTTAAACTTGATAAAGGTATAGTTATTATGGTTGTTTATCTAGACAGGTGTGATATCACCTTATGGGATTATAGTCTCACTAAATTAGGGATGGTAGTTCTTTGATCAATTATTACTAGTCGAACTTGGATCTTGTCATTATAGGATTGTAGTAAATATTGTAGGGTTTAATGGGTTTTATTTCTGAAGAGGGTTTCCCAAATATATGTTATGTTGATGTGATGTATGCTCTTATTCATGAGTTAGTTGTATGTTCTTACATGCTTATGTTTTTAGATCAATTTGATGAATGATGGAATGGTTTTGGAATTAAATGTGCATTATTGTATATTGATTCAACCCCCACTTAGTAGCTATTTCCAACATTTTATACTTGTTGAAAAACTTATACCACTTTGAAAAGTTATTACCTACCTCCCTTAACCTTATTCAACCATTATATACTCATGATGAACCTCAATAAACTTCCAACAAGAAAATTTAATAATTATGAGTTCTCTTTTTAGGACTATGTGTATAGTGTTTGGTTATCTCTTGCACTTATAAATTTAAATCTCTAAATGAATATAATACTAGCTTAGGAGTTTTAATACCCTACCTAAACATTTTAAATAGTTAATTATCTTTTAATAACTTCAAAATACTCTTACATGAACTTATATAGAAATCATTAATGCTTGTGAATAATTGTGTTAAGATTTCATTAGAATCATGTACCTTTTATTTGATTTTTGAACATAAAAAAGGATTAAAATAAATAATTAATACACCCTATAATAAATATTTGATTCAAAACAATCCAAAATTACTCCAACAACCATCAACATACATCATTTTGTTTGACCTTCTTGCCTTTATCACACAAAATTTTCTCTCTTTTGTGCTATGGTGTAAGTTACCAACTTATCAATTGGAAAATGATCATAAAGACTCAAGATCAGCATGAAAAAAAAATAATATCAATTACCTTCATTTTTAACCCTTAAATTCAATTATTTTTCTTCAAAAAACATGTTTTATTTAACTTTCTTGAATACATGCAAAGATTATGTATAGACTTGTGTAGGGTAGGTAGAGTTCCTTAAATTTTTGATATTTTTAGGACTCTCCACCCTTGTTCTATGAAATTACACTCTTCTCCAACCTTATTACCACATAATCTAACCTTTCCAAGAAATTATAAACCACCTATTTATGCTAACATGCTAACTAACTTCATTTTCTTGTCATTTCCCATGTAGGAGTGGCATTTACAAATGCCTTTTCTTAGCATGCATCTTATTTTCCATCATATGAACATGTAAAAACCATAATATACCTTCCTAGGACCATATCTGACCTAAAAAAGACATTGGACCATATTTTATTTCAACATAAGACTCAAAATAACATTTTAGGCCATGTTCCAGCATTTAAATTTTCAAATCTTAAATTTTGTGGGAAAACTTGAAATGGATAGAAACACACTTAAATAAGAATCATAATGACTCTAAAACATCTTAGTGGATCCTATAAGACCCCTCACACCTATAAAAAAACAAAAATAGATCTAATGTACCTTTTAAACATATTTACAAATTATGTCTTCTTAGGATGCTTTGTATCATGTAAGAATCATAGAATGATAACACTTGTGAATTATATATCATACATATAATATTGCCATAGTTTTGCAAGGATAATGTGTAGATACAAGCCTAAAAACTTATATATAACACTCATGAATACCAATTAAACACATGTGTAATATAAAAGTGAGTATGATATAAATAGTCATGAGATAAATAACATATTGCAATGATGCAAACTAGATATCTGATCATGTTCAATTCCTAATTTTGAATGTTTTTGCACTTTTTATAATATTCAATTTTTTTTTTTTAATTTTTAAAATTTTACAACCTAAAAAAATAAAAATTAGTGATAAAGAAGTCAATTAAATTATAATAAAGCATAAATATTTGAGCAATATATTACATGTGTCAATATTAAATATGCACTAGAAGTGATTATATAGCCATTTATGAACAAGATGCCACCATTTTTTATATATTATAAAAAATAAAATTAAGTATGAATTGAACTAGTAGGCAAAGGTCTAATTTTACATTCTCATTTTATCAAATGTACAATTGTTGAAATATGTAGTATGTGTGAATAATATAGTTTAGGAAAATGAAATTTTTTCATGATAAATAGTTATTTGAATATTGAAACTAAGTGAAATATCTAAAATATAGAATTATTAATGTTCTATGTGATAAAACTATGTTTTTTGGTTGACAAATATCACATGTCAGTATTGAACAACTAAGAAATTACTGGGAGTAATTTGTGTCAAGAACTAGTTGATTTTTCCTTTGATATAAAATGACATTTAATCATTCCAAACTATGAAAATGGGGAAATAAATTGATCACTATTTTGAACTATTTAGATTTGGAATGTGAAAAATAAGATGGATAGAAAGTTAATAATATCTAAGGGATTAGAATAATTGATCAGTCAATCAAATGTGCAAGCAATGGAAGAACATGATGCAATTATAAATAAGCTATGTATAATAATTTTTTTGATTTTTTGAATTTTTTGAATTTTTTGAATGTTGTTTGAAAATTTTATAATATTTTAAAATCCAATAAGTTAACCAATTATGCCATCAATGTGGGAGTCATAACAATATGTAATTGGTTTGAAATGAATTACTTTTATTGAATGAAATATATTAGATGTGCATGTATCAAAGTCAAGAAATGTATTATGTGTATTAAGAAATATATCTAGATCACTAATTGTGTAATACTTTGTATGAGAAGTAAATTTGGGAGATGTACATTTATGTGAAATATAAGAGGGAATAACAATATTTTATGCCATATGTTCAACATTTTGATAAATACGTTAATTTGTATGAATCGCTAGTTTGGAAGGTGTTGCAAGTGAGTGTGTTTTTTGAGAATTAGACAAATTTTTCCAAAAAACATTATTTTAGATTGTTTTTTTTTCTTGCATAGATGTATCAATAAATTATGGTAGTGTATGGGGTGGAGGAGGTTATATAGATTACAAAGAATACCCATTATTGATTCCTGAAATTATAACAACTTAATTTTAATTAATGTAATTTAGGTATCTATGTACCATAAAAAATATAGGAAGATTTTGCAACTAATGGAATCCAAATATAAAATTAAATACCCCATTTGTGGAATTACTATAAAAGGAGTTGATAATACATTATGGCTTGCCTAAATAAATAATACAAAGTGTCCCAAAGTAGTTTGATGTTTCCCATAAAATGTATTGATACTTTTAGATGTTATAGCATACTATGTGTATCCCAATAAATGAATTAATTTCATTGTGTATACATTATCACTTGATCCATTATCTATCATCACACTATGAATAGGTTTTTGATCAATATAACCTCATATACATAAATAAATAAAATCAAAATCACCATCCACTATATTACTATCATCAAAAGTAATCATAGGATGTGACTATATTATTTTAGAAATTGTACCAATAATTCCATCTCATGGATGATCATATGATTAATAATGTGTAAAATCATTGTAATTTTTGTGTAATGATGAATCATCCTTGTTTGTATCCTGATTTGGAAATGGATCACAATAAATCTTAAATTTAGCATTTTCATTCTATTAAAGCCTAGTTTCCTTTGTTAGAGTACATAGCTAAATATCATTATTATCAATAAGATATTGAATAAGGTAGTTGATCTTAAAACATATTGTTCACCAAATTTGACTTTCTAGGTCTATAGTGGTTGTAATATGAATGTCACAATGTGTTTTATAGGTTAATTAATGTCAATTGATGTTATACTAGCCTTGGTCATTATTTAATTTAGTCCTTTTAGTTATTTTGAGTCAATTTGGGGGTCAAAAAGTGAATTTAATGAGTTTTAAAAATCTATTAGGAAATGTGAAGGTCTAAATGGGTGATGCCACATGACATGTGTCTTAAGAAGTCTTAATACATTGTTGGTAACTGAAAGTAGTAGGTTCATCAAAGAAAAAGGTAGTTTTCTTAAGGAAAAAAAGAGTTTGGTACTTGTAAATCCTACTTGGTAAGTGTGCCTCTTAAGCTTCCCCATGTTCAATTCCACATTTTTCTTCTTTGGAAGTGTCATTTCTAAGCTAAAACTATTTTTCTCCCTTTTCACCTTTCTTGGTAAGTAAAAGGGACTTGTAGGTTTGTACTTGGTATAGTTATCACAAGTTATTTAGGAAAAATGATCTTATGGGTATATTATATACTCATTTAAATTCTATTTAATGTTTAGTTGAGGAGGAATGGTGTTTTTAGCTTTATGAACCTTTCAAATTTTCCTGCTAGTCTATGTAACCTTTGGGTTTTTCCTTGGTTTAGATAATTCCATATGAACCAATTTATAATATTGGTTTTATATGATGATATATTCCTTATATAATGTTCCCCCTGATTTTTTTAAAGTTTTGAGTTGATTTGAGAGTCCAATTACTTCAAGTTTGTAGACTATTCCCATTCTCTATTGTGGCAAGTTTTTCACTATGTTTTATATTTTCATGATTTAAAATGAATCCAAGGTGTTGTTATATATTTATTATCATGTTTCCAAAGTTATCTTAACCTCCCTTAACCTTCCAATCTCACTTTTCAAGCAAATATTCTATGAATTATAGTCATGTGTAACCTACCTTTTAGTTTGTCATGAATATGCTTGCATATAGGTTCTTGGAGGATAAATTCACATTTAATGAAATGTGTTGATACTTATTTCATATCACTAAAATTATAATAATTCCATTTTAAATCTTGGAAGTGGGTTTACAACTTGTTAAGCGATTGGATTCCCTGTTCACTATTTGCAATTGCGTTATTGCCTGTGTGTATGTAAATACCCACCTAGAGGTGACTTGGCAAAGAGTTTTAAAGAAACTTTAAAGTTATTAGACATGTTATGGAATTATTATTGTAGTCCTAGGGTGTCAGTAATATCATGGAATACATGTTTTAAATGTTAATTAGATGACAAGAGGGAATTGTTAACTCTGAAGATGAAAAGATAGGTTTAGGCCCACTTTGCCTAAATTGTTAAAATAGAGGCCCATGGGGTTTTTATAGGCTTCTTAAAAAATGCTTATAAGTTATTCCAAAAAATATAGCTTGATAACTATTATTTATTCTAGTATGGAGTAATAATATGAAAAAATGGGAGGTAGATGATCAATGGAAGCTAGTCTTTTGAAGGCCTAAATTTGCCCATAAAAACACTACAAATAGGCAATGACATCTAAAATTGAAGCTCCAAAAGAGACCTTGGTCACTTAAAGATAAAAACTAGACCTTATAGTATGTTATAAGTGTTTCAATTATTTTAAGGGAAATATAAGACTCAAAATATCATTAGAAGGAAGATAAATCACTATGTTTATCCCTTATACACACCTACAATTTTTAAAATGGACTAAGAAGATGCCACTTATAGTTAGCCAAAGGTAAAATTTGAGAAGGTGTTTCTTTCTGGTGAACCTAGAAGCTTAATCACTTTATAAAATGATGTAGACTTTATTGAGAATAAGTATGATCCAAAGAGTTTAATTGTAATGTATAGATTCTATTCTCACCTATAGGATTCTAAAGTCTCTCACACAATCAGTTATAGGAGACAAAGATGGATAGTGATCTGAACCAATAGCATCTAGGTTTTTGTATTAAAAAAAATAAAGGAGAATAATGAGTACAATAATTTTTAAGTCTATCATGGAATCTTAGAGAAAGGTTATGAACATTATAAAAGGCCTAAAAAGATAAATTTCACCTATAAAACCCAAAGAAGTGAAGGATATAGTTAGCTCTGATTGTGATAGGCAGGTGTTAGTTTGGGGTTTGTGAATTTGGGATGAGATAATAGTTGTAAGGAAGTTTTATGTAAACCATGGAGAATACAGCTAGGTTATAAACATTTAATTTCAAACTCAAAACCATAAAGCATCACCTATAGTTAGGCTTAAGGGTAGAACAAAGTTAGTTGGGTGAGTTCCAAGCAGTACAAGGTGATTTTTCTAAGGTTGGGGTAATGAAATCATCAAAGAATGAGTCTCATCATGGTAAATGATTATGTATGTTTCAATTAAGGTTAATTGAACACTATTTTAAGGCCTATTTCATACTAAATCCTCTAGGTAGGGGTCCTCCCAAAACAAAACATAGAAACTTAAAGATTATTTGTATGGGAGGTACATAAAGATGAGATAAGATGTTCAAGTCATGTAAAATGATATTTTTATATTATAGATAGAATTATAACCATGTAATTTAAGATAAATTATGTAGTTTAACCTAGAGGCATCACCTTAAAATCAAGCACACTAAAAAAATACATGCAGTCTTGGGAGTTAAACAGGTACATGGAGGAATATGTAAGAGTAAGGGCCTTAACCAACCCTAAGAAACCTCCATAACGATATAAATGACATAATTAATCCATATAACATGAAAATAAATTAGGGAAAAACCATTATAAATAAAAAAACTCATTCCATTCCTAGAGACACTGCACAGTCTGCCATGAAGGAGTCTATTTTATGTTTTGCAAATTTTGAAGGGTCTATGCTTAGAGTCAAAGGATAAAAATCTTTTTAGGAAATAATGAATAATTTATGAATCCTCTCCAATATAAAATTGTCTAATAAAAATATGGGAAGTTCCCTATATTTTATCTTAGATAAAAGGCACTTCCCTAGGTGTATAGGCCTACAAATTTTGGTAGATTGGGTGAGAGAAGCAAACCAAAAGATAAAAATATCCTCAAATGGTTTGGAAAGTTGAGGGAATACTATTAAAATATTTTAAACCAAAAAAAAGGAAAATATACCAATAGAGGAACCAAACCATCATGAGTTATAAATAGGCCCATGAGGCATGGTTATGCCTAGAGTTCAACCAAGAGGTCACCTTCACTTTTGGACCCAAATGTGATTTATATTGAATTGTAACATGTCTAAGATGTCACTATAGATGTTTTTGAACCATTAAAATTCAAGGAAAACCATGAAGAGTCATTTTGAGCTCTAAGGTGCAGTGAGGCCTATTAGGTAAGGTCTAAGCTTAAGGCCAAATGGTAAGTCACTTGCATTTATAGATTAATATGATAAATAAAATGAAGATAAAAAATTTTATGCAATGTATATAGAGGTTTTTAATCTATTTTTATTTAGGGGAAGCACAAAAAATTAATTTTTAGCCCAAAAACAAGACCATACTTGTACAAGAAGGTGAAAAAGCTTAATAAGGTTATTTCAATTATTCACATATTTGTTGGTGCTTTGAATGGGAGTAAGATAAGCTATAAAATTCCTCTATAAATCACTTTGTGGCATTATTTTGAAATTCTAAAGTCAAACCTTTATGAATGAAGCTTAAGAGGGCAAACAACCCTAAAACCCTTATTAAACCCTTACAAAGACTTGGTGATGGAAATAGAGATATAAATATGATATAATGACATATTTTTCTCATGAAACTATTGGAAATTTTATAATACTCACTCAATCTCCATCACATGCCAACTGGCTATACAGACTTGTATGAATGGTGTGAGAAATAGGTTATTTTTGACCATTTTTGTGTTGTGTAGGTTCTATAATGAGTCTGAGCATAAACAAAACTTTGGGAGAAATATATATACTTTTTATAACATCTCATGTAAATTTAATACTCTATAAAAACTTATAAGTGTCCAAACCAGGTGCTTCATCTTAGCTAGTTAAATTTGACATAATAAACAAGCTAGGGAGAAGTGTGAAAACTACAAGTGAATGTATTTTTAATGTTTATTTGGTGATTATAATGAAATTAAGGGTATTTAAAAGTATAATTAAATTCTTCCCATGTATTTTTATGATAAAATAAATTCAATTTTGAGGTCAAGTGTGTAGGATGCATGGAAAGGCAGTTTTCTTGATAATAGATGATGATTGCTCCTTTCTAGGTGATTCTAGATCACCAAGAATAAAACATTCATGGAGATGCATGTATTATGTCCTTAAAATTTATTAAAATCATCATACCTAGTCCCAATTATTTATAATGCATTCAAATAGAGTTAATAATGTAGGTAGTTTTTCAAAGCTAGATTGAAGAGTTTCTTACAACTTTTCAAGAAGTTTACGATTCAAATTGATAATTTTAGCTCCTAACATTGCATGGTTCATCCCACATATTGTTATCATGAAAAAATAACTTATTTTAACATATTTATAAGTTTAATTTTAAAATTTAGACTTTTCTCTTCTTTTTCTTCTTCTTCTTCTTCTTCATCATCATCTTCTTCTTCTTCTTCTTCTTCTTCTTCTTTTTCTTCTTCTCTCTCTCTCTCTCTCTCTCTCTCTCTCTCTCTCTCTCTCTCTCTCTCTCTCTCTCTCTCTCTCTCTCTCTCTCTCTCTCTCTCTCTCTCTCTCTCTCTCTCTCTCTCTCTCTCTCTTGTTCTATAAGAACTAGCCTTTTTGGAATTGTAATGGATGCTCTACCTACCTATGGTGAAGACTTGATCAAATATATAAATACTTATCAATAATAGTACTTATTTTAACCTCGTCCATGACTATTATTACTGTGTTTATTTGTAATTTTTGATTTTTCACAAGTGAAGACTATATATTCCTTAGTATGTTATTTCATTATATGATCTATTTATGGTTGGAAAGCTTCTTATTTTAGGGCATGTGAAGTTTTATATTAAATATATAAGAATTAGTGTCTTAACATATTCATTATTTCCCTCATATGCCTCTTTTCTATTCCTTCTAGCTTTGCACATTCATCCATAACCTCACAATGTAACATTGATGTGAGAAGATGAAGATTGGAGAAGTGTATATTTAGTTTGTCCTTTGATTTCAAGTTTAACATGAATATGGTTGGATATCATCATGTTATTTGGTGCATAATCTCCCTTAGATTATTTTTTTCATTTATCCTTCTCCCTTTTCACCCTCTAAGTTAAGTGTAGTTACAATCTAAAGTAGTACATCAAGGGAGCTAGCCCTATCTAGAGATTCACCTCATCCTTAGGCTACCCACAAGTCTAGAGGTATTTCCATTATACCACTTGGATGAGGATATAGTTTCCATCTCCTTAGATGGTGAAAATAAAAGTGACAATAGTTTTTGTAATTCTTGGTGGGACTCTTGGTCTAAGAGGTTAAGAGATTTTTGGTGTTATCTCTCAATAATCAGCCTTTTGAGGCATCTATTAAAGCATCAATGGTGACTTCAAAGATATATCAGTTGATCAATTAGCCTAAGTTATCCTTTTAATATTGTTAGTAATATTTTTTATTTGTGTTATTTATTTCAATGAATTTTCATGACTGACTTTGGTGTTGATTTTTGCTCTATATAATTTGGTGAGACATTTCAAGCTTGTGCCATTCCCTATTAATATGAACAACTCCTTCATCAAGATTGTCATGATCCTTACCAGCCTCAATATTAAGTTCATCAACTCTGATATGATCCTTGTAAACCCATTCATTAATTATATTAGTCTTAGAACTAACCTCTTTAATGTCTTGTTCCTCTTAGTCAACCTAGTCCTTTCCCAAGTCCATCCATTTTCACCTTTAAAAAGAGACTTTTGGGATATAAGATGTACATGTCAGATCTTGACACACAAAGAGGACGTGGTATAGATTTCTAATAATGTCATTCATAAGGTGAGATAATCATTGAGTTGGTCAAAAGAGAGTGGGTACCTATTGAGAGAGCCAATTGACAAAGGCTTACAAGTGAGATTCTTGATGTCAGTGGCCTAGTTTCTTCCTTAGAGGATATACTAAGGCTTCATGAAAGGCAACCTCACCAAAACTATCAACCATCATATCCACTTACCCAAGTTTCCTATAATCCATAAATGACCCCTTCTCATGATTCAAATCAAAGATATCAAAGTCATCCTTTTCACAATCAGTTGGAGGAGAGAGTTAAAAGGAGAAATATTGTGTTTAAAGCTAATCTAAATAGGCAAATTGAGTTGGATAATATCTATTTGAATTAGTCCATGTTATCAGCCAAGGAATTAGATTTAAATCCTTCATTTCCCTCTCACATTACATCCCCACCACATCAAAAAGATACCTCTAGTCACAATATCATATGCTACAGTAAGATAGTGGAGTCATGGGGCAAGAAAGAGGAGAAAAGCATTGTTAAGGAGTGTGAGGTTGAAAATAAATTTGACCCTTTGTAAGTCCCTCATATCTTTCCACAAGAATATTATTTTGTGTCATTTCACCCCTTATGTATTCCTTATTCTCATGATGATTCCTATGAACTTCAAGAGAAACTTTTCTAAGAAAACCTAGCCAAGCAAATTGAAGAGTTAGAAGAAAATATGATGTTGCTAAGTCAAGGTGTGATGGAAGGTTTAGACCCAAAAGAAGATAATATTCCTAAATACATCCATCCAAAATTACTCAAGAGAGTCCTCAAGATAAATCTGATGTGAATTCAGTGTTTATCAAATGGAAGGAAGAAAATCAAGTGGTTTTAGCACAAGGTTTACCTCCCTTTCCTCCTGAGCTTCCAAAAGAGCTTCTTACTTTGCATTCTCAATATGATTTTGAGCCCTATTTTCACCTCCACGAACTATTTCATTGTGTCCTCATCCCATAACCCTTTTCCTTGATGGACCTATGGTATGGGAACCTGAAGAGTAGTAACTAGCTAATAAAGAAAGAGAACTCTTACTTGAAGAGGACATACCTCCTTGGGAGCCTCATTGGGCTAGGTCACATGACTTCAAGATGCCTAGTCCTAGCATCACCATGATGGATAAAGAGATGGAAAATCTTATATCCCTTGAATAATACTCTACATCTGATCAAAAGGTTGTGGATTATCACCTCCAATATGAAGATGAATGTGCTATTGATGGAGAATAGTTTCAAGTCATCCCAAAGAAGTGGCAGTCATTGAAGAATCTTTTGAGACCAATGTGGGAGTTATTTTAATTAAATATGATCCAATAACTCATATTGATCTTGAATCACCATTAAATTCATTGGATATTAAATAACATAAGCTTGATGACATCATACATCGATAAGGGAAGATTGAAGAGGTAGTGGTTCTAGAGGATGAAGAGGACAAACAAGATTGACACCTACAAATGAATCTCTTTCAAGAGATTTTTAAAGTTAAGGGTCAAGTACATGACAAGGTGAAGAAGGAATATTCTATGGAGGATAATGTTAAAGAATAGATAGAGTATGCAAAACTCCTTGATGAGTTAGAAGAACTTTCAAATGAGAAGAAACTCAATCTTATTGAGACCCCTATAGAAATCAAGGATGAGGTTGAAATTAAGGATCCACATGAGAATATTTAGGATATTTGGATGCAATAATTTCATTTATAGATCCAAAAAAAATCAATCTACTTGGTTTAAAATGAACATTTTGCCAATGGAGTTGGAAAACACCCTGAGAAAGTTGGAGGCATCAACACCAAGGATCAAAATGCTACATGTCTCACTAAATCCTTCATGTCATGATGCAAGAAGAATTTAAAACTTTACCTTTTATCTAAGAGGGAGTTATATTATTAGGTTAGTTAGTGTTTGAGTTATTTTTTTCAATTTACTATGTGTGATTCATAATTACTCATGAAGCACATGTTTGTTGTCTTGTTTTATGTGTGTCCTTACTTTGAGTGGTTGAAGTTATTAGAGGTCTTATTTTGATCAAAGTAAATGGTCAAAGATTTATTTGTTTATCTCAATATTTATATTAATCCTAATCCCAATTTACTAATAAGGCTACTGGTCTAGTTAGTATAACATGCATGCTACCCCTATGAGTCACCTATTTATTGACCAAATTTGATTTTTAAGTCAAATTAGGGAACCTATAGGTAAAACAATGTGTTTATAGGTTTATAAGGGGTGTAATATTAATGTCACAAGGTGTTTTATAGGTTAATTAATGCCAATTGATGTCATACTAGCCTTGATAATTAGTTATTTTAATCCACTTAGTCATTTTAGTGGTAAAAAAGGTACATTTAATGAGTTGTATAGATTATTTTTTGAAATTTAAAGGTAAAAATGGGTTATTTAATGTCACATGTGTCCTAATAAATCTTAATAAACTTTTGGTAAATAAAAGTGGTAGGTTTATCAAAGAAAAATTTAGTTTATTAAGGGAAAGAAGAGTTTGGCACTTATATGACCTCTTTGAGAAGTGTGCCACATGGGAAATGGTTAGAAAGTATATCTTCAGATTCCCCATGTTAAATTACATGTTTTTTTCTACAGAAGTGTCATATTTGACCTAAAACAATTTTGCTCCCTTTTCACCTTTCTTGGGAAGTAGAAAAGACTTGTAGGTTTGTACCTGGTATGGTAAACACAAGGGGTTTTAGGAAAAATGATCTTAGCGGTATATTATTAAATAATATATAATACATTTAATGTTTTTTTAGGAGGAATGGTTCTCTGAGCTTCATGAACCATTCCTAAGAAGTTGACCTTTCAAATCTACCTATTAATCTGTGTAGCCTATGGGTTTTGCCTTGGTTTATTTAATTATGTATGAACCTATTACTGATATTGGTTTTATATGATATTATATTCCTTTATAATTTTACCCATTCTTTCTTTCAAGTTTTGAGTTGATTTGAGAGTCCAATCACCTCAAGTTTGTAGACTAGTCCCATTCTATGTTGTGGGTAATTTTTTAGCATGTTCTATACTTTCATTCTTGAAAATGGATCCAAGGTGTTTTGATAGATTCATTATCATGTTTCCAAATTTATATTTACCTATATTCATCTTCCAATCTCACTTTTCAAGTAAATGTTCGATGAGTTGTAGTCATGTTTAACCTGCCTTTCAATCTCCCATGAATATGCTTACATATATGTGCTTGGAGGATAAATTCACATTTAATGAAATGTGTTAATACCTTTTTTAGATCATTATAAATTTGGGTATTTAATTTTCAATCTTGGAAATGAGTTTACAACTCGTTAAGGGATTGGATTCCTTGTTCACTATTTGCAATTTCTTTACTGCATGTGTGTATGTAAATACCCACCTACATGTGACTTGGTAGAGAATTGTAAATCCACTTTGAAGTGATTAAACATGTGACTAAGATATTATTATATTATTAGGGTTTAAATAATATCATTTCATACATGTTAAAAATTTTAAGTAGATGAAAATAAGGAATTGTTAATTCTAAAGATGAAAAGATAGTTTCAGGCCCACTTGCCCTAAATTATCAAAATAGAGGCCCATGGGGTTTTTATAGGCTTATTAAAACATGATTAAAAGTTTTTAAAAAACATATATATTTATAATTATCATTTCCTCTATTATGGAGAAAGACTATGAAAAATATGAAAGGTAGATGATCAATGGAAGCTAGTCTTTTGAAGGCCTAAAGTTTCCCATAAAAATACTACAAATAAGAAATGACATCTAAAATAAGAGATCCAAAAGAGACTTTGGTAACTTAAAGATGAAAAATAGACATTATAACATTTTTGAATGGTTTCAATTTGTTCAAGGGAAATATAAGACTCAAAAGATCACTAGAAAGAAGATAACTCACTATGTTTAGCCCTTATACACACCTACATTCCGTACAATGAACTAAGAAGATGCCATTTACACCCAATCAAAGGTAAAATTCAAGAAGGTGTTTGTTTTTATTGAAAATAGAGGATTAATCAGTTTAGAACATGATTTACAATTTCTTGAGAATAAGGATAATCCAAAGAGTTTAATATCAATGTCTAGAGTCTATCCTAACCTACAAGATTTTAAAGACTCTTACATAGTCAACTGTAGGAGACAATGATGGATAGTGATTTGAAATAATAGCATATAGGTTTTTTTATTAAATAAACTGAAGGATATAAATGATTCAAATCATTTTGAATTATACCATGTAATCTTATATAAAAGTTATGAACATTATCAAAGGCCTAACAAGACAACTTGCACCTACAGAACCTAAAGAAGTAAAGGATATAGTCAGCTTTCACTGTGATAGGCAGTGGTCATTTTGGGGTTTGTTAATGTGGGATAATAAAATGGTTTTAAATAATTATTAATTAAACCATAGATAGTATATTGAGGTTGGAAACACTTCCTTTCAAACTCAAACCCTTCAAGCATCACCTATAGTCAGGCTTAAGGGCATAACATAATTAGTTAGGTGAGTTCTAAGAAATATGAGTTGATTTTTATAAGGTTAGGGTAATGCAAGCATCAATGAATGCATAAAATAATTTTAAATGACTATGGATGTTTAAATTAAGGTTTAAAACACTGTGTTAAAGGCTTAGTTCATACTAAACCCTACATGTAGGGATCTTACCAAAACAAAACATAGCCAAAACATACAATGATTAGACTTAGAGATTATTTGTATGGGAGGTACATAAAGAGGAGATAATAAGTTAAAGTAATGTAAAATGATATTTTGAGATTATATATATATTTATAATCATATAATTCAAGATAAATTATGTATGGTAACCTATAGGCATTACCCTAAAAGCAAACACACTTATAAAATACACGTAGTCTTGGGAGTTAAATAGGTGCATGGAGGACTATGTAAGAGTAAGGGAATTAAAAAATATAAATATATAATTATATACATGACCTAAGGAGGTCCCTATAAAATTAAAATCAATTATGGAAATACCCTTCGAAATACAAAACTTAGTTCATTAATAGAGTCCCTTCATAGTCTGTCATTAAGGAATTTGTTTTAGGTTTTACAACTTTTGAAGGGTCTATGCCTAGATTAAGAGAATAAAAAAATTTAGAAGACATAATTAATACTTTATTAATCCTATCTAATA
The DNA here is from genome assembly GCA_037957365.1 of Torreya grandis. NCBI lineage: Eukaryota > Viridiplantae > Streptophyta > Pinopsida > Cupressales > Taxaceae > Torreya > Torreya grandis. The sequence continues at coordinate 181,116 of JARHVA010010056.1, forward strand.
TAAAATTATTTTATACAAATAGGGAAATTTCCCTTTGTTTTATCTTATATAGAGGGCACTTCCCTAGGTGCACAGGCTTGCAAGTTTTGGTAGATTCGGTTAAAGAAGCAAACAATAAGATAAAAAGATCATCCAAAATGGTTTGGAAAGTTGAGGGACTCCTAGGAAAATCTCTTAAACTAGGAAAAAGTAAAATATACCAATATAGGGGACCAAACCATCAAGATTTGCAGATAGTCCCATGAGGCATGGTTATGCCTAAGGTTTAACTAGGAGGTCACCTTCACTTTTTGACCAAAATGTGATTTATATTGAATGAAAACATGTATAAAATATAAATATAGATGTTTTTGAACCATTATAATGAAATGAAAACCATCAAAAGTTATTTTGATCTCTAGGGTACAGTCAGGCCTATTAGGCAAGTTCCAAGCCTAAGGCCAAATGGTAAGTCACTTGCATTTATAGCTTAAGATGATTACTAAAATGAATGGAAACATGTTTATGGAATGCATACAGATGTTTTCAAGCTATTTTTATTTAGGAGAAGCACAAAATAAGTCATTTTTGACCTGAAAGCAACATCAGACTTGTGTAAAAAGGTGAAAGAGATTAATAAGGTGAATTCAAGTGTTCACATCTTTCTTGGTGATTTTCATGGGAGTAAAATAATTTTATAGAAGTTAGAAGAGGTATATATCAATCACTTTATGGAATTAGTTTGAAAATATAATTTCAAACCTTTATGAATGAAGCTTAAGAGGCCAAACAGCCCTAAAACCCTTGTTAAACCCTTGCAGAGACTTGATGATGGAAATGGATCTAGAAAGATGATATAATGGTATAGTTTACTCATTAAACCTATTATTCCTTTAATATTACTCACTCAATCTCCCTCACATGCCAACTAGCTATATGGACTTGTACGGATGGGGTGAGAAATAGGTTATTTTGACCATTTTTCTTATTGTGTAGGATTTATAAGGACTATAATAATTAAACCAACTTTGGTAGGAATATATAGACTTTTTATAACCCCTAATATAAATTTTATACTGTATAGAAACTTATAAGTGTCCAAACTAGGTGCTTCATCTTATCCAATCAAATTTGGCATAATAGACAAGATAGGGAGAAGTGTGAAAACATTAAGTGAATGGATTTTTAAGGTTTAATTAGTGTTTATAAGGATATGGATGGTATTAAAAGGTGTAATTCACTTCATCCAATTTATTTTCATGAAAAACTGATGCCAATTTTGAGGCCAAGTGTGTAGAGTGCATGGAAGAACAATTATCTTGACAATAGATGATGATTTCTCCTTTCCAAGTGATTCCAGATGACCAATACTAAAACCAATGCATATAGAGGCATGTATGATGTACTTAAACTTAATTCAATAATAATACCTATTACAAACTATTTATAAGGCATTAAAATAGAACTAATCATGTAGGCAATTTTTTTGAGCTAGAATGAAGAGTTTTTTGCCAGTTTTCATGAAGTTTATGACTTGGTTTGACATTTTTATCTCTTGAAATTATATGGTTCATCCAACATACCATTTTTATGCAAAAATAAATTATTATATAATCTTTACAAGTGTCATTGTGACCCTTGGACTTCTCTCTTCTCTCTCTCTCAATTTCTATAAGAACTAGCCATTTTGGCATTGTAATGGATGTTCACTTGAGTATGGAAAAACCTTGATCGAATGTATACCTTTTGATAAAAAATAATATTGATTTTTACTTCATATGTGAATTTTATTAGTTTTTTCACTTAGAATGTTTGATTTTGAATAAGTGAAGACTATGGATTCCTTGGCGTGTTATTTCATTCTATCATCTATTTGTGGTTAGAAAGCTTCTTCTTTCAAGGCATGTGAAGTGTTCTAGGAAATGTCTAAGATTTAGTGAGTTATATTATTCATTAGTTCCATAATATTCCTCTTTTATAGTCCTATATTTTCACATTCTTTCATAAACTCACAATTTAACATTGATGTGAGATGATGAAGATTAGAGAAGTGTATGTTCAGTTTGTCATTCAATTTCAAGTGTAACATGCATATTGTTGGATGCCATCATGTTATTTCATGTATCACCTCCTTTAGATTAGTTTTATTTCATTTATCCTTCTCACTTTTCACCCCCCAATTTAAGTGTAGTTACAATCCAAAGTGGTACATCAAGGGAACTAGCCCTATCTAGAGATTCACCTCATCCTTAGGCTACCCACAAGCTTATAAGTGTTACCATTATGCCACTTAGATGAGGAGACATTTTACATCTCATAAAAGGGTTAAATTCAAAGTGAAGATACATATGTTATTAGAATGAGCATTGAATCTATAGTAATTCCAATATGCATTATTATCAAACTATTTTCCCTAAGGTTTTCTCATGTCAATTTCTAATAGTGATGGCAGAGTGATGAGATTACATTCAAGAAAAATTTTGTAATAATTTATAATGAACTTGTGGTGATCTATAATATTTTTATAGGTTTGATAAATAATATTAACTATGATTTTTTTAATAGCTTTAGTATATGTTAGCTTACCTTTGTAGGGAAATTCACATTGAAACTTCATTCTAAATGTTAATGTAGATGTATGTCTATCCTTAAACTTGCTCAAAGTAATAAAATTGACTTTTATTTATTTTATTATGTTATAAATCTCATCAAATGATAAAAAAATGATTTAAAATAATTGATCATGGAAAGGTACAACCTGTAAATCATTATTTTCCAAGGTGATCATTCTTGTAAGATGTAGATACTAAAATCATATTTATGTAGTAATTTAGTATTGTACACTTAGAAAATACCTATCATGGATGTATCCTTTTAGTGATACATTTTACCACTACAAAAAGGATCATGGTCACTATCTATTTGTGCCTAATTTATTATTTTATAGTCTGACCATTATTATTTTTATTACCACACCTATATTATGCAAAAAATATTTAAACCTAATTATTATCCCTCACTACTAAGTCTGGATTTGTACTTGTGTCCCATATAGGCACCTACATAAATTTAACTATAAAAATTTACTACAAAGTGTCCAGTGCCCAAAAATCATCCAATTTTAAAAAGAAACATATCCTAAAGGTCAATCTAAGTGTTTACATGTGAGATATTTATAAAAGGGATTGGTATGCATACAAGGTCAACCCTCATTCATTCATAACCTGAAAAACACCTAGAACTCATAATTAAACATGCTAAGAAGAATTAAACCAAGAATTCAAGTGAGAAAACCTACACTATTCATCTCTATTTTTATATATGTTTGAAGCATTTGAAGAGCAGTTCATGAGCCATATTTTCAAAGTCACAAACTAGGTCACTACATGTATTTATTTATCATGTATTGCATCCCTGTACACAACAAAAGACAAAATTTATGGGAATAATACATAATTTTTATTACCTCTTCATAGTATTGGCTATGCAGGCAACATATGTTGATAGAGGGGTCCTTGGGGAAGCTCAATATCGTGATACCACTAACCCTTTTTTTCATAGTCACTCCAAGGGTGAAGATCTAGGGTTTGATAATTTCAAAAGTAGTGAAAACCTATGTACACAATATAAATAAATCATAAGGAAGGTGGTAAAACCTCCATGAGTCTTTATTTGGTCACATCTAGATCTAGTTAGTAATTCACATAGGACACCTGCATCAACATAACTACCTCAGTTTAGGGAAAATTTTCAAGCCTCAAAAAGAATATTAACAAAAGTTAATGACTGTTATAGGATCATATTATAGTTCACTTCCATATTATTATATATTAGGCCTACATGTTCATAATAAATTGATAACATATCATTTTTTTCTAATTCCTTAAAATATCTATCAATAATTGTACATTATTATTTTTAACAATCTTAGTTATATAAATTCAAAATACTATTTGTCTGAGTTATATATTAATTGACCTAATCATTAGGTTATTTCACCATCCTTGAGTAAAATATAATCTAATACCCCTTAACCCTAGATAACCATGTTTATCAACATTAAGATTTAAATATTTGGAGAACCCAACCTTTGGTCTCTAGATCCTAGATTTACCTAGGGTTTCCTATTATCTATCTAATTTATTGTTTTAACTATAAAAAGATTTAAGCTATATTTCTATTTATTTACAAGGAATTAATCATGGATGTATACATCATTTATTTCCATTTTTATTATTTCATAGTAACCCTTGTTTATTATACTTCTTACATGGACAAATTAGACAAATAGCTAAAAATGAAAAATAATCAATTTTATTTCTATAACTCATTTTGAAATAAGACAAAGCTAGTATCCAAATCCCAACATGCATGTTCCTATCATTTTGTTCCACCTAGATCCTATCCATGTGACAACTACCATCCCACATCCATCTTTTACCCATGACATATATTGGATTTTTTGGTCCACGATACCATTACCCATAAAGGTAATGAAGCCCATCCTATCCCACCTACGTTTTATATACAATAGTTTAAACCTAAGCTTAAAATTATTATAAAATAAAAAGGATATGATCTTATTAACCAATTAATAAATACTCATGCTAAAATTCTAATCCTCAAAATCTTAAAATTGTTTATTATTTATAGGGATATTTTATACAAAGAATTATGTGACACCAAAATAACAAGTGATATTGAACCAAATTATTTTATAGATATTATGAAATATTTCAAAAAAAATAAAAACATTATTACCTTTAATCCAAAATATTTACCATCAAAATATATTATTCACTAAGATTTACATTTTTACATATAAATTAATATGAATAATAATGATATAACAATGGTGTTAGTTGATAATGGTCTAGGCCTAAAAATTTGTGGCATCGATTTATTAACCACCATGTGTGTTAGAACCAATATTCTAAAGGAATTAGATATGCATATAAAATTATTTGATAATTCTTATAGCCTACTATTTCAAAAAATCATAGTAGATGTGTCATTGGGGCCAAAAATGGTTCCAACTAAAATCTTAGTGATTACACTATAAATTTATCTTGGTTATATCATGGATATATTTGATGGAATTCGTCCCATATAAATTAAAATAATTTGTGAAATTTATGCATAATGGGACCTTATTCGCAATGTATATTGATGTTGAACCTTTAAAAGTTTTTAAAATGATACATTCCAACACACAAAGAATACCTAAAGTGGTACCACCTAAACAATGTATTTCCCTTGAAAATATATAAACATATGAAATAGGTATTCAATCAAAATTATTCATTTATGTAAATAAATAAATAAATCACTTACCATTGAGGTGCACATTAATGATTAAAAATATGAATAACCATTACCAAAATAATGAATGATATTGAAACTGTAAGCAATTCAAACATTCGAGCTTATTTTATTGATCAATATTGAACAACATGATGGTAAAGTATCATGATATGACTGATGTCTAATTGTAAAATCTTAGTTTTTATCCACATGAATATATTTTCCATAACCTATTCACACATATATGGCTTGGTACATACACAATAAATTCACCACTAGATGATACAAAATCATAGTCATATAAGGGCAAGGAAAAATTATCAGATGAATATGTAAATGTTTGTTATTCAATCCATCCCTCTTGGATGAATTAATTAAGTCAGCCTTATAGGGTGTATGTAACCATAAATGCATCAGATCCATAAATCATTCCTAGTGCAGAGAAGATAGATCATAGTTACACTTTTGACTGAGGATACATGAGATAATTAGGAACATGACTAATAAATATTTGTTAGAGCCAATGAAGGGATCTCTTACCATAATAAGATCCCTAGGGAAGGTTCTTAATCCTCTAATCAAGAAAAACTATTAAATAACCCTAACTAAGTCCTATGTTTTCATATTCACTATACTAATATGTTTTCATATTTACTATACTAATAATAAGTAAATAAGATAAATATAATCTCATGTTCATCAAAATTTGTGGCACAAAGTGGGGGTAGGTAAACAAAAAAAATCAAACATTCATAATAGAATCCTAATTAATCTATGTATAGGTAAAATCCTAATGCAATGAAGAAGAAGATTAATATTATTCAAAATCCATTACTTATGATACTTATATTTACTAAAGAGAGGATCAAAGATAGAGATACTTACTTGGAAGATGAACCTGTCAAGACTCAATCTCTCCCTTGGCTAAAGGTGCTTCATAAGAGGTTTTTATGGTTTTTAAGGATCACTAAGAAAGGCCAAAACATCTAAGACTTTTCTAGAAGACTAGATTATTCTCTAAGTAGAAATCCTAAGCTAAGACTCCTCAAGCAAAATAGTGGAAGATCAAATATTAAAGAAGAATAAATGAATATTAAATCTTGATGTCTATCTAATAATGGTAAAATGGATGTGTTTATATAGGTGAATCTAAACCTAAACCCTTCCAAAAATTTTGGATGATAGGGTCAACCCAATAAACCTAATATCATTATTGATAAAAACTCACTAGGTCATCGTCTATGTTGGCCAAGAGCCAACCTAGATCCTAAATAAGTTAAGATAATAAGAGTACAAGGTTGACTCCATTGATAAAGTCATGTAAAATATAAAAAAAAAATTTAGTTTAAGAAAAGAGGTACTGAAGGTGGAAAATGACTAGAGGAGTGTGAAAAAGAGGAGACAAAGCTTAGGGGAATAGCTTTAGGAGTTTGTTGGATTGGTAGCAATTTATAATAAGGAATAAAAATCCTATGAAGCACCAATGGTCTACCCACCCCTTTCCCAGTGCACCTTTTAAGGCATGAACTTAGAGAGATTGAGACTCCATGGTTTGTATAAGATAAAAAGTATCAATATTTGATAAAAGTTTCAAAATGTTATGTGTATATATATGCCCCACTTTAATCTCATCATGTTTCACTTAGTTTCAATAGAGGATGGTGATTTAATAAATAACATAGTAACACAAAATGCTGAAGCTAAAAAAAATTGCAATATTTTAAAGCAAAAATAACTAAATTTAAATGACTAAAAGGGAAATAATTGAAAAAGTGAATATATGTATACCTTGACTTACCTTTATTATTGGATGGTTGTATGATATATTTTAAGTTTTGATTATGGAGGGCACATAGACTAATTTTGATAAACCCAAGGATGCAAAAATAAAGATTAAAAACAAACACAGGAAAGCCAAGATAGCTAGTGTTATGTAGATCAGATGTACTTGGAAATTTGACAAGTTGGGGTGAGAAGTGATATGTTATACCAAATGACCAATTAAAAATTTATAGAAAATAAGGTAATCAAAAATCCAAGGCTAATAAAGATTGAAAAACTTAAATAAGTATACCTTAAGTAAGAAAGGCAAACTCACCTAGTCAAACCAATGATAGATGTTAAAAAGGATGGTAATCAATTGTCAATGTAGAAGAAATAACAATCCTTAATTTAAAAAATATGTGTAAAAAATAGTAAAACAACATTGACGAGTGAGAATTAACAATCCTTACTCAATCATCAATGGAAAATGGTGAATAAAAGGGAAACAATATTGTTGAGTGGGAAGTAATAAGCCAACCTTACTCAATAATGACAAAAAGATGAAAGAAAGTAGAAATAGACTCAAATGTCTAAAAAAAAGGGTAGTAAAACAATGAAAAATGGTAATATAAATTAAATCATATTTAGAAATGTTGAGCCATGGTGTAAAGAAATAAAATATATAGTCACTCAAGCATATTGTTTTGTTATAAGGATAGATGAACTAAAACAAAGTAGTGTTAGCATGTTTTTAAAATGTGAAAAATATGTAGGTATATAAGAGGGAAAATATATTTAGAAACATAATTTGCCTATTAAGGGTGGAAATGAAATGGGTGGAGGGGATAATGAAGGAAAAAATAGGGTAGAAGAACTTTTTATTGAAGTCAAGACACTCAAATTAAGTTTGTCAAAATAAGAGGACTTTCAATCTTAAGGACTCAAGAATTTATTTTATCCACACAAGTATCAGGTCAAAAAATTAAGTATGCACATCATCCCATGAAGGTTATATGAATGAAAATTAAAATGAACCTACCTTACCGCAATGTGTTCCCCATTCCTCAAGAGCCCTTATAGATCCATCGATCTACTATGAAGATTGGGTACTTGTGTGAGAAAATAGGTTGAACCATAAGGTTTGTTGAATTATCCTATTCTAATATACTATCTTACTGTACCCTAATGGACTTTGGCTCTATTGTGAGGCCAACTATGGATTTTTAACTTTAATCGGAGATAAGAGATGTGATTATAATCATATCTTTTGGTGTGGTTTTTAATTTTGAGATTTGTATGTTGAATTTTGTATATCATTTTGTTTTATTTAAAATTATTTGGATTTTTTTCTTGATGGATTTTTATATTTCCCCTCTATATGGATTTGGAAAACCAAACATGGGTTCTAAATATGAATTTGATTTGAACACTTGGGACTTGGTTGCTAAGAGAGAGAATTAAAAGTGTATGGTGTCTAAGAGTCTCATAAATCTAGGCAAAATAAAAGGTCTATTTTGATTTTGACCTTGTTTTTTCCAATGTGGAGTGAAAGGAAAGGAAATTAAGATGAATAAAACATGAAATAGTTTGAATTATGTCAAATCGCAAAAATGTGACAAAGGGTGAAAAAAGGATATAAGGATACAAAAGTGTGATTCCTTATCATGAGAATGAGGGAAATAAAAGAAAACATGATAACATATTTTTTTTTGAAAATTTAATCTATCCAAATAAAGCAAAAGCCAAAGCTGAGAAAAAAGATCAAGAACTTGTAACCATAACAAAACACATTATATAAAAGGAATGATAAGATGATCATTTTATGAAAAAGGTGTAAAACCTTATAAACATACCATAAGTGAAATTAGTTTTTAAACAACACTTCTCATTTTATAATTTAAAAAATTTAGAGCATGAGTTACAGGTTTTGAAAGTCTAGTGTTCTATGGTGAAATAGTAGTAGAGTAAGATAATTGCTCAACAATATTTATATAATTTTGGTGGTTGGGATCCACCTTGGCCCACTATTTATAAATACTTGTTTATAATTATTGAATTACATTACTTATTTAAGATAAAAACTAATCTAAATGGATATTTAAAATGTGGCTAAGACTAAAGTGATCATGGTGTAAAAAAAAGAGCAAAGAGAAGGGTAGGGCAGAAAATAAATAAGTGATTGCCAATTTAAGTACTAAAAATTATGAAAAAGTATCAATGGATAATTTATCTTAGTCATCTAATGCACTCTACCTCATCTTCATTAACTTTAATGCTGTAAACATGTCATAGAATGACTCATCAAGCATATTGATCATGGCATTTGGTACCGACAAGATTCCCTAAGTTTGAAAGTTCTCCTTATCCCTTTCCAAATATTGAATCATTTATTTTAGACCCTATACTTTAGCCTTGGCTTGTTTTGATTGTTAAATTATCAATATTTCCACATATTCTTCATGTATTATATCCCCACCAAGCTGTTATCCTACAATAGGGATCAAACCTACAAAATGTTCCACCTTTTGAAAGGTGAATTCTTCTATCCCAACCATGGTCATCTTCATTGTTATTCTCTCTAAGCCTACTATCTCAGGATTGAAATAAGCTATGGTAATTAGTTCCTTGAACTAGGGAGGTTTTGGGAACTCTACTACTGAGCTAGTAGATGGTCATGGAGCATTCATCTTCTTATCTCTTGATATTTTAGAGACCATAATTTTCCTCTCTTCCTAATCCATTATATCCATTATCAAAGCCTTAATGTCATCATGAACATCCACACCCACTCTTGTCATGGCCCATGAGTGGGAGATAGATGGGATCTTTTGAAATTTTCCATAGATAAATCAATCATGAATTACTAGTCCATAGATTGGAGATTCATCACTAAAGAGATTGACTTCACTAGTGGGATGAGTGAAATTCAATCTAGGTTTCTTCATTGGTTTTACAAAGAATAAGGTCAATTCCACCTTTCTATTATCTTAAGGTGCCATGGGAATTAGCTCTTTTCGTATAGCTTCTCTTGAGAGTTCTTCCTTTCCACATAAGCCATAAGACTATAGAATTTCCTTGAGGGTACCCTCAAGTGTCTCTTCTGGCTCCATGTCTATCATATCAACATACTAGATTGGGGAAGGTGGCCTCTGTTTCATGGTTGAAGGTAAGGGTCCTTTTATAGGTCTTTTTTGTAATCTTATCTCTCTAACCTTCTCCTTTCCTCTACCTGAATCATCCTAATTTTTTAAAACTTAATGTTGGGACTACTATGGTTCCTCTACCTAAGGTTGCTCATGAGATGTCTCAGATGGCCCAAGTAGTAGGTGGTATTTTAAATGATGTAGCTGCCAAGTTTCCCCAAATGGCTTGTCATCCTTGGTCAATGTGTGCTCTAGCTTGATACTATGGCCTTGGATCCTAGCCAACACTTCCTCATAATTCTTGGCTCTGATGTATATTTTTTCATTGACACCCAGTTGGTGTACATACTCAAGATTGATTTTTTTATCCTTTAGATGTTCTTCAATTTTATTCCTTGGATCCCACATTTTGAGTTCATCTAGATGAAAGCTAAAGGAATTACTATGTGTGACCTTAAATTCCACATACTTCTAGTTTTTAATTATGACTTTCCCAACATCTAATGGGATGGGTTGAAGCAAACCCTTCCTCATTTCCTTGAAATCCTTGCTAATGCTAAGGATGAGTTGGAGGCAATATCTTGCTCAACAAGCTTATTCAAGACATGCACTGGTAGTCTATAAGGTTGGGACATAATTACCTCTATCCTAATGATGGTGTAATCTAGGCAATACCACACATCCACAATCATATCCAAACACTTTTTGATGAGGGGGTGAAGAACACCTAGGCATGGGAAAATGTAGTCATAGATAAACTACATGTGATTTCTATATTTAAAGATATAAAATTTGGAATAGTATTGTGAGATGGTTATCCTACCTTCTAGGGACTAATTCTTAATGCCAAGGAAGGTGACTAAAGCAAGAAGGGAATCAAGTAGGTAAGAAATCATTTAGAATTGTTTGGAGGTGTTTCTTTTGATGGAAATGAATTGTTTGGCCATGAAGATGCTGATTAAATCTCCTATTAAAGGGGTAAGTTTTTCTTCCACTAGGAAGTGTGAATATGAGATCTAAACCTTATTTATGTAAGTGGTTGAAGGGGCATTGAAAAATCTATTAAATAAGGTCATTATCACCCTAATACCTTATCTAAATTGGATGATAGGGATTTTACCATCAAGGGTTATAACTATGTAATCTTCTTGGTTTATTTAGGGTTTGAAGATAGAGTATAGGTCAAGGTTATTAGTCCATTCCTTCATCTTGGGAAGTTCCACATGGGCAAGTAGGATTTTATAGTACTTTTTGAAATAAATAGGGGAAATTTATGCTACCTCTTTTGAGTTTTTGTATCCTTCAATACCTAACCCTCACTATCTATCATCAAATAGAGGTTGAATTCTTCCTTTAATTGTTATTTACTAGTTGCCATGATCCTTATCTTTACCAATTGATCACGTCAAACTGTAGATGATTTATATGGAATCTCTCTTACACTTGGGAGCATAATTAAGCTTACTTTGGTCAAGTTGATAGCAAATTGAGCCTGATTGGGTTGCCTTTTATGTAGGGTTTAGGTTTTTAGAGTTTTAATGGTAGAAGATATCCAAGTTTTGGCTTATAAGTGTTCTAGATTTGATTTGGACCTTTGCCTTTATACCTTTGTGTTTTTGAGCTCACAAGATATTTATTTTTGTCCTTTTTGGCATGTGTGGATCTTATGTGGCATTTGTCTAGATCTTTTGTGGTGTTTTTCATAAATTCCATTTGAACACTAGCCATTGGTATTTAAAATAATTTCTTTATTTCGTGTTGTAGGATCAAAATATTGGATGACCATGAGCCATTAATAATAATTTAGGCCCTTATATTTTAATTGGTTCATGGGTCCCAAGCCTTACAGTCATGAAACTTGGCATGCCCACACATCCTCCCCTTGTTTCAAATCTTATGTAATTCCTTTGTCAAATAATCATTGGCCATGTAGTGGGTCTATGGGTTCTTGGATTTTTGTTGAAAAGTCTGCAGACCTTTAATCTACAAAAATACCCACATGTTAAGCTTAGGATGAGGTTTTTTTTATGTTTATTAAGCATGGTAAAAACCTTAATCTAAGGAATTTAAACCTAAGTTATGATTTAAAAAATGGTTCAAGGTATAAGCCCTCTAGGTTAATGTATGTGTTGTGTTTAGAAAACATAATGAAAACATTAGGATAAAATACTTGTGCCATGTGTCATAAACCATGATAAAAATAGGTTAAACATGAAATGATAATATAAATTTTACATAGGGAAAGTCTATGATTTAAGTTCCATTATGCAAAATGTAATGTGGATCATTAAAGCATAGACTTAGGCTAGGTATGTTTCTTGCATATATTTGTGTTTTGTAGATGAAGGCTTTCCATTTTGGGCATATTTTGAGTAGTATCCTCAACTTGGTAAGCCACTTTAGAGTAAAAAAGGGTTTTGGGACATCATTCAAACATTAAATAAGATATATTATTGGGTTAAATTTGATGGTCTTGGAGATGTAAAATACATCCTCACAGGTGTCAATTGATGATCATGTGGACATCAATTTTAAACTAGTGAAGTTTTAATTTGTTTGGAATTAAATTTGATGGTCACATGAGCATCAAGTTCATATTTTTGGACATTTAGATGACAATCATGCAAATGTCAATTTTAAGCTAGTGAAGTTTTGATTTTGTTAGACTTAAAGTTGATGGTCATGCAAGTGTCAAGTTCATCTTCTTAAACATTTGGGTGATAGTTGCATGAACATAAATTTTAAGTTCAAAAAAATCTTTGGTGTCAAATGTGAGGATACCACTTGGATTTTTTATATGGCCTCCCAGTGTCTCAATGTTAATTCAATATTCAATCAAATTTCATGATAAAGGAAAACCATGGGATCATGATATAGAGACTTGATTTTGATTTGTTGTAGTATCTAGTGGGTCCCCTTTCCTTTTAGTACTTAAATGTAATGGTGCCACATGCCCATATTTAAAGCTCCCTATATCCTTTTGAATTTTCAATTATGCTTCATTCCATCTAATTGGGTCCTTGTGAGTTAGCATGGGTCATCAGATTATTGAAGATGCATGTCATTTTAGCTAAAATTCAGATTATCTTCACTCTATTATATCAAATGTCAAAATAAAGAGACAACTATAGGATCCTATGAGATGTAAAGAATTTAGTTTATGTCTATGGGGATATAAAAGACTTAGGCTTAAAGTGTTAAGACTAAGGTCATGATTGTATTAATGAATACATTAGGGCCTTAGTACTAGAACCTTAGGCTATGTTGGGGAATATTGAAAGGGAAACTACAAGAAAAATTAGTTAGGCTATAATAAACTTAGAAAAGGGATAAATAATGAAAGGGGGTCATGTTTCTTAATCAATTCATATTAAAAAAAATCACTAAACCTAAGATAGGCATTTTATATCTAAGTCTATAAGTGAGTTTTAAAATGGTTCCCACCAATTGGGCTCCCACCTTTATTCAAATTTGAATTGAGGGTTTTTTAGGGTTTTGGAACACAAAATTCTTGAGGGTGTATGCCATGAAACCTGTAACTAATAGTCAAATGAACTTCATTAAAAAATTTAGTCTAGATTAAGACAAGACAAGACCACATATGCTTGTTTCTTAACAAAGTGGATGATATTTAAATTCTTTAAATGACCTTGACATGTTAATATTTCTATTTTTTATAATAATGTTTTCTTAAGGGTCCCAATATTAAAATAATGGGAGTATGTTGGTCCCAAAAAATGGTAACTCATGTGGGAAACATAACAATTTGTTAGAACCTATAGACTTTGGGTTTAGACAAATGATTAGGTCATGCACTTTATTTGATCAATATCATCATCTAGACTAGGTCATAGCTGAAACAAACCTTACACTTGTGGTTTTAAGGTCAAATACCAAGACATACCCAAACTGTGTGCATGCTTTTATTCCACTTACTATTTTCCATGGGATTCAATAAATAGTTTCTAGTTTTATGTCATCAATTACTTACATTTATTTATAGTACTTAAATGTTCATTATGAACCATGTTTTAACTTAGGGGAAGCTTGGGCATTGCTCTGCTACTAGCCAAACATCCATAGCCCTGATAGAGATGCCTTTGGCTCCACTCATTGCCTTGATCCACTTCTAACTAGACATCCATAGCACCAATGGAGATTAATAGAATCACCTTTACCAAAAATCTTTAAATTTTTTATTGTATCCTATTTTGGTATTTTCTTAGATTTTTATGCTTTTAGGAAGGTTGGGAACTATGATAGCCATGTTTTAAGATTTGGTTAAGTATTTGATCTTTGGAAAATCATCTATGTTTTCAACTCTTATCATAGGAAAGGATGTTAATTAAGTGTTATTTTTGTGTATACATTGATAATTTGAGTCTCCAGTCCCCAAGTGTAAGTCTTCTTAAAACCAATTTGAGATAAAGATAATGGTTAAGGTATAATGAAATGATTAGCCTTTCTAGTGGTCTTTGTCAATTTATCTAAGATATAACATCATGATTTATATTTTAGAGCCATGGTTACTCCATGTATGGGATTCAAACCTTCATTCTTGAATTGGGTTGCATGTTTTCAAACAAAATTCATAACTTCTGAGCTCAAAATTATCCCTAGGGACTTCTTGGAATCAATGAACCAAGAAACATGAAAGAAACACACAATAGAAAGCAAGAAAAAAAATTCAACCCAAAATAAATTATATAAAAATAAAGGACAATAAGGAAGGAATCAAAGGAAAATAATTATCCTACCTATACTAATCTAACCATCTTACAATTTTACTCCATGAAGACCCTAGCAGGAAAAGCAGAGAAATTGCACTTGAGATACTACCCATTGGTGGGTAGTGTAAACTCTACTTCATGTAAATCCTTAAGTTTAAAGGTATTGTTACCCAATGTTTCCACAATCTAGTATGGGCAAATACACAAGGGTGTGAATTTTCAATGTTTTCCCTTAGGCTTATATGCCTTGTCCCAAAGGAGACCAGGTCTCCTTATCTAAACACCTTGATTTTGGATATTTTATCAAATCATCTCTTAACTATGGTTTGATATTTGCTAAATTCAGAAAAGGTTTTCTCCCTTACATTTTCCATCTAAATTATATCCAAAAATCTATAATTTAAAAATTCTTGGCTCTCATCCATGTATTCTTACATAAATATATATGTGGGCAACTTGAGAGTGATAGGAAAGATGGGATCTTATCCATACACCAACAAGAATGGTGAGGCTGTTAGGTCTTGATTGATCCTTATCTTATCAGCCCAAAGTGAAAATTTAAGGAGCTTGTGCCAAGTCCTAGGTTTGTCTTTAATATACCTCTTCATTAGGTTCTTATTTTTTGACTCAGAGACTCCATTCCCTTAGGGATAATGGTTGGATGCAAAATTGAGAGTGATACCATTATCATAAGCCCATTCGATCATCTCTATAGATATGAATGCAAATATATTATCACACACTAGAGATATTAGGGTCCCAAACTTGGTATAGATTTTTTATTCTAAGAATTTTATAACTTCCTTCATTCTATGTTGTTTGGTGGCTAAAAATTTAGTCCACCTTGTACAATAATCTATGGTAGTAAGAATATATTTGTGTCCTTCAGATGATTGGGGTTGATTATTAAGAAAAGGGTTTGTCAATCATGGCTAGCTATAGAGGCATTACTATATTTTTCTCCTTGGTGTTAAAATTTTGGCATGAATGACATATCCTCACATGTTTGTGAACATCTTTAAAAATAGTTGGCCAATAATAGCCATCTCTAATAATTTTTTGGGTCATGGTTTTCTCAAAAGGATGTCCACTACCTAGATTTTCATGAAAGGTGATCATGATTTAGGTGGCTTATTCTTGTGAAATGCATCTCAAGTAGATTCTTTCAAATTTCATTCTATACAAGATTCCATTCTTGATCAAGTAGTGAGATGCATTTAGCATCCGGGCCCTCTTTTTCGCATTAGATAGACCTGTCAGACACGTACCATTGATTAAAAAATGTATGATTGGTTCATACCACTCACTATCTTGAAATTTTTTTGATCCACCTACATAATACTTAGCCTATGTTTAGTATTAATAATCATCTAAATCAAACCTACACACTTTACTGATTTTGTTGTTTTCATCTCTAGGTCATATTATTGCAATATTGGCATCCATTTACCTCTATGTTCTCCCAATTCATTCTAAGTTAACATAAGTTTGGTGGTAGGGTTAGATAAGATTATATAAACCTTATTTATAAGGATGTAATGCCTAAATTTATTAATTTCCTTGACTAATACATATGCTTCCTTATCAATCAATGAATAATTTAAATCAACATTCTTAAAATTGGTACTCATAAAATCAATTAGGTGGTCACACCCTTAAATTTTATGATTTAACACTAAAACCATAGTGTGGTCAAATGCAAATGAATATTGGTATAAGTCCCTTGAAAATTCAGGACTTATAAGGACTGGAGCTTGACTGATGGCTTCCTTGATATCATGGAATGCCTTCCTAAAATCTTCATTCTATGTGATTTGACATCCTTCTTCAGCATGTCATTTATTGGTTTGATAGTTTATACAAAACCAGAGATAAACTTTATTACAAAAGTGATCTTACCAAAAAATGACTTGAGATCTTTTTTACTATTTAGAGGTTGTATTCTAGATATGGACTCCACTCTTTCAGGATCTATAGAGATCCCATCCTTAGTTAGAACATGACTTAATAATTTCCCTTCAGTCACACAAAAGATACTCTTATTAAGGTTCAAATAAATGCTAGACCTTCTAAATCTTTCAAAAAATTATTGTAAATACATGATGTGATCTTCCCTATTTTTAGAAAAAAACTATTAGATCATCCATATGTATGATAATCCAATTACCAATTAGGCCTTAGAAGGCATGGTCCATATCTCTTTAGAAGTGGCTCCTACATTGATGAGTCCAAAGGGAATTATTTTGTAGGTAAAGGTTCCATATTTTATGGTGAAAGTTATTTTCATCATGTCCTCCTTATCAACCAATACTTGGTTGTAACTTGAAAAGCCATCAATAAATGACATCATAGCTGATCCTAAAACAACTTGAATTAATTGGTCTAGAGAAGGAACAGGGTAGTTACCCTTTTCTAATGCTTTTTTTAAATTTATAAAGTCTATACAAAGCCTAATATCACCATTATTCTTCTTGACTTGCACCAAATTACCCACCAAGGTAGACTGCCTGATGGGAAGGACTATCCTAACATCTAGAGGTATCTTAACCTCTTTAAAGATCATTGGTTCTAAGATTAGGTTTACAAGCCTTTATTTCTACCTAAAGGGTTTGTAGCTCTCTTTAAGGGATATAATATGTGTGATGACCCTTGGATCAAATATCTTTAGGTCACCATAGACCATGCTATGACATCCTTGTATTGAGAAAGAAGTTCCTTAGCTTTCTTGTTTTCCACATTTATACAGGGCTTCCCAACATTTACCAGTTGGGGTTGATCATGAAGGACTAGATCAATAACATTATAGTCCTTCCCATTTACATTAGGAAACTTATAAGCCTTATCAAATTTTTCTTGATTAAACATCCTCTCTAAGTAATCCTTCCCTTTGGGTTCTTGTTGTCACTCAGTTGAATGACTTTACCAGTAAATTTATCTTCCCTAGATGTACTTCCATCAACTTCATCAATGATATGGGAATCAAATGATCCAAAATTGGTCATGAAATCTAATATTTGTTGATCATCATTAAATACTTGGAAGTGGATAATATTATCCAACATTGAAGGATAAGGGATCAATTCAATGCTAAAATTAGGGGAATCTTGATTGGGCATGAGGATAGCTATAGTAAATGCTAACTGATCATTTTTTTGATTCTCTTACCTTGGGATGGAAGTGATTCCAAAGGCATCAAAATATTCAATCAAATCCCAAACTCTAAAATTATACCTTTTAAGATATGAGAGTTTACATTTGTATTTGCTTCTAACCTAGTTAACCACAAGTTTTGAATCCCCATAAATGAGTAGTTCTTTGGCATTGTTTTTTATGTCAAATTATAAGACAAGGATAATGGATTCATATTTAGTGAGATTATTAGTACAAGGGAATTGTATTCTATAAGAACCATGATACTTCTTGTTAGTGGGGTCAATCAAGATAATACTAACACCTGATCTAACATTACACCTAGCACCATCAAAGTACAATTTACACAATCTAGGAAGAAAATGAGTGTTCTTGGCATCACATACCTTGTCATCCTCTAGGGTGAAAAACCCTAATTCTAAGTCTATTATGTTTACCCTCTCATTAAAAACATTATATTTAGTTATCATATGCTTCATTTTTGGTTCTTTCTCAACTTTGATCTAATAGGGGACACACTTCCAAGGTAACCACATATGTGAGAAATCTATAGACATGTAGCCATTCAAAACCTTAGTCCATAACCTACTTAACAAGATTCCATAAAAATTAGGTATTTCAACCACTTGAATATCAATGAATTATTGGAACCTAGGCTCAAAAGCCAATTTCATATGAACATTTAATAATTATCCTACAAGTTTAACCCTAGATTTGTCTAATTGGGTGACAACCCTATCAAAATTTATAGGTGTTAAACCAAGTTTCATATTCTTATATACATGATAATATTATATTCTCCTACATCTAATAAGCAATTATACAAGATTTTACCAAACATGCTGACAGTGAGCATGAAAGGAGGAGACTCAGCTTTGGTTTTATGAACTATTACATTGCCATGATCAGTCTTAAAGGGATTCTGATTTCCTGACAAAGATTCCAATAAGATATCCCTTTGCTATATAATCTATGTGATTTCATGTAACGTTATATTAGCCATTATTTTATTCATGTCTTCAACTATGTTATAACTAGTTTTACTAGAAGAACTAGGAATCTCAACATTGGGTTTAGAAGTATTCCCTTTTGGCGGCTCTGGATTATTTCTTGAAGAGGTGTCAAGAGGAGATATAAATTTATTTGGAGGAGTTGACGTAGACAAGGGCTACCTATGATATATATTCCTCAAGGGATATGTCTTCTTCAATAATTATTGAAAATCTTGGATCTCCTTAAGGACCTCATCAGGTTCATTTTCCTCTTGAAAGGGGAAATCAAAGGTGTCTACCATGAAGGCCTGAATAGATGGCTTAGATACGGAGGTACTTATACCAATTTATTTTTTTAATTACCACTTCAAATGTGCTTATGTCTTCTTGAAAGGTAACCTCAAAGTCTTTGTAAAATTCTAAATAGTCAATTTCCCCATGCTTGGTTGTGTAATGTACCCTAAAATAGCTAGATAATGCAATATCAATAAGATTAATCTCCATATTCTTGTTACTAGAAGATGGTTCATTAGCCTTATTATTATGAAAACTATCATTCTAAAATCTATTACTTGACATATTTAACCTTTTAAATGATAACTTTCTACTAGAGTATTCACTAGTATTTCCCACTTATTTCTACAATTGAATAAGATCAATGCTCGAATTTTGAACCATTTTCAAGATGGGTTCATTCTCATTTTTGGGATTTTTAGAATTATGTACTTGGTTATTATAATTATATCGTACCTAGTCCCTTTAATCACTTCAGTTGTAGCCATTAGTGGGAAGAGTCAAGAATCCTAGATTTTGAATTAGAGATACATGACTTAATGGCAATTAGGTTAGATTTGGGAGCTGGTTTACAGCTAGGAGATTATGGTTATTGTTGGAGAAAAAGTTCATCACAGATAGGTGTGGGTTCACATTTGGGATTAAATAAGACATTTTACCTTCGGGATGCATTTTATCATTAATTATTATTGATTTAAAATAGTCTTGGCCTAATGAAGTTATAATTGGGATATACCTTTTTAGGAACACAAAGGTCATATGATCTACTACATCCTTTTAGATGTCTAAAGCTATCACATCATTAGGCTTGTAGGGTTCCACGGTCCTACTATACATCTTTTGATAAATAGGATTGAAGGACTTAATGGACTCACTAACATCCCTTCTAATAGTAGTGAATTAGTGGTAAATAACACAAGGACTAATAATTTTACCAAATTGATCAATAAATAAATTATTAAAATCATTCTAACTTGTGATATAGTTGTTAGGAAAATTCAAGAACCATTCATAAGTTTCATATTTAAAATTAAATGTAAACATCCTACATGCCACATATTCATGCATAACATTAAATAATCTTAAAGAAACCATAAAATATTGTAAATTTTATATTTCTAAAGGTTTCTTAGAAGATCGTAAACCACCCTTGGCACATTGATTGAGGAATCCCCTAACCATGCCATACTTAGATGATGGTTGAAGACATAGGTACCTTGAATTGGTGAAGTTGTAAGAGACTTAGATCCCCTATATGTACCTTTATCACATCTAGCCTTTCTATGAACCTCAAGTTAAAGAAAAGGTTCTCTATTTTTTGAGTGTGATCTTGTCCTAATCCTAGGCAATTCCATCTTGAAATTTGAAGACACTACCTAAAATATTATGTGTCAGGTTAACTTTTACAAAGAACAAGAGTTAGACCTACACATTGAGTTTATTTTGTAAAGGTGATATGAAGATTTGTAAAGGATGTTGATCTTTCATTGAATTAGCTCAAAGGTATGTCCAACTATGTAAATATGGTTTATATTTGTAATTCTGAGTCTATATAAACTCATATCTATGAAATATATGTCCACCATTGATAAAAACAAACCAATCTAACCTTAGATACTATGGATTTTCAAAGTTAAAGCCAAATTTACTAAAAACAAACATTAATGCCCAAGGAACTATAAAGGAAGCATAAATATGCACTAAAAATACCAAAGGTTAATGATATTTATATTTTAAATCATAAAATTTGATCGAAACACAAATATATACTAATCTTTAGGTGAAAAAAGGCTAAGATCAATAAGGATTCAAATAATTTGGCCTCTTTTTAGCACTAGTGGGAGCTATCTTGTTGATGCTTCTGGATTTAATCTAGGTGCCTTTAGTTTTTAAATAATTCTTCTCTTTTTATAATTTAGAAAATTCAGAGCATGAGTTGTAGGTTTTGACAATTTAGTGGTCTATGATGAAATAACAATAGAGTAAGATAACTATTACACAATATTTATTTAATTTTGGTGGTTGGGAGCCACCTTGGCCTGTTCTTTGTGAATAATTGTTGATACTTAGGTGAATTATATTCTTTATTTAAGATAAAAACTAATCTAAATGGATATTTATAATGTGGCTAAAACTAAAGTGATCATGGTGTAAAAAAAAAGAGCAAAGAGAAGGGTAGGGTAGAAAAGAAATAAGCGATTTCTAATTTCAGTCCTAAACACTATGACAAAGTATTAATGGAAATTGAATATACATTTAAAAAATATAAAGTGCAACATAGCCTAAGCCTAAATCTCAATATATATTAGGAAAAATTTAGAGGCAAATGTTTAAGAATTGCATGTAAGAACCATGTATAGTTCAGGGGTTTACCACTATAATCAAATAGCCATTGCACATCTAAAGAAGAACCTAAGATATTTCAACTAATCTAGCATATGAATAAATTAGAAACCCTATGATTAAATAATGTTATTCAAAATTCAAAAAACACTATTCAACTTTAAGACCTCTACTAACAATTGAGATAAATGCTATATTAACAATTAATGCATCAAAATGGACAATCCTTGCAAAATTCCTTGATTCTATTAATTGCTTCAAGTATACAAATTTGGCTGGAAATCTCTCCTTTTTTATAATGGTGATACATGCCTTTACAGGAAGAATAGGAAGTATACTAGTTAGTTACAAAATATAGGTGTACAAAGGTAAGGACAAATGTCCTTACAATCTCTATAATACATGTGCTTTCCTAAATCATATTAACCTAGAGGTAAATATGCTAACAAACTAGCATATGCCTTTACAATGGAATATTCTATTATAAAATGTTACCTAATTTCTATTAGAATAGAATATTTATATAAATTTTTGGTGGGGTCTCTATTTTATATTGGAGGATGCTCATGGTCCTCGCATGTTGTTCATCAACTATCTCAAGATCCATAGCAAGATTTATGATGCACTCCTCCTCTTGGTTTGCTAGCTCATCAAATTCCTTATCATTTTTTGGCCAAGGCATCCTTCATGCTTCTATCTTTGTTGATATTCTCATGTGTATTAAATATCATATCCAATATCTTGTTATTATCCTATCTAGACTAGCCTTTGAGTTTCCCTTTGATTTTTTGAGTCACCAAAGTGGCCCTATGCTTGAACTCTTCATCACTGATGAGGCCAAGGGTAATAGGTTATGCAGGATTGATAATCATGGTCCCAAGAAGTTTCTCAATTATGCTAATAAGACCTTTGTCATCTTTTATAAGCCTCTTTACCTTGGTATGCTAGGTACTCAAGTTTTTAACCTTATTAATAACAATCCCAAATATTGTGCCCAAGTGTTCCATACTTATGGTTCTAATGTTTGGGATCTAATTTTTTGCTTGAATGTTAAGGAGCTAATCAATATTGTCCTCTGAGGCCTACCATTGGGTGACCAGGTCTTTAACTAATGTATCTTGGTCCTTTAATGCACTCTACCTCATATTCATTGACTTTAATTCCTAAAACATGAAATAGAATGAATAATCAAGCATCTTGATTATGGAATATAGTACTGATAGGATTTATTGAGTTTTCAAGTTATCTTTCTCCCTTTCCAAATTCTAGATCCTTTATTTTAGACTCTAGACTCTAGCCTTGGCTTGTTATGATTTTTCCTCTATCAAGCTTTCCACATCTTCTTCATGTTTTGTATCCTCAACAAGCTACTATATTTCAACAAGGGTCAAACCTATAAAAGGCTCCACCTTTTAAAAGGTGAATTATTCTATCCTAACCATACTTATCTTGGTTATTATTATATCTAAGACTGATGTTTTGAGATTGAAATGAACTGTCATAATTGGTTTCTTGAATTGGGGAGGTTCTAAGAACTCCATTCTTGATCTAGTATATGCTCATAGAGCATCCATATTATTACCTCCTAAGCCTTAGGAGACCATAATTATCCTCTCTTCTTGCTACTTCTATATAGCCTTTATCCAAGGCTTAATATCATCATGCACATCCACACCAACACTTTTCATGGTCCATGAGTGGGAGAGAGATGGGATATTTTTTAATTTTCCATAGATGAACCAGTAAAGAATGAATGGTCCATAGATTGTAAATTCATCACTGAAGAGATTGACTTCACTAGTGGGCTGAATGAAAGTCAATCTAGGTTTATTTCTTGGTTTTACTAAGACCAAGGCCAATTTTACATTTATCTTCTCTTGAGGTGCCAAGAGAATCAAATCTTTTCCTATTATTTCCCTTGAAGGGTCCTCCTCTCCACATGATCCATAAGACACTAAAAGTTCCTTGAGGTCACCCTCAAGTGTCTCTTCTAGATCCAAATCTATCATGTCAATGTATTAGACTAGGGAAGGTAACCTCTACTATATGGTTGAAGGTAAGGGTCCTTCTCTAGGTCTTTCCTGTAATCCAATCTCTCCAACCTTCTCCTTTCCTTTACTATGATCATCTTGAATTTTCTCAACCTACTATTGGGACTAATATGACTTCTCTACTTGAGGTTACTCATGAGCTATCCTAGGTGGCCCAAGTAGTAGGTGGTATTATAATGAATGTAGCTACTAAGTTTCCTCAGATGGCTTATCATCCTTGGTGAATCTATGCTCTAGCTTGATGTTGTAGCCTTGGATTCTGGAAACCACTTCCTCATAGATCTTGGCTCTAATGTTTATGGTGTTATGGACACCCAATTGGTGTACATACTCAAGCCTGATCTTTTTGTCCTTTAGATGTTCTCCCACTTTATTCCTTGGATCCCATAGTTTGAGTTCATCTAGTTGAAATCTAAAGGAATTCCTATGTGTGACTATAAATTCCACCTACTTCCAATATTTAATTATGATTTTCCCAATATTTAATTAGAAGGACTAAAGTAGACCCTTCCTCTTTCCTTACAAGACTTGTCAATGCCAAGGATGAGCTGGAAGGCAACCTCTTACTCAACAAGCTTATTCAGGACATGCACCAGTAGTCTATAATACTGGGACATAATTATCTCTATCTTGATGATGGTGCAATCTAAGAAATACTACAAATCCCTAATTATTTCCACATGCTTTTTGATGAGGGGTTGAAGCCTAGGCATGGAAACACTAGTGATGGCTTCAACTATTATGGGGAAAACATAATCACAGATAAACTACATGTGATTCCTATATTTAAAGATATGAAATTTGGAGTAGTAGTTTGAGATGGTTGTCTTATCTTCTAGGGACCAATTCTTGATGCCAGGGAAGGTGATTAAAGTAAGAAGGGAGTAAATTAAGTAAGACATCATGTATAATTATTTGGAAGTCTTTCTCTTAATGACGATGAATTATTTGGCCAGGAATATGATGATCAAATCTCCTATTGGAGGGGTAAGTTTTTCTTCCACTAGGAAGTGTACATATGAGACCCAAACCTTATTTATGTAAGTGATTTAAGGGGAACCAAAAATATGTATTCAACAAGGTCATTATTACCCTAATACCTTCTCTAAACTAGATGATAGGGATTTTTCCATCAAGAGTTATAAAAATGTGATGTCCTTGGTTTAATCAGGGTCTAAGAATGGAGTCTAGGTCATGGTTATTAGTCTATTCCCTCATCTTGGGAAGGTACACATGGGGAAGGGGGTTCTTATAATACTTTTCAAAATTAATAGGGGAAATGTATGTTACCTCTTTTGAGTTACCCTCCCTAATAATTTGTTCACCATCAATCCTACAATCAACAAAAATGGGGGTAAGGACATGAATGTAATGTAATACCTTCTATTTTTCCATGGTATGATGGAGGCCAACCATCTAGAATGAAACCAAGTCATAGTTTCATCTGTTAGTGGTGGAATTTCTCTACTCTTCCTTTAAGATGGTCTATAATTATTCTACCATAAAAGATAGATCAGATGAATTCTTGATGCCATGGATGTTTAATGGGATGTGGTCTAGTTCTATATCCTTAAATAACTAACCCTCAAAATCTATCATCAAATAGATCTTGGCCTTTTCATTTAATTATTGTTTTTTGGCTACCATTATCCTTATCTCTACCAATTAATCATGTTGAACTATAGATGATTTCCATGGAAGCTCTCTTACAATTAGAACCATAATTAAGCTTAATTTTGTTAAGTTTATATCAAATTAAGCCTGATTGGGTTGCCTTTTATGAAAGGTTTAGGGTTCTAGAGCTTTAATGATCTTATACATGTTTTGGATTTGATTTAGAATTTTTCCATTATACCTTTATGTTTTTTATCCCACAGGATCTTTAATTTTGTCTTTTTTTACATATGTTGAGCTTATGTGGCACTAGTCTAGATCTTTCATAGAATTTTTCATAAATTCCATTTAAATGCTAGTTATTGGTATTTAAAATACTTTCTTTATTTCATGCTGTAGGATCAAAATCTTAGATTAGTGTGAGCCATTGATCATAATCTAGGCCCTTGTATTTTAATTAGTTCTTAGGTCCCAAGCCTTTCAGTCATGACACTTGGTGTGCCCACACATCTTCCCCATGTTCCAAATATTATGTATGTTCTTTTTCAAATAATCATTAGCCATGTGATAGGTTTGTGGGTTCTTGATTTTTTTGTTGAAAAGTATCTAGGGACTTTTCCACCATTGGATCAAACCTAGTGACAAAGAATGGACCATTAATCTATAAAAATGCCCAAAAATTAAGTTAGTTAAATTTTAAAATTCACAAATTAGGCTTACATCCCTTATGCTATGTTTTGTTTTGTGTTTATTAATAGTGGGACAAACCTTAAGCTAAGGAATTTAAGACATAGTTATGATTTTAAAAATGGGTCAAGGTATAATCCCTCTACGTTAATGTATGTGTTGTGTTTAGAAAACACAATGAAAACATCAGGCTAAAATACTTATGCCATGTGTCACAAACCATTCTCAAAATAGGTTCAATATGAAATGATAATCTAAATTTTACATAGGGTAAGTCTATGATTTAAGGTCTATTATGTAAAATGCAATGTGGATCCTTAAAGCAAGAATTATGTTAGGTATATTTCTTTCATATATTTGTGTTCTGTAGATTAAAGCCTTCCATTTTAGTTTTATTTTGAGTAGTTCCCTTAGCTTAGTGAGCCACTTTAGAGTAAAAAAGGTTTTTGAGACATCATTTGAACACTAAGTAAGATATTTTATTGAGTTAAATTTGACAGTCTCATGGACATCAAATACATCCTCACGGGTATCAATTGATGGTCATGTGGATGTCATGTTTAAACTAGTGAAGTTTTGATTTTTCTAGACTTAAAGTTGGCGATCGCATGGGTTTCAAGTTTGTATTTTTTAGCCATTTAGATGATGCTCACAAAAACATCAATTTTAATCTAGTGAAGTTTTGATTTTTTTAGAATTAAAATTGATGACCATGCAGGCATCAAATTCATCTTTTTGAATGTTTGGGTGATGGTTGTGTGAACTTCAATTTTAATTTTGTTAAAATATTTATTTCTAAATGTGAGGATGTCACTTAGAATTTTTGTAGGACCTCCCAATGTCAGAATGTTAATTCATTCCATTTGATCAAATGTCATGATAAAGTGATAGATGTGGGATCATGATCCAAAGACTTGATTTTGATTGGTTGTAGTGTCAAGTGGGTCTCCTTTTCTTTTAGTCTTCAAATGTAATGGTTTTGCATTTCCATCTTTTAGGCTCTCTATATCCTCTTAACTTTTCAATTACACTTCACTCCATCTGATCGGGTCCTTATGAGTAAGCATGGGTCATTGGATTATCGAATATGCACATCATTTAAGCTAAATTATAGGTTATCTTCACTTTGTTCGATGAAATGTCATGATAAAGTGATAACCATAGAATCTTGTGAGATGCAAAAAAATTAAGTTAAGGCCATAGGGATAAAAAAGACTTAGGCTTAAGGTGCTAAGACTATGGTCATGATTATATTAATGAATATATCAGGGCCTTAGTATTAGAACTGTAGGCTAAGTTGGGGAATATTGAAATGGACCCTTCATGAAAACATTACTTAGGCTATAAAGAACTTAGAAAATGGGGAAATAATGAAGGGGGGTTAAGTTTATTATTCAAGTCATGTTAAAAAACATGACTAAACCTAAGATATGTGTTTTATACATAAGTATATAAATGAGTTTTAAAATGGTTCCTACCAATTTGGTTCCCATCTTTATTCAAATTTAAACTTAGGCTCTGACAGGGTTATAGAACATAGAATTCTCAAGGGTGTATGCCATGGAACCTACATCTAATAGTCAAATGAACTTCATTATAAATGTTAGTCTAGATTAAGACACAAAAAGACCACATATACTTCTTTCTTAACAAAGTGGATGATCTTTAAATTCATTAAAAGACCTTGATATGCTAAGATTTATATGTTTTATAATAAGGG
Source organism: Torreya grandis (assembly GCA_037957365.1). Taxonomy (NCBI): domain Eukaryota; kingdom Viridiplantae; phylum Streptophyta; class Pinopsida; order Cupressales; family Taxaceae; genus Torreya; species Torreya grandis. The sequence continues at coordinate 208,887 of JARHVA010010056.1, forward strand.
TTTCTCAATGGTCCCAATCTTAATGGGGGTATGTTGGTCCCAACATAAGGCCAGATTCTATCCATGGTCTTACACTATAAATAATAAAATAAAAACCTAAAGGGGTCCCAAAATGTATTGGAAAAATAAATTAGATAAGAAAAATGTGATATTTGTGAGTAAGTCTATGTCCTATCCATGATCTTACACTACAACTCATAAAATATAAACCCAAGCGGTGGAAAAAATGTTTGTAGAAAGTATGAAAAAAAGAGGATAAAATAACATCATGATGAATATCAAGTCTTATCCATGGTTTTATAATACAACTCATGATAAAAATGGAAACTAAAAGATCAAATTAAATTACAAAGGTTTGTAAAAAGAGAGAACTTATACATAGGGTAAGACCCATGTAAGTATCCTGCAAAAAGTGTTAGATAGATATCATATTGAAAGTAGGAAAAGAAGGGAAGGAATCTACACTAAAGTCTATATCAAGGATGATTATGTGAGAGACAAGATTATGTCTTGGAAGTTTTATTAATGTTTAATTAGTTTGAGAGAATGCAATGGAGAATAAGAGTGGGCATCACAAGATGTCCTAAAGGGTAGGTAGATTTCGGGATGGGAATTGCAAGATGCCTAGAGTCTAAAATAATATGTGGCTGGGCATTACAAGATTACCCAAAGGTTAGAGAAATGTGTGGATGGGAATCACAAGATGCCCCAAATGCTAGAAATAGGAAAATAAGATAGGAAAATATATGAAGAAAGGAGTACCCCATATAACTTCTAATTGGATTCAAGTTGTCTAAGAATATTATGATAGGGGATTTCATTATGTTGGATATAATGAAAAATATATTAATAAAAAATAATGAGAGATAGAGACAAAGAACTAAGTCATACCAATAGAGAACAAAGTTGACAAAGAAAAAGAGCAAAGGTAGTACTAATAATACAAAGTCAACCAAGTTGACTTAGTAATGAAAACTAGGCAAAACATAATTTGATAAGGATACATGGTCAACCAAGTCAACTAAATAATGTAACTTGACTATCAAAAGAGATACAAAGTTGATGAGGTCCACTTAGTAATTTAGACATGGAAAAATATAATATGTAAGAGATTGTATCTAATAGAATGGCATTTTTTTAAAAAAGGAAATTTTTTGCAATGTAGTTGAAATAGGAAATCAGAGAAAACACAAAAAAAATTGGATCAATGAGAATGATCCAATTGACACAAAACACAAAAAATTTCACCAATGTTGGACAATGCATGTTTTTGAAATATAACATATAATGAGCAAAGAGAAATTAGTAACCTAAAAAGTAAATTATAACTAAGTGATCATTCTAAGTGTTTTTATATTATTAAAAACTATTACTTTAAGTGTGATAGGGAAGTTGTCTGAAAATAGAGAGATAGAAAGTAATCTATGGATGGTTTCAAGATGTTTAGGCTTAAAGGGATCTATGCTGGCAATGATACTGGCTTGGTATTGGGGCCTACCCCCTCACTTCCTAATCACATAATTCTAAGGGTTTTGAGTGTTTTTATACATATATACCATTAATTATGTGTTTATACTTGACCAAAAATCCAAGTCATCTTCCCCCTTGGTGATAAAATCCAAGTAGGTAGGCCTTGGGTAGATAAATGTTTAATGCATTTTGAAATAAAGTGATTTGGTAGTGTGTCTACGAAAGAGAAAAATAGTGAAATTAAATGGTATATTGAAAAACTACCTAATTAGAATATGTGAGCTACTCTAATCATGCAAACAATTGATAATTAAAGTGTGAATTAATTACTAGTATATAGTTTTTAATTCATAATTTAAGCACAATACAAAGTTGGTTCAGAAAATAGTGTATGTGAACATTAAAAAATAGAGTTGAAAGGGTTTTTAATATACTACAAAAGTAGGGGTCTTTAATAACTAAGTCAACCAAGTTGACCTATCTTATTGTTGGATTGTAGTTTTGAAAATTGCAAACTTTGTAAAAAAGAACTATAAGGAGTAACTGAATTCAAATAGAGATAAAGGAACCTTGGTGGGTTGGAAGATGTTGAGGACTATGAAATTTTTAATGAAGTGCCTTGAATGTTACTTTCATGTTCTATGAACTATGTTGATTGGGTTAACATATTTCTATAGTTCCCTATTTATTGAATCCTGTTTAAGATGACTATACCATCCTAGTCAATTTGGTTTGTTATCTGGAAGCTAACTATGATACTAAGTTGACTTGAACAACCTAGTTTGTTATTTTGGAGTTGAATAAGTGACTAATTCAACCTATTTTACATAGTCTATTATCTAAAAGTGAATAAGATTATTGTGTTAACCTATGTGATGTAGTAACCTGTATTTGATGAAGACCTACATAGAAATAATAGAGTCATTTTGATATGCTTTTGTGTTAAACCTGAACACAAAAGTTAGAAACTATATTAGCCTAGTCAACCTAGTATCATAAATATAGAAAAATAATAAAGTGATAAAAATGAAAAGTGTGAAAGAAATCCTACAAGGATTAGATTCACATTAGGCTCACTATAATGTATGTAATCATAAATACATCAGATCCACAAATAAATCCTATCTCAAAGAAGATAGATCTTACTTACACTTTTATTTGGGGATACATTAAATAATTAGGAACATGACTAATACAGATCTTTTAGACGCAATTAGAGGATATCTTGAAACAATAATATCACTAGGGAGGGTTCCAAAGCCTCCATTCAAGAAAAAATATGCAATGAACCTAACTAAGTATTATGTTTTCATATTCACTATATTAATAAAAAGTAAAGTAAGGAAATCTAATCTAGTTCTCACCAAATCTTGTGGGATAAAGTGGGGGTTAGTCAAAAAACAAAATTAAACATGCATAAGATAATCCTAATTAAGATATGTATAATTAAAATTCTAATTCAATGGAGAAGAAGAGTAATATTATTCAAAAGCGATTTTTAATGCTACTTCTATCTACTACAGAGTGGAAAACAGTTAGAGATACTTACCTAGAAGATGAACCCATCAACACTCAATCTCTCCCTTGGCCAAAGGTGTTTCTAAAGAGGTTGTTGTGGTTTATAAGGATCACTGAGAAAGGAAAAAACATCCAAGACTTCTACACAAGACTAGATTATTCTCCAAGTAGAAACACTAAGCTAAGACTCCTCAAGTAGAATGGTGGAAGAGCATATTATAAAGAAATGTAAATGAATAATAACTCTTTATGTCTCTATAATAATGGAAAAATGGATGTGTTTTTATATAAATATCTAAACCTAAACCCTTCTAAAACTTTTGGTAAATAAGGTTAACTTAGTCAACCTAGTATTGTTATTAACAAAAACTCACTAGGTCATAGGCTAGGTTGGCCAAGAGCTCACCTAGACCCTAAATATTTTTTTCCAATAAGATTATAAGGTAAACCTAATAGACCTAGTCATGTATATTATCAAAAAAGGTTTTAGGTTAGGAAAATGGGTACTAAAGGTGGGAAATGATCGGAAGAGTGTGCAAAAGAGGAGACAAAACATAGGGGAATGGTTTTAAGATCTGGTTGGATTAGTAATAAGTGGAAATAAGAGACAATAATCCTATGAAGCACCAATGGTCTACCCACCCCTTTCCTGATGTGCCCTTTAGGGTGTGCACTCAGAGAAATTGAGACTCAATGGGTTCTTACATAATAGAAATCATAATTATTTGATAAATGTTTGAAAATATTATGTAGATACATAGGGTACCAATTCAAATAAACCATGTGAATAATGTGGAGTATTTTAAAAAACCTCCACAATAGATTATCTAGATCTTAGCAAACTAGGATCTTATAGATACAATTCTTCTTATGTTACTCGAGCATCATATGATATATTTCCCTCCTAACAAATATTGATTGGGAAACAAAATTATCCCTAAAAATGAATCAAAATATTGTACTTATCATAAAATCACTAGCCATAATACACATAAATGTGTGACATTGAAAAATGATATTAAAAAAATAAAGGTGTGGGGTACATACAAGTTGTGTATAAAAAATGAAAACCACCAAATACTTCCAATATTTCCACATAAAGGTAATATTCAAAGCAAAAAAGGCATAAAAGTATAATAATTAATATAAACATTGATGTTGTTTCTTGATCACATTTGTAAATCGATACAAACAATTGGGACACTCTTTGTGATGTCTCATACTTACCTACATTAAGCCATACTATTGATGAAATAAATTATTTTACTATTTTACCTAATTATCTTGGATATCTTTACTTACCTATAACATGTGAACCTAAAACGATAAATACCATCATATGGGTAATGGATACTAAGCCAAATCTCACATTTTTCCTTGGATAATATTGGGAAACCAAAATGAAGGAAATGATTGATACCATAAATATGTGTCTTATAAATTCCAAAATAAACTAATCTACATACCAAATATTGAACATAATTATAAACATATATCAATGAAATAATTAATTACTTTACCAAATGATATTGACTCACTAAAAATCATGTGGCATAAGCATTAGTGGGAAAAAGGAGATCTTGTAAAATCATCAGATAGTCCTTTATCTTATGAGTGGAGTGAGTCACCTCCTTTAATTCCAATTAGTAATCACAAATCCAAACAATTAAAATTATCCAATGTAAGGTTGAATAAAATTAAATATTCCAAAAATATAAGAAACATTCAAATAAATTCAAAATAACAAAAATATTCAACATGTTCCTAATTGTACTATTTATAATACATATGTTATTTTTTCCATGTTATTAGATAGAATATCATTTATTCCTATAAACACATGTGTTTCACACTTAATTTTAGTATGATACAAGCATACCAATATACATGATATATTGACATACATATGTTGGACATTCCCTCCTCTCACGTCTTAAGTATGTTAGAGGAATATATCTCTTTGATCATGGTACACCAGGTTAAATTATTTTATGATCATATTTAATTATCATGTTTGAGTTTGTATACTTACACATGCATATATCCATGCTTATACCTTTTATAGTGTAATTGATATGCTCTGTAGTTAACATTTTGAAAACACATATGTTTAGGAACTAGTATTCTATGTTCATGTCAATTGCTTATATTTGTCCTAATTTTCCATTTTCCACTTCTTTGAAGTGTGTTTATTTGATTTCCATTTACTTGTATTGTCTTGTTTTTTTGAGCATTTTAATATGCTCCATTGGTTGTGTCCCATATGTTTTCACTTTCTTATTTGAAAATTAAAATATGTAATTGTTTGTTCTATAGAGACATTTAAATATGTCATTCTATTTTTTGTGGACATTATTTTATGAATTCATGTCATTTAGATTGTGTGGAACTTGAACAGGCCCCTTATATGAGTTTTCCTTGGATAGTTTCCTTTTGCATTACTTTTTGAGTGCTTTCATATGTGTTTGATTGCTTATTGATCTTATACTATTACTTCATAAATGTTTCCATGGTTTGTATGATGCTTGTTAGGACCTGATGTGATCACATACTACATGCTTCAAGGTTAAATCTATTGATACATGGTATCCATAAATGTTACATGATCCATACATAGGTTATATATTTATTTTAACCTTTTTAGGTAGGGTAACTACTAAATCTTATTTCCCCTCACCCTAGAAGGGGGAATATCAATGGGGGAATGTCAAAGAGGCATGGATTTAATATTTTCATAGTTCCATATTATAATGGGGATATGTTAAAAAGGAATTACCTTCAAACTTATTTAATACTTATCATCTCCAAATTATAGTGGGGGGATTTTTATGGAAACATGTTATCCACATTTACACCAGTTATTAGATTCTCTAGATTATAGTGGGGGAATGTTATGGAAAAATGTTATCCACATTTACACCAATTATTAGATTCTATAAACTTAGTAGGGGCATGTGATATAAATTTTTCCTTGAGACTTGAACCAATTTAAAAATTCACTTGATTTCATAGTTATATGATTTATACACATATTTGTAGTAGCATTATATACATTGATACTATTATTATGGTCATGTTTCAACTTGATACAAATATGTTGTGCATATGCCATACAAAAGGCAATTCAAATTGAAACATAAAATCATGACCTATTGAGATAAAACATGCTCAGTAGTCATGTTGTAACTCAACATTATACCAATATTAGATGAATGTGTCCTCAAATATATATATATATATATATATATATATATATATATATATATATATATATATATATATATATATATATATATATGCACTTGAGGGTCTATATATTCATAATCTCATATTCAATACTTCATAATTAGGCAACCTTTCAAATAAAATTTGCAAAAGGTAACATGGTTGCATCAATACATAGGTATACTCCTAACCTTGATATTTCTAATTTTAAGAATTTAAAATTATTTCAATTTTATATTTTATACACTGATTATATAATATAACATTCTCTTGTATATAGGTCATTCACTAGCAAAGAACTCATGGTGGGCTCACACAAAGACAAGGTGATTTATAAACACTTAGGTGTGCATTTATATCCTTTAAAATGTATATTTCATTGCTAAATTAAAGGGGGAGGGGAACATATATAATAAAGTAATATTTGTGTAATACCTTATTACTGTACACTTGGAAAATATTTATCATGGTTTTACCATTTCAATTCTAGAATTGCCTATTGTTGAAAGGCTCACATTGACTATCCCTTTATGCCTAACTATTTATCTCTTAATCCACACATTTTTATTTTAATGACAAGGCCTTATATATTATGGAAAAATATTTCAAAATGATTATTATCCTTCACTACTATTTCTAAATCTATACATTTTTTCTATCTTCTTAGACACTTATGTCCCAGATAGACACCTATGTCGATGCAAGTGTTCACTTTTCCCACAAAGTGTGTAGTGCCTAAAAGTCATCCAATTTTCAAAAGAAACATATCCTAAACGTTTTCCTAATTTATTTAAAGTTAAACATTTGTAAAATGTATTGGAATATATATAAGTTCAACACTCATTAATTCTTCACATATAAAACACTTAAAACTCACAAGGAAACATACTAAGAAACACTCAATCAATTATTAATGTGAGAAAACCTACCCTATTTATCCCAATTTATATATCAATCATAAGATAAATATTTTCATAGGTATGAAACATCTTAATAGACATTCATGATCCATATTTACCAAGTTACAAGTTAGGTAATTATATGTCTTTACTTATCACACATTGCATCCTTATGTACACACAATCCAACACATAAATTTGAGTCATATTCAGGGTATTTGAGCATGCCAATCAATAAAAAACTTACACAAAAAAACTTATGGGGGTCTTTGGGGTAGCTCCACATCATGATCCCACTAACCCATTTTTTATAGAGTCACTCCAAGCATGAAGAGATAGGTTTTGATCTTTTGACAAATAGAAACATCCTATGTGTATGATCTAAAAACATTAGAATAAAATAAACATAAAACCTAGAAGGTTATAATTGATAAAATATATATCTAGTCAATATTACTTATAAGACATATGCATCAAAATCAGACGTCAGCATTGATGTAATTATCTATATATGAGGAAAGCATCTGAGGCATGAAAAAGAGTATTCCTAGATTATGATGATTGTTCTAGGATCATATTCTAGTCCACTTCCAACCTGTTTGAAATCAAACCTACATGTGCACAATAAAAAAGTTAAGTATCATTTTTTTGTAACTCATTACAATATCTATCAATAGTTTTACTTTACTATTTTTAGTAATCTCACTTGTATAAATTAAGAATACTATTTGTCTAAGTTTTTATTGATTGACATGCTCATTATGTTATTTCACCATCCTCATGTAAAATATAATTTAATATCCTTTAACCCTAGATAATCCCATTTATCAAAATTTAGGTTAAACACAAACATGTTCTTGAATGATGTACATAATCATTGATACACTCATTAGTTATTTGTTTAAAATTGTAAATTTATCAATAATAAAGCTTTATATAAATTTAATATCAATATGCTTTAGAAAAATATTCTAATGGATTGAATAATTTGATGGATTGAACAAGGAGATCATAAAACAAACACAAGGCATAATATTTTAAACTTCTTAGAAATAATTTGGTTAGGAAATTTTTATTGAAAGATTAATCCAAACATACTATATGAAAATATTTGATATGTTGTTATAAATCTCCTTTTCCTTCATATGGTCAAAATTTAGGATGTTGAGAAAATCTAATGTGAACCTATAGTTAGTGTGAACATAAATAGGTGTGTATAAATACAATATATTATTACATGTAATTTGATATACAAATAATGTATATTATATTAGAGCCAAATAATATCAGTGGTTAGAAAAACCATCTAAATGTGTAATATAGTGGTTGGTTATTAGTTGTTAAAACAACTAACCTATTTTTAGTATGAATGGTTATACGATTATTCATAATATATTGTAATGTTAACACTTAATAATTTATTGAAGATGATTGACTAAAAATTTGTGTTGTGTGATATTTTATCCTTAATCTCTTACATACATTATGGGTTAAAACCTACCAATGGTATCATATTACATTTTTTGTGGCCTCTCTAAGCATTTTTACTTCACCTTGTCATTGCTTGTTTACACCAAAATAACTCAATAACCATGTAGTGAAGACCACTTGCAATAGTAATTAATTTATTCATCCACATTTGTTGCATGTTGCCAATGGTTTAATAGTGTAGGCCACATGTGAACCCACTGACTCTACCATCCATTGGTATGCTTATCCCTCTCCATCCTTCCATTCTATTTTTAGTTTTTCATTACCATTTTTTTCAATGTATGTATACCCTAAAAAATCAAAAAATAATGTGTGTGTGTGTGTGTGTGTGTGTGTGTGTGTGTGTGTGTGTGTGTGTGTGTGTGTGTGTGTGTGTGTGTGTGTGTGTGTGTGTGTGTGTGTGTGTGTGTGTGTGTGTGTGTGTGTGTGTGTGTGTGTGTGTGTGTGTGTGTGTGTGTGTGTGTGTTTACAAAGTTATTTTTTGAGTTTTTTGTTTATAATATTTCAATCTATGCATTATAAATATATTTTGTAGTTGCCATGGTTTTAAAAAAACATAAAAAATTAGTTTTAAGAAATTTCACAAAAATTGGAATATAGTTTTTGTCTCTTTACAAAATTTGATTATTCAAATTGATATGTAAATATGAGAGATAAGAAAACAAAACCTAAAAATGTTTTGAATAAATGTAAAAAAAATACAGATCTATTCAACATGGAAAATGAGGGATGAAAATGTTTTTAAGAAGAAAAATATTTCTAGATGTGTTTTAATTTTGTAAAAAATTAAAAGATTAAAAGAAAAAATATATAATAATGAGTGTTTTGTTACAAGCCATATAATAATTTTCTGTAATATATATTTTACCATACCAAGTCATGATTATAGATGAGGATTTGATATAGCAAAATCTTTTGGATTTGGTTCTTTTGATCCCACACCAAATATACCCTTGTTCCTTTAATATGGATTGAAGACCTTCATAATCTATCTATGAGCTCTTTGGATATGGGCACAAGTCCTTTAGTCATCGACTCACCTATATCATCCCAATCGAGCTCCCTTCTACATCTATGATCCTCCATCATTAACCACATTTTATATTGGAATTCCCATAATCTATTTGACATCAAACTCTGAGACTCCTCACTTTATTTTGGCATTCTCTGATCCTCCCACCATGGCATAACTCATAACTGCATCACTGCCAACCAATATTATTATTCCTTATGAACATGCTTCATCATCTGACTTGAAAATATTAATGTTCCATGGTTTTTAGACTTCTCAATTCTCTATTTTTAAAATTTTTAGGTTCTATGTTATTTTTAAAATTGGTAAATTTTTAATTATTATTATGTTATTTATTTATTTAATTCTTTTTAATTTACTATTATGTTCTAAATAAGATATGTGTTGGCTTTTTATTTTGTTAAACAATATTAGTATTTGTTAGTGTTAATAAAGATCATGTTGAGTCTTGTGTTGAGTTGTGTTATAATGACTTAATTATAATTGTTTGTTTCATTTTTTTTTTAATTATGTGGTGTATAGTCAATAGTATTTATAGAGAATCATAAATCTTGTGTCACAATTTTATATAGTTTTTTTGGTGTTAATGTCAAAGTCTTGTGAGCATTAGTCATTTTTATTGGGTTTTTCATATTCATTAGCTATCACATAAGCCTTGAAATGTATTTTTCAATAAAATGAGATTTTCAATGTGAGTAATCATATGTTTGTATTGGATGAATTATTAGTTTAAACTAATGTCTATAATTTCACACTACGAGATTAGTATTGAAACAAAAGAGAAAAAAATGTACATGGAGATTAGTATATTTTAATAAAATACAAATTCAAAAGAAGATACTTTTAGTGTGAGATATTAGATCCAAGTTAAAAATAAAATGATTTCAATGTCACCAATTATATATGAGGTCAAAAGTAAGATTTTTTAGTGTCATATTTAAATATAATGTCAAAATAAAATTTCTTTTAGTTTTAGATACTCAATAATTTATCTAAACCCTAGAAAAAATTAGAAATAATGAAAGTGCATGATGAAATAGATTTCACCAATATGTTTTACCAAAATTTGGATTAAATAGTGAATTAACCCTAATTAAGACAATCTAAATGGAATAAATAAATATGTTTTAAATTCACTTTTAATAAGTTGAATGAAGGTAAATGACTAAATACAACAAGGCATAAATGATTGAAAGAATACTAACCATCAAAACAAAAGATAAACTTAGTTGTTTCTACTTGATTATTGACTACATTAACTATCTAAAGACTAAAATAAAAAATTAGTAACTGTTATTGTAACTACACAAATGCAAGAATTGAATTTGTTGAAGGATAGGATCGATATACTAAGCACATGATTGACTCCCACTACCATCCTAATTGATTGATGTTGTCATTTTGTTAAAAATAAAATCAGGGTGTGATCACTTGAGATGGTTATATTTAGGTATGTATTCATATATTTTACCTTTTAAAGTGTGTGTAAGACCTAAAAATATATTTTTAAATGTTGAGACCCTAATAGGACTAGCAATGATTGAAAAATTGCAAATAGAAAAAAAGTGGAGTGTAATTTGGCTAAGTTAACCTTAGTTACCCCAAAGATGATTGGATGATACCTATGTATCTAATATTGTAAGAAAAAAAAACAATCCCACTTAATTCTCACACCCAAAGTGTTTTTTGGAATTATGTTCCTTTGAATATATGAATGCATCTATAACTATCTTGAACACTTTACCATGATTTGGTATGGGTAAAACATAATAGGATTTTGCTTTGGTTAAGGATTACCTGAAATGATTAGAATTAGAATTGGGAAAAGTAGGGAACTTTTTCTCAATGTATAGTAGTGTAAATATTACATTTTACTAAAATTTCCAAGTGAAATAATAAGGGACTTGAGTGTACCTTTATATCAATTCAAAAGTGGAAACAAAATGAAAGGAAGCCTAAAAACATGGAATACAAGCTAAGGGAAGTTTTAATTTTAAAAACTGAATATTATAGAGATAAAGACACAAACATCCCATAGGGATAGGATTTCATCCAACTAATGTCCCTATTGGACCCTTAGGAATAAAGATGACATTTTGGATCTATGTTTATTTGTACAAATGCTTAAAGGTTTTTTTAGTAATTAGAACAGGTTTGTAGCCGACAGATAGTAATTTAAAATAAAAATAGGTCCTCCTATGTACTTAGGATAGCGTGAGGTGGTAAAATAGGTCCAAATTAAGTGCATAATTTAATTAATATGGTGAAGAACCAAAACTAACATAATCAAGTATTCATAAGTAGATTTAGGCTACTACACTTTAAAGGACCTCGTTATAGTAAAAATAAGTATACACAGGAATTTTGGTGTGTGTAGGTTACTAATATAACCTTTCTCCAAATCATAATGATTTTTCATAAATTAAAAGTTTATTATAGTGACCATACACAAATATTACCCAAATATTTTGTATGTTCCCTAGACTCAATTTGATATGGTATTATTGTGTCACATTTGGCCTATAAGGGGCCTATTTATAAGTAAAATTTAATTGTATGTGAATTAATGTGTCAATTTCATCTCATGTATCATTCTATTTAAGAGTTGATATGTTTTTTAAATTCATTTTTATCACATGTAAAACTATTAAAGATTCCAAAAATCAATATGAAAATCCCAAAAACCTATAAAATTACTACTAGCTTACCCAAAATATATTTTGAGTACAAAAGTTGCATCTAGATAACCTTATATTAATACAAAAATCATAAAAAATTACTTAAATAATGAACAAATTATATTTTTAAAAACTATATTATAAATCATAACTCATGGAGTTGTGAGAGCAATTCTATAAGTTACAAAGTATATGAATATAGATGTAACAATATAAATGTCAACATATACTCAAAATTTATTTTATTAAATACAAAATCATTTGGATTTTTATATTGCATTGATTTGAATACTTAAAAATTATAAATAAATAGTGACATGTATATGTTATAGGGTGTACATGTTATAATCTTAGAAATTTGAACCTAAGGCTTGGACTTGCACACAAACAACCAAATCCATGTTTAGATTGAAAATAGTAAAATTCAACTTTAGGCATGATAACCACTATGAATTTCATCAAGAGATTTCATGAATTATGACTAGAATGTCAGACACACTCTTCTCTTTTTATACATACATATATACATATAAATTTAATATTTTAATATATATTTATTTCTAAGTTTGTCTTTTTATCTATCTTTATGCCACAACTATACATGTCTATCTTTGTCTATGTATATTTTATTTTGTTCATACAAATTTGAAAATAAATATAGGGTCACAAAATAGGTCTATTTATATACACATTATAAAAACTTTATTTGAGGTATTTTGGGGACATATGATTATCTATCCATCATTTTATCATTTTAAAAAGACTATTTATTTGTTATGTATGTATGTTTATATCCACATACATACAAACATACATATATTTATGTATGTATGCACACACACACACACACATGCATGCACACACATATATACATGTATGTTTATGTATATTTTGTTTTGTTCATCCAAATTTGAAAATAAATATAGGGTCACAAACTAGGACTATTTCTATAAACATTATAAAAAAATTGAGGTACTTTTGGGGACATACGATTATCTTTCCATCTTTTATCATTTTAAAAAGTTTATTTACTTTTTATGTATGTATGTATGTATGTATGCTTGTATCTGCATACATACTTACACACATACATAACAAGTGTGTGTGTCTATATATGTGTGTGTGTGTGTGTGTGTGTGTGTGTGTGTGTGTCTGTATGTATGTATGCACACACACATACATGTATATATACATATATATATATATATATATATATATATACATATATATATATATACATATATATATGTATATATACATGTATGTGTGTGTGCATATATATATATATATATATATATGCACACACACATACATGTATATATACATATATACATGTATATATACTTATATGTATATATAGAGAGAGACACACATAGACACACACGTGTGTGTGCATGCGTGTGATTTAAAAAATAATAATTTGTCTAGGCCTAATTCTATATATATGCAAAAAAACCTATTCTATGATTATTTTTTAGGTAGTTAGGGGAACATGATTGACTATTTATTATCTTTTTCTAAAACTATAAGAGTATCTCTTCTAATTTCATTTTCCTGACCCACTAATACTTCACCATTTTAAAAAAATTAGAAACTACACTTGACATTTTACAATCCATTTTCTTATATCATCTTCAAATTTTGAATGTAAACATCTCAATTAATTTTTGAAAGTTTAGGTTTTTTATTTTTAGCAAAAAAAAGTCAACTTAAGACCCATTTTTGGCCCTTGAATTCCATGCACTTACTAACTTGTTTGAAAATTTTATATTTCATGTGTTTAATGTTTTTAGCCATTATGGAATATTTGAAACCAACTTTTTACATCATTGAAAATTATATTTTCATCATGTAATTATTTTTTCTTATTTTCAGAGCATTAGAAAATATATATAAAAAATGTCAAAGATTCTAATTAAAAATATACATAATGAGCTTTCAATTTCCTTTTTTCATAAAAAAGAATATGTAATTTAAAATACACACACACACACACACACACACACACACACACACACACACACACACACACACACACATCATTTAAAAAATAATAACTCAAACTCTAGGGCTAATTCTATATATATTCAAAAAAACCTATTCTATGATTATTTTTAGGTAGTTAGGGGCACGCGATTGACTATTTACTATTTTTTATAAAAATATAGGAGTACCTCTTCTAATCTCAACTCCTTGACCCACTAATACTTCACCATTAAAAGAAAATTAGAAACTACGCTTGACATTTTACAATTTATTTTCTTATATCATCTTCAAATTTTAAGTGTGGACATCTCGAGTAATTTGTGCAAGTTTTTTTAATATTTTAGGGAAGAAATGGTCCACTTAAGGCCCCCTTTTAGCCCTTGAATTCCATACACTTACAAACATTTTTGAAAATTTTATATTTGATGTGTTTAATGTTTTTACCATCAAGAAAAATTTGAAAGCTATTTTTTGCATCATTGAAAATTATATTTTCATCATGTAATTGTTTTTACTTGTTTTCATTTCTAAAACTCTAAAAATATTTAAAATCATCTTTTCAAAGCATTAGAAAAAATATCAAAAAATTTAATTAATAATATGAATATTGAGATTTTAATTTCTTTTTTTCATTAACAAAAAAATATGTAATTTAGACTTTATATATGTACACACACACACACACCTCTCTCTCTCTCTCTCTCTCTCTCTCTCTCTCTCTCTCTCTGTGTGTGTGTGTGTGTGTGTGTGTGTGTGTGTGTGTGTGTGTGTGTGTGTGTGTGTGTGTGTGTGTGTGTGTGTGTGTGTGTGTGTGTGTGTGTGTGTGTGTGTGTACATATATATACATCTATACACACACATATATTCAAACACACATGATTTTATAAATAATAACTCAAACTCTAGGCCTAATTCTATATAGTAAAAAAAAACCTATTCTATGATTTTTTTTAAGGTATCTAGGGGGCACACGATTAACTATTTATTAATTTTTTTCTAAAAATATAGGAGTACTATTTTCACTTGGATTTTCACCCTTTGAGGAGATGATTAATATCTCCTCATCCAAGTAGCATAATGGAAATACCTATAGGCTTGTGGGTAGCCTAAGAATGAGGTGAATCTGTAGATAGGGTTATCTCCCTTGATGTACCACTTTGGATTGAAAATACAAGTAAACTTTGTGGGGGGAAGTGATAGAAATAAATAAAATAAAACTATTATAATGGAGGTGATACACCAAATAAGATGATGAATTCCAACTAGTAGCATGCTACACATCAGAATAAATGACTAACTAAACATACATTCCTTCAATCTACATCTTCTCACATCAATGTTAAATTATGAGGTTATGAATGAATGTAAATAGATATGAGGACTAGAAAAAAGGACTTGAATGGAAATAATGAATATACTAACTCATTCAATCATTGAAATTTTTGTGAACACTTCACATGCCCTATAAGAAAAAGCTTTCCAACTTTAAATAGGATGTAAGAATGAGACAACATGCTAAGGAATCCATAGTATTCACTAAGCAAGATCAAAAAATTAAGTAAAACACACAAATAATAGTCATGAAGAGGTAAAAATAAATAGTATTATTTATGAAATAGTATGAAAATGGGCATGGATTCACCATACTTAAGTGCAATATAATCTACAATAGCCAAAATAACTAGTTCTTATAGAACTTTGAGAGAGAAAGAAGAAGAGATAAGTATAAGGGTCACAAGGACATTTATCAAGTGGAGAGAATCAATTATTTTTTCATTAGAAAAATATGTGGGATAAACCATGAAAATTTAGGTAGCCCAAGTGTCCATCTAAGTCATCAAACTCTTGCAAAGTGGCATGAAATTCCCTTAACTGGCTCAAAAAATATACCTTCATAATTAACCCTATTTGAATATCCTAAAACTGAATAGGGATATTTCTGATTATTTTAATGAATGTAAAAGGTTTTAGGCATGAATATCAATGTATTGATTATAGGCCTACTCATCTAGAATCATCTAGAAAGGAGCCATCATCATCTATAGTCCAAAAACATCTTTCTTCATGCACCTTACACACTTGGCCTCAAATTTGGAATTAATTAAAAATCAGAATACATGGGATGTATTTTATGACATGTCTCAATACCCTGCATATACCTAGAAATGACAGGGATACCTTAAAATCATTTACACTTAGAGTTTTCACACTTCTCACTAGCTTGTCCAATATGTTAGTTTTGATTGGCCAAGATGAATATATTTGTTTGCATAATTAGGAGTATTTTAAAAGAATTAAATGGAAATATGGAGTCATTAAAAGTCCTAATCTTTCCCCAAAACTTTATTTCATCTTTTGAAACCTCATTTATCCTAAAAAACACACAATAGTCAAAAGTACCATATTTTGTACCCTATCCATATAGTTATGTATATTAAAAAAGTATGGAGAGTATATTTAGGGATTATTTTTAAATTTAAAATCGTCATCATGGTCAAAGTGATCCATTATATTAGCTATCTAACTCCATTTCTCTAAATTGGTCACTAGAAAGGGTTTGCAAGGGTTTTATCTTGTTTCCACTCTTAAGGTTCATTCATAAAGATGAGACATCCAAATTGAAAAAAAAAATACACAAATTCATATTTCAAGACCCTCATAAAAATCTTTTAATTTTTTTTGTTCCCATGCAAATCATCAAGAGATATGTGATCATCCAAATTTGACCTATCGAGCTTGTTCTCTTATTCCTTGTAGGTCTAAGTTGCTTTCTTGAATTTCAATTAAATAACCTATAATATTATGATGTAAATAACATTAATAATTGGTATATTTACTTATTAAATTATTTTAAGTAAAAATGGACATCTACACACCTTGGGAAACATGCCACATACATTTATGACCCTTAAAGGCCCATTAGATGACCCAAAATGACAAATTAACTAATATGACTAAGACCAAGGTTATGATGACAATAAATGACATAAAATGACATATAATACACCAAATTAAAATAAATAATACCCCATAAAACATCTAAAAATCATGTTTTTACCTATAGGGGTCCCAATTTGACTTAAAAGTTAAATTTTGTCAACAAATTGGTGACTCGTAGGGGTAGTATGTCTGTTATACTAACTAGATTAGTAGGATTATCAATTCATTGGGTTTAGGAGTAAAATAAATTTTGAGACAAAAAATAATGATCTTGATAACAATATTTGATAAATACAAGGCCAATTGATTACCTTAACCACACAAAGCATGGACATGCATAAAATAAAATAAGAAACTAACAAGACACACACACACACACGCACACACACACACACAAACACACACAAACATGTGCTCAAGTTACTTAGGGGAATTAGAAAGCAAAATATTATGTAAAAATAAAAACTAAACATACCCCACTTTCAAATATCAAAAACAAATTTGCCTACATCATCTTCTTCATGATATGAAATATGGTGAAAATCATATTGTTCCTTAGATTGAACACTTAATGTATTAGATCTATTTCTTGGCACTTAAATTGCAATCCTATTAAGTAGACCATATTTAAATAGGTTTTAAATTTAAAATTATTCCTTTTTCATCCAAATATCCTTAACCTTCTCATATAGATTTTCAATTACAACATCAAATGGTGATTCAACAAGGCATACCTTCTTGACTTCCATAGTGCTCTCAATAGGATTAGGCTTCTTCTTAGATGCAACTTATTCTAGTTCATCAAGGATATTTTCATATTATTACCAATATTGGTCATTATCCTCCATTAAATCCTCCTTATTCACCTTTCCATGTACTTTATTCTCAACTTGGAAAAAATTTTCAAGTCTTTGAAAGAACTCCATTTTTACCTACTAATCATCCTTGTCTTCTTTATCATCAAGAACCACTACCTCTTTAATCATCTCTTCTTGATGTATGGTGTCATAAATTTTGTGTTCTTAAATATCCAATGCATATAATGGTGATTCAAGATTAGGCTGAGCTATTGGGTCATCTTCAAGAACAACATCTTGTAGATTAGTCTCAAGAGAGTT
>JARHVA010010057.1:0-7500 GCA_037957365.1 Torreya grandis
ACTAATTTATTTGTTAAGTCTATTATGGAGATTAGTTTATTATCTTTGACTATCTTTAAAAGAATGTACTAAATAACATGGATTATTAGTTTACTAAAAATAACATCTCACAAACATGATAATCACAATAATCATATTTTAATTTATCTAAAAACTATAAAATAATTAAATCACTCATTTTAATGTATAAACTAAAATATGGTCACTATAAAAATACTCAAACACTCAAATCCATACAACTAGATAACCAAATCAAACAAAAAGAGTTAATAAGTTATTCTATTATGGTGTGTGAGTTTGGGTCACTAGCAGTTCCTCTATCATCCCTCAATTGTCTCATCTACTCCATCCTTTTTGATGATGCTCTCCCTCATCATGATTTAAAGGTAGGATCAATCCTACATCCACATCACAACAAGTAGGTAGTTAGTCTAATTCATCATATGCATCAATCAATCATGCAAAACTAATAATATACATCCACAATGTACATAATAAAAAAATACAATTGTCACATCATGTAATCTAAGTAGCATATCATTGTTCCATAATCAGTATATATATCATAAACCTCAAATAAAATAAATAATAATTATTATTTGTTAACCATATTAATCCACATATTATAAGGTTATAAAACATAGGGTGAAATAGGGATGTAACATTCCCACTAGATGAGTGGTGAGACCATTGTCTCCCACTAAGGACTAAGTGGTGAGGCCATTATCCCCCACTATAATTACTTAGGCATGTGCACTCCCTAATCAAGCTTAACTAATATAATTATTCTAACAGTTTATATATATGGTTTGATCTTGTTGTTGAGAGTGAAAGCATAATAGATAATGAAATTGTATAGAATATATGCACCAAAATATTGATTAACCATGTAAATTTGATAGCCTTTGAAAATTTCATATACTATTTTTCTCAAAGTTTGAATTCATTTACTCTTAATGTCTAGTGATTGATGTAATAATGTCAAATACAAAATAATATCTAATCGAAAGATAGAATATTTCCCTGTTCTAGGTTACTTCACACAATATAACATAAAGAATACATGCCCCATCTTAATGTTTGAAGTTCATATTTTTTTTAGCTGTAAGACTATAAGAATGTTTTTAGTTCATATGTTTTGTTATTTTTGATCCCCCATGTTACCCAACTCATAAGACATCGCCACATGTTGACCTCTCAGTGCCTCAGGGGCATGGGACTATTGGCTTACCCCGAGTCCCTCATGGTGATAGGATCCTAAGATATAATAAGGACTTAAAATTATCTCTTAATTGATGTAATAATGTCAAATAAAAATTATTATTTAATTGGAAGTTGTAATCTTTCCCTATTCTAGGTTACTTCACACAATATAGCATAGAGAATACATGCCACATCTTAATGTTTGCAGTTCATATTTTTTTAGTTGTAAGACTATAAGAATGTTTTTAGATCATATGTTTTATTATTTTTAATCCCCCATGGTTCCTAGCTAATGGGAAATCACCACATGTTGACCTCTCAGTACCTTGAGACCACGAGACTATTGGCTTACCCCAAGTCCCTCATGGTGCTAGGTTCTTGAGATGTAACAAGGACTTTAGAGTAGCTCTTAATTATTTTTTCACAACATCTCAAACAAATAATGACATAGCTTGTATCAATTAAAATTATTTTCAACCAACCCCCAACAATCAAACATTCCCATATATCTTTAACAAAAATGATGATGTAAAAAACATGATGCGGTAATGCTATCAATTATTCCAAGAAATAGTATCATTGTCCACGCCATTAATGAACAAGAAACTAAATATGAAATAAAACAATCATGTTTTCACTTGTCTATGCTTCTTCCTATGATCATCTTGAAATCTAAGATGTTAGTTAAAATTTATACTCATAATTATGGCATTCAAGATGTGTTTATCAATGGCTCAACTAGGACATTTAAAACTTGCATAATTGTAAATGATGTGGGCGTGTTATAAATTAAATTCAATGATATTGTATACACCCTAAATTGGTTAAGTAACCACACATATCATGTCTTTTCATATTCCTTTCATAAGAGACTCTGATTGGAGAATATGAGCTTTGTTCACATTTGACCATGTCTTTTATTTTATCCATTTGGGTCTAGTTCTAAGCTTGAGTCACCTTTTTACCCATTCCAAGTCACCCTTAGCCTTTCAAATAGTTAGATTTCCCATGCTCATTCCATCCCCCCAGTCCTTATCTTGTAGGATAGGAGCGTTGGGATTGGACTATAGAACTAAAACCCAGGGTGTCTAGTTTCTAGTGCTCCTATCCAAAGCTAATTTAAGCCTAAACATTCAGTTTCATCTATTGGATGGGTCTTACCCCTTTTATTTGTTTTGTTCCTAAATTTTCCAATGTCATCTAAATGCAAATAAAGCTACCAAATTTGAAATAGTGAGTCTCCTATATAAAGGCCTACACAAGGCATTTTATATCTAGTACTTACTATTTTGGCACATTAGACTTAATAAAAACCAATCAATAGTATAGCTCAGCTTCTCTACATCACACATAGACTTGCATGCTTGATCAAAGAAGGGCCTAGGCAAAATTCATTCTTGCATCTATCATGCATGTTGATTATGCACATTCCCTAAGGGAGAACTACATTTGATCTAAGACCCTAGCTTGAGGGTTAATATAGGTAGTGATCAGGATAGTAGGGGTTTTAGATCATGCGATCATTCTTCCCCTAATCCAATTTTTCCCCCTTTTACTTTTGATGTATTTATTGTTTGCATGTGTGTAAATGGATATAAGTATTTGATACTAAAATGAGCTTACAATGATTTTTGTTAACTTCTAATCCCTAAAATTTGGTACACATGCTCACACTACTGTGGCAAACAAAACCCAAAAAGATTAGATCCTGAGGACAATAGCACCAGGAAGGGACAATAGAGTTAAACACCAGGCTGTCTTATTTTGATTCTCTTGTCCAATCAAAAAATATAATCCATTGTTAGATTCTTGATAGTATCTCAATCTTAATTCTCAATTACCAGCTCTAGAATCATTCGTTTCAACATAATTTAAAATAAGTTTATTATTCTTCCTCTTGCAAAATTACCTATTTAAAATCTATATTTTTCCCTATTAAACTATATTTTTCCTATTATTCTAGACCCTTATTATTTAATATCTAAACACTAGATTCCCGAAAATAATAAAACATTTTGGTGAACCTAACTTACTTTGAACAAATCTAAAACCTTAGTTACACATAGGGTTTTTCCTTCATATTTTTATGCAAAAATTTAATCTCAAAATTTTGATTTTTGTATCAATTTTTGTGCATTGTTCCTATCCAAAATTTATTTTTAAAATTTAAAATTATTGCATAATTTTCAAAAATTCTAAAACCCTAGCTAAAAACCCTAGATTTTAAAACTAGGTCCTTAAACCTCAAGCCTTCCTTCCTTGCAAATTTTAGAAACTATTTTCGAATTTTCACAAATTGATTACTTTGTCACAAATAATTTCAAAATTAGTATTTTTCTTATGCAAAAATTTAATTTCCAAATTCTGATTTTTGTATAAATTTTTGTGTATTATTCCTATTCAAAATTAATTTTAGAATTTAAAATTATTGCATAATTTTCTAAAATTATAAACCCCTAGCTAAAAACCCTAGATTTCCAAACTAGGTCCTCAAACCTCAAAGTTTTCCACCCTTACAATTTTTATAAAAATAATTTTAATTTTTTGCAAATTGTTTGGATTATCAAAAGTAATTTCAAAATTTTGATGATAGTAGTACTTTGTGCATGTATTTGCTTCATATTACTTTTCAAAATTCGCTTTGGTGAAAGAAATAAAATGGTCACAAAGGCAATTCCTCCTTCTCATCCCATAGATAAATTTTTAAAATTTTCTTATAATTATTAAAATGATTGGAAAAAATTGCAAAATTGCTCATTAGCTAAGAATGTAGAAAATGATTTCATTTATAGTGAAGATAATGACTATTGTTGTAATGAAGGATATGATGATATACATAATGATGAGGGTGAAGAAAAAAATAGATTTATCTTTTTCTCTAAATCCCATTTTTTTAATTCCTTCTTCTAAAGAAAATAATTTTGATAAATGGGAAATATACTTCTCATCTCATTCTCCTATGCACAATGCACCAAAGGAATAAATTAGTCATGCACTTCCAATTGAACCTCTTATTGGTGATAATTTTCTTCCATGTGAACCTAATCTCTCTCTTTCTTTTGATATTTCAACGTTCAAATTATAACAATATAAATGCAATAGAATCAAATTACCAATGCATAGTTCAAATGATACATCTCATGTTCCTAACTCTACCTTATCAAAAGAATGTTCAAATGAAAAATCTCCTTCTCTTACTTCTCATATTGCACATGAAAATAATTCATGTCTTTTATCCATGGATAACATAGATGCACATGATATTCCAATTTCAAATGATAATTTATTGCATATTAGAAAAGAATTAAATTCTTCACTTACACGTCTCCCTAGTAATGATGGAAGTGATAATGAATATTATAGTGAGCATGCCAATGAATATGAAAAAGAGAGTGATTATGAACAATATTAAATATATGATAATGATGATGATAATTATGCACATAGTGAAGAAGAATATGCATCTCATGTTTCTAACTCTTTTCTCACTCCTCCTCTCAAACATAATGCACTTACAAATGTTATACCTACTTCTATGAATGATTCTATTTTAAATAATGCATATATTAATGTTAATAACACATCTTCTACTTAATTAGAATATGATTCACTAAAACATAAAGATACCAATGAAACGCCCAAGCCACCCCTCATTATAGTATAACCCAGTTCTCACTCTTCACCTAAAGAGAATGGTAGCCCATATCCCTCCAGTAAGGTCCAAGTTACCATTACTCCCACGGTTCAAGTCAGCACACCCCCTCTTTATGATCCAATTGCTAAATGTAGCATTCCCATGGTTAAAATTAACAATCAAATTCAATTATTAAATGAACCACTTCAAGATACTAATGTACCATCCCAGGAGATCATCTCTTTGATGCATGCAGTTGGTGAATTACAACACCAAGTACATCTCCTTACCTTGGAAAACAAATCTTACAAGTCTTGGATGGATGACAATGATCTACATGGTAACCTTGTTCTGAAGACATTCATAAAAGCTTCATTGTCTAAGCATTTTGAAATACCATCATTACCTCACTTTGATGGAACTAGAGATCCATTTGTACACCTTTAGGCCTTTCATAAGGCTTTGCCATCTAATGCGAGCCCATTGGTTGTACTCAAGTTATTCTAGAAAAAAATAGTGGGGAAAACACATAATTGGTTCTTTCATCTACTCCTCATTGGTTTATTGCACACATATGATGACTTGGAGGAGGCATTTCTCAAATATTACATCATAAACATGGGCCCTCATGTTACATATGAGAAACTTGCCACACTACAATAGAATTCTTCAGAGCTAGTTAGTGGGTATATCTTAAGATTCAAGGCTCGCAGTTAAGATTGATATATAAACCAATAGATATAGAGATTCAACATATCTTTATTAAGGGGCTTCACCAACCTCTACTCGAGCATCTCCTATATCAGATAGAGTCTTCTTTCAAACACTTATGTTATACAGTTTTATCTTTGGAAAATAAATTGGGATTGATTAAAGTAGATTCAGTTGATCAGATCACTCTAGATTTCATAGTAACATCTTCAGTTATAGCTCCTTGCACTCAATATCCACCATGTCCTAAACAAGATAGCAGACCACAACTAGAAAAATAACTAGTCAAGAACAAAGAGCCAGTTTTCAGAGCACAACCTATAAGTATGCACTATAGAGAACAACAACAAAGCACCACTATAGTTTTATTTAGACCAAGATATCCCATCTACCATATTATCAACACTATTAAATAGGAGGTTAATCACACTAAATTATATTCATCAACGATATCCATGTCTCTTACATAGACAGCCACATCGGCCCTTTTATAACTATCATCATATACATGGACATAGAGATAATGATTGTTATGGACTCAAAGATTAAATTACTATGTGTTGTTAATGGCATCATAGCATTCACATAGAAGGCACTGAGATCTCCTCCATCATGGAACCCTAGACCTCATTCCTCCATGACTGAGTCATCCCAAGATATTCCTTTACAAGAATCATCAGTGACTCATCATGAATGCAATGTAGGTTTTAAGATAAAATCTCATAAGAGATCTCTTATTCCATCACCTTAGAAGGTTTGGAAATTAGTACAGTAAGAACAACCTACATATTGTTAGGTTGTGGAGCTAAAAGCTTCACTGATGCAGACATGGAGGAGGTTGCAGAAGGGTTGCAGAGTGTCACAGACACCGGCGTCGGTCAGGCCAACTGACGATGGTAGGTAGGAGACAGGAAGCAACCGACGTCAGTCAGAGATCGGCCAGCATCGGTGAACCCCAGGCGGACAGGGACCGACATCGGTCACCTGTGTGGTTTGACTGCGAGTATATTATGGGCAGTCAGTTAATGAACCAAGTGTTTGCATGATGAGAGCTAATTTTAGACTGAGAGCTGCAGATCTAATTATTGTAATTAGATGTCTAATTATTGTTTGGATGAGATCTATATAATAGACTCATGGTTGTATTGGAAATGAGTGGTAGGGAGTAAGAGAGCAAATAGCTCCTTCAGAGAGAGGTAGAGCAATGGTGCGTTCCTCCTAGTGCCATAGTACCAGGTGTGTGGGTGCTGGATTGGAGAATCAGCAGGGTTCTTCATGTATGTATGATCTTGGTCATCAGGTGAGCATGGCCTTTATAGGAGATCTGCATGGTAAGTAAGATCGTTGATATGCAGGTGTATGTGTGTGCAAGGTCAAGGTTCACAGGTGTGCAGAACCAGGTTGATTTGCAGGTGTGCAAGATCAGATAGGACAGCAACACAACAGGGATCAGAATCAGGCAGGATCTATTTGGAGTACAGGTGTGTAATCGGATAGAGCAAAGAGGAAGGCAAGGGAGTTCCTTCCATAAGTAAGGTCTATTGAGGTGCAGGTTGTTGCAAGTTCAGGGGAGATCTACTTGAAGTACGGTTGTGTACTTGTGGAGTGCGTGGAGCACTTGTGGTGTGCGTGGAGCACTGGAGGTGAACACCAACTCAGTGTTTGAGTTGGGCGTTGGGACCTAGGAGAGAGAGCTTCGAGGAGAGAATTACTGTTCACTTGAGGTGTGGGAAGCCTCTGAAGAGGTGGTGGAGAAGAAGTGGCATCTTCTTTATTGTATTCTTTTCTTCAAGAGTTTTAATACAAGTTGTGTATTGTCTCTCATATCATGTGTTATTTCTGAGTTGTAGTTACTTGTGTATTTTGGTTAATTTCCGCATATTAAGTTGCTTGGTTTAGTAATCAATTGTGTGCTTCCGGTTATTTATCCCAACACATATAGCATCATAGTC
>JARHVA010010057.1:12500-105000 GCA_037957365.1 Torreya grandis
ACAACATGAATATCAATCAACCATGCCAAACCACTAACCAAGCAAAATGATAGCAACTAAACTAAGCACCAAACCAAAAAACCTAGCCTCTAGGACAACAACATTGGGCACAGGACAACAACATTGGACAAGAGTGCTATAACCTGGACAATAGTGTTGGAGCCTAGACAACAATGCTAAAAGAAGGATAAGAGCACTAAACCTAGTAAAAATTATCTAAAAAAATTCAAAATATCTCAAAATCATAAAAAAATAGGCTTCTAAATAGGCCTAAATCACGCATTTTAGCTATTTACTAGGGTAACCTCCCCACCAGCATCAATCTAGACTACCAATTACTTAAATTGGCTCATGGTGGGTACTCATCTACTTAGCATATCTCCCACCCTAGAGCTCCAAATCTCAAACTAGTCAATGTACAAATGAATCAAGAATCAATCCAAATTTTCCTATATCAAACAACTTTTCATTCAAATAAAAATACCATTTTGCCCATAACTTGAACCCCGTAGCTCCTTTTTACAAATCATTTTATTCCATGAAATTGTGATGATAATACCTTCGATATCAAACAAATCTCGATCTCTTATTATATCATTTGCCTAATATGGTACACACATCTCTATACCTATTTCATATCCAGACATACAACTTGGTCCTCACCAATAACAACTTATTCAACTTTTATACAACTTGGTCCTCACTAATCAAGGCTCTTTCAAATTTCAAATAACTCAGTCTAAATAATCAATCAGCTTATTAAATCAATCCAAATTATACCAACCTTGTTCCTAGCTTTATGCCACTAGTCATCACTTTTGACTCAACCTCCTCCATTACAAATTTCATCCCTCTCCCCAAAAGGGGGACATCATTCCTACTATTCTTATTTCTACAATTAGCTAGCACAACTATCCCCTCTCATAGTTGGATACACCATAGTTCTTACACCTGTAGCAATCAAAATTATCAAATTCACATCAAGATCAATCAAACTATATAGTGATTCAGACTACATAGGTCACTTATCATGGTTCTTACACCTTGAGCAATCAAAATTATCAGATTCAACTTAGATTGGTTAAGATATACAGTGATTCAGATTACATGGGTAATTTAGTGTTACTTAGGACATTCAGAGGGACATACCTTTAGTTTATAAATACATGGATTACTCAGATACATAGTGATTTAGATCATATGGATTCATAGTGACTTTGATACAAATTTAGACTAGATATCAGATTTGGGGGCATGTACATCACTCCATGTCTCACACATATAGCTTCATATAACATGAAACAATTATAGACTAGATAGCATATTATACGCATACTGCATAGTACATTTTTTTATCTCCAATTTTTGCACATGGTACATGACACGATAGCTCATTTAACATGTGGTTATACAGATTACTAGACTATATAGATACATCACTCATATACTAGATTTGGGGGCATGGCACATATGTTCATGTTCTTCATC
Source organism: Torreya grandis (assembly GCA_037957365.1). Taxonomy (NCBI): domain Eukaryota; kingdom Viridiplantae; phylum Streptophyta; class Pinopsida; order Cupressales; family Taxaceae; genus Torreya; species Torreya grandis. The sequence goes on from JARHVA010010057.1 coordinate 13,989, forward strand.
ATCTAGGATTATACAGATTATAATGGCAAGACATGCCATTTTCTTCTTACACATTTACTAGATTTTTTAGATTACACCTAGGCATACCCAAGTTGTCACCAAGTTAGACCTTATAATCATCTTTAGTGGTTAGTCCATAGCATTAATCAAACCTAGGAGTTTATGTGGGATAGAGGGCAGACATTGGTTTTATACCTCTAAGCACTTCTCATTTCTAGTTCAAGTTATTCAGAGTGGGAGCATGATAGATCTTGTTCTTCATAGCATATAGATTCTATACACACATTCTAGATTACATGAGTTTATGTAGGACAGAGGGAAAACATTGGTTATGGGCCTCCGAGCTTTTCTCATTTTTCATTTAAATTTAGTTTAGGGGGCATCTATTACAGGGATTCCTTCTTTCTCCAGGCACTATTCAAATTCAGTCTATGGGGTATCTATTTTAGGGATTCCTTCCTCTCCAGGAACTATTCAATTCTCTATCCACTTCCCTAGCCAGGAAGTTGGACCCTTTTTTCATCACACTTATTTCCACATAGGTAAGTTTAGGTACGCATATTATTTCTTTCTTTTACTCTAGTACTTTATTTCATTGCATCACTAGATTAAAAGGCAAGAAAATGTATACACCTTAAATTGGTCAAGAAACCACACATATCATGTCTTTTCATACTCCTTTCACAAGAGACTCTGACTAGAGAATATGAGCTTTGTTCACATTTGGCCATGTCTTTCATTTTATCTATTTAGGTCTAGTTTTGAGCTTGAGTCACCTTTTTACCCATTCCTAGTTACCCTAAGCCTCTCAAATGGTCATTCCACCTCAGCCAAGTCAAGTTTCCCATGGCCATTCCATCCCCCCTAGTCCCTAACATGTAGGACATGAGTGCTATGATTGAAATATAACAATAAAACCCAAGGTGTCTAGTTTTCAACGCTCTTGTCCAAAGCCAATTTGAGCCTAAATGATTAGCTTTTTCTATTGGATGGGTCTTACCCCTTTTCTTTGCTTCTTTCTAAAGTTTTTCAATGTTGGCCAAATACAAATAAAGCTCCCAAATTTGAAATAATGAGTCTCCTATATAAAGGACTACACAAGGCATTTTATATCTAGCACTTACTACTTTGGCACATTAAACTTAATAAAAATTAGTCAATAGTATAGCTCAGCTTCTTTGCATCACACATAGACTTTCATGCTTGATCAAGGAAGGGCTTAGGCAAAAGTCATTCTTGCATCTATTATGTGCATTGATTATGCATGTTCCCTAAGGGAGAACTACATTTGATCTAAGACCCTAGCTTGAGGGTTAATGTAGACAGTAGTCAGGACAACATGGGTTCTAGATCATGTGATCATTCTTCCCCTAACCCAATTTTCCCCCCTTTTGATTTTGATGTATTCATTGTTTATATGTGTGTAGATGGATATAGGTATTGAAGACTAAAATAAAACTATAATGAGTTATGTTAACTTTCAACCCTTGAAATTTGGTACACAAGCTCACACTAACCTACCAAATAAAACCCATAAAGCTGAGATCCTAAGGATAATAGCATTAGGGAGGGACTATAGCATCAGACACTAGGGTGTCCTATTCTAGCACTCTTATCCAATTAGAAAATGGAAGCCAGGGTTAGATTCCTAACATTATCTCATTCCTGCTTCTCAATTACCATCTCTAGAATCATTTATTTCAGCCTAATTTAAGATAAGTTTATTATTCTTCCTCTTGAAAAATTACCTATTTATAATCTATATTTTTTTCCATTAAACTAAATTTGTCCTATTATTCTAGACCCTTATTATTTATGATCTAAACACTAGATTCCCAAAAATAATAAAACAAATATGCATATTGACCATTGCTAATGCACAAAATTAGCTCACTTATATCATAGTTCCATTCCACATGATTAGACACCCATCTTACATGTTGCTAAACCTATATAAAATGCATGCAAGAATGGTTCTTGAATAATTTGAAAATAATTTCAAATACAACTTGCATGTGCTTGAACAATATACATATCTCAAGGGCTCACGATGGATGGCATTATTTTTGACCCATCTGGAATCACACATCATGGGATTGGCATATATGACATTATCACACATGAAATTAATTGAGTCATTGTAATTTTAGCCTCTCTAACAATGGAAAATTTTAACGTCAAGAAAAAGATAACTACAAAAATATTATGCCTACAAACCAATGCAAAATGGAAACTAGAAACAAATCTACATGATTTAAACACTAGTAATCATATTCTCATCTCATTACTAAATAAAAGAATCTTACATTCACATATGCAAGATGTGCTCAATGATCATGACATTATGTAGTCAGGCATATTATATTTGTAAAAGACACACATTCAAAATATCACATCGAGTAATTTACTAGAACATTTCCATTGCATTTCAATGCATCGTGTTCATGGAATCATGATTTACATTAAAAAAAGTCATCTCTATTTCAAAAACAATGTAATATAAGAGGTGAAATATCAAATAAATCAAAATAACTATCATAGATAGTATCTACCAAACTATAATTGTCAATCTGTATGCAATGTCAAATGTAATAATCTCATATATCATAGTTGTTAGCAATGACATATTCACGGGTGCACATAAAATAAAAAATAAAGTTATATTAGGTAACTTCAATATCGACATTACAAAATAGCATATAAATTCAAAAGTACTCGAACAACACATGACAACCCATAAAATGCAATTTGTTTTAGAAATATAAGATGCATTATCCATGCCTATTATTGATCACGTATGGTCGGATGTTGAAATACAAAAGCAACACATTTTTAAAGTAGATCGCTATTGGAGTGATCATGACATTGTTTGTTTGGCCTTATATAACACACATCTACATTAATATAAAATTAAAAAAATACAAAATTCATGTAATAGCATCCTTTTACAAATTGTTAACCATATTTTCCATGTCCACATACATTTGCATACACCTAAATAGGTTACCACTCTATTTCTTCTTCTAATTCTATTAGACAATCATAAGCAACATGAAGATCAAATCCGAAAGCATTGAAGATAATCAAACCCTAGCAAAAAAATAAAAAAATGTAAGCACTAACAAAAATTGTAAGCACTAACAAAAATATACTTATTTCTAAACTCCACCTCCTTTTTTACCTATATACACTGACATCACACTTTTTTTTACAGTGACACACTAACTTAATCTGATTTTCTATCGATTAATGATCTGAATAGCTATAAAACATGAGATGTTTTTAAGGTGTTGTCCTTGTCACCTACAAAAAATTACTATAGAGACAACATAACAATCAATTATTGTGGACATATCTCAAAAATGTCAAAGGTGAAATGACTATTTCTCTTAATGTGCCTGATAACCTTATCCACATACATAAACAAAAAATATGGCCTATAAAAGTAATACATATTTTGCATTTTGATATATCTCCCAAAATAAATTATGATTGTGGAGATTGTGACACAATACTATTGCTCAATGAATCTAGTCTATTGGAGAGCATACCACTTGTCTGTACAAAATACAAGTTCATCCCAGATTTCACAATCTACCAACTGATAACTAGCACCAATGCCTATGTAACTACCATAATCACCACAATTGTCACATGCATCCAAAAAACTAGAATGTAACTAATTATGGAAATAAAGATGGAAACACCGACCATGACATTGCAAAGGTATGCTTCTACTCTTGCATATTCTTTGCATTCTCAAATCTCTATTTTTACATTTGAAAATCTAAACTATTCTCTTGACTTTACAACTTTATCTATATGGAACGTTTGAGCCTTTGTTCATTGTGGTTCAACAAAAAATGTAGGCTAAAGAATTTCCAATGTACTTGTTCAAAAATCTTGTCAAACATCTTAGCCCTGAAAATGCTTTCAAAACCACCCAACCAACATTCATCGCACCATTGAACACTGAAAATTTTGTCCAAGAATTATTTGCATTATTGCACATAATAACAAAGGTATGTTCTATGATCTAAATAGCACTCAAGTTTTTAATATGCAATTTCTTTTTTAACATGCAATTAAATTCAAGATATTAAATTATAACACTTTCAATCTGAGCTTTTTGAGGTCGAAGATTCATTGATAATTACCAATATATATTCAATGTTGTTACAACTCAATTGCAGCAACTGTATTTGCATAATTCAACTAACACAACCTGCCCATGCCACAAACTTCAATTGTCCTTCATGCCATCAAGAAAATCCATATGCATATTGCCATTACTTGATTTGTAATCTGAAAACTATCAAAAATATTAATATATAGTGTAGTTTTTTAGAGTCACTATTGAAAAAATCCTTCCTGTATTCACATAAATATCGCACGATGACTATCTAGTAGACAAAGCAAACACTATCTACTTGCTAAGAGGATCCTCATTGCAAGGAAAATTCACTCTTGATTTAAACAAAAAGTCATTCTACATGTTGAGGTATCGAACAAAAACTAAGGTATATAATATGCTTCTAAACTTTTTTCTTTCTTTTTCCAAATTTGAAACTACACACCACTAACTAATTTTTAGTCACTGTCTCTCACTATGTAGATATACACTTTCAACGATAAATATCTCCCTTGCCTACACGAATAAGATGAATAGCTACTAATAGTACTTTCTATGGAGAACTTGCATCTTATAAATCTATACTATGTTTTATTTCTATTACAAATGTAAAACGTTGTTGTGAATCTGGTCTAAACTTAAACACATCTTTCTTTGCCAATAGTGTTTAGTTATATATCTTACTACTTGAGGACTCGCATCTCAAACATATACTAAGCTTCATTTTTATTACCAAATACTACCATTGCTTTGTAATTATATTGTTCTATATTTGTCAACAAAAGAAACTATTTTTCATATTTTAGAATTGTATTTCTATTAACAAATACTAACTTTGGTGGATATTCGTTTCCTATTTCGAGGCTCCTATTGTGACACAACTGGTAGCACGCTATCAAAGGTGAACTGATATGCTAGTTTTGTTTGGTGAGACAACATTTATTATATAGGACCAATGTTACCGTCATTTGCATATTGTATTTGACTTTGTCAAAATTCTATTTTAATAGTCTATATTGGTTAATTGTCATATTTTGTTTATCATTTCAATTTTTATTTTTGTTTATCATCTATATCAATGTTTACCTCTAGTTTCAACGTGCTCTCATTTTTTATATCAATTGTTAAAATAATTTCTTTTACTTACTTATTGTTATTACTTTAATTTCAGTAATATAAAGACTAAATACAATATACTATTCGACACAAACTTAAAAACTAACCACTACACAACCCTTTTTCATTATACTACTTCATTATTATTCAAATTTTTTTACATTGATACTAATTGGACTAAAATCTCCCACATTACCTTTAAAATAAAAATTAAAAGAGCAATCAATATAATCTTATTTTTCATGACTTGTTTACAATCCACCTTTCCATGCTAAAGTCGAAAGTAATTGAAGGTGTCTTCTAAGTGCACATTGTCAAATTAATCAACGAGTCCGTCGTTTACATTCTTAGATGGATACTATGGCCCTTCATATACCTTTAAAAATAATATCAATATATTAAATTTATTTAAAGATACTAGCATAGACTTTCTTTTAACTTTAAGGTTTTGTCGTATGATATAATATGAATCATATTTAGGATTCCATTCCACCATAAATATTCCGTTTAAAGGTTTAATTACATCCAAACCCTAGGATTTTCAAAGACTTTTTGCGTACTCTTATCCAAAACCATGGGTGGCTGACAGGACTTGTACGCATACCATGTGCAAACACAGTTTTTAACCATTATTCAACGGGAAATACACGTAAGCAGAATTTGGATTAACTTGGGGTGTAATACAGGATTAGAACAACCTCATCCTTATCCAAAATAGGTAAGGGCCCATGGCTACCCCTGGAAATCATTTCAGAATCCCTCTTAATATCCAAGGTCAAATAATATCCAACTCCAAGGAAATCACAGGCGTTTGCAAGGTCAAATAATATCCGACTACTTGAATAAAATCCCTTTCAAGTACTGTTTTTACAGGAAATTGTTCTGCAGTAATCCGTAATGGCGACACTGAAGCATATGAGCAGTTGTACCCCTGCAATCCATTCAACAGCGTGCAAAGATATTGCCAAAAAACGTACTGGTAGTGTTGTTAGTGTGTCTTGTGTTTTGTCTTCTCCCACGCCGGAACAAAATTCAACGGGGTCCCATGATCATATACAGCAGGTGAAGGAGTCTCCTTTCAAGAGGAGCCTCCTAACCGGGGGGATGAAGGAGCCTTCTCTCATTTACAAAGCTGAAAATAACATCATGGGTTAGTACTTTTTGTCTCTTCTTTTCTTTCAATGGTTTGTTTTTGTATCTTGATTAACTCAGTGTTGTTTGTGCAGATTATTGCACCACACTGGAAGGTGACGAAGGTTACCATTGCTGGGAGGCCTACTTTGAGTTTGAGGACATGAAGGTATGCAAACTGCCCAATTTTTTTTTCCTCGCATTTTAGATTAGGGTTTCAATTTTTTGGTTTTCCGCAGAAAGAATGTACGGCAGAAGCAAAAGCTGAAGCAGAAGCTGGTCGGAAAACCCTCAACCCTTTCGAGAAGCTTGAAAAAATGGTGAGGCAGTCAGGAGGCGTGAAAAATCTGGTTGAAAATGTGCATTTTCTGACTAAAATTGCAAAAATGCACAAGGAAGCTGAGGCCGGAGACAGATCCACTGTGAGCTCTTCAAATAATTTGGAGAATAAAAGACGGCCATTCCCTGAGCCAGATGGACTGCCGAAAACACAACAAGAGTTAGAAGAAGAGAAGGCGGCTCTGATGCCTGAATCGTCTTACACAAGATTGCTCAGAAGAATGGCCCGCGGACGCTTTCCTGCCTGGTACACTCCACGCCCTGATCATGAAACAGATTGAAGCGGTTTTGTTGATGTTTCTTTGTAAATAGCTTGCGTTCAGGGGAAATCGCTTTAAGGTTTTGTTGTAATCATCTGTAGATTTTATGTGGAAACAGGTTTTGAAAATTTTATATATTTTCTAGTCGTGAATGTAACGTGAAGAGATTTGCAATTTTCACATTAGCCATCACGTACTATTGTAATTTTGTGAACTTTCAAATAATACTGTGTTATTTTTCTGTGAATTTTAATTTGTTTCTATTTATTTATTTATTGTTAAACCTGTATTAATTGACTTGTAAATCCACACCAAAACCCTAAATAAATTGTCAAGAGCCCCATTGTCAAAAAAACACGATTCAAAAGAAAGAAATAAAAAATCAGATTTATAATCTGTATAACTTAAACACTCCATTAATGGCTGCAATCCTCCAACACGTGATAAAATAAAACATTACCCGCAGATTGTGGTACGATGTAAATGTGAAAAATATAGATGGAATGTCCCAGTCTGTACTATCATGTGAACATATAGCTGTTGAAAATATGGTAGGAATTTTAGACTCCCTCTCATTTTAAATGTCACTTTCAAAAGTGAGATATTTTCAAGTATCCATCTCTTAGCTTTGTTGAGAGTGAATGTCCTCTATCATCAATGCAAATCTTTAAATAAATAATGGTAATGTGAACAAATGAGTTTTTTACTATCAATAATTATCACAATATAAATATAATACTAACAACAATGTTTAATTAATTTTAAGACAATTTTTTTTGAGAAGTGTAATCATTTAAAAAAAGCCTTCTGAACTATTGAGGTAAGTGTATAATTTGAGGGATAATTTTGTAGATATTTAATTTAACATGTATATATTATTGGAATTTAGGTTCAGCAATATTATACCATAATAAATACGTGTTATATATAGTATACATATATGTATATTATATAATGTGTATGTGTTATAATGCTTATATATTATATTAAAGTGAAACAAAAAATAAAAAGTTCTAAAGTCATGGGCATTGGCATTCTCACTCATTTTGCTATATGCATTATATTAAAGTGAAACAAAAAAATGAAAGGCCCAAAATCATGGACATTGTCATTCTCACTCATGTTAAATAGTGTTTGCATTGTGCTTGGAGGAGGAGAAAACATGTTATGATCATTTGTTACCTCAACAAATTGACAATGTTGTTGTGGAGTGGAGGCAAGCAATAAAAAACCAAATTTATTAATATTATATTTTAACATTTTTTTTTATTTGTATTGTTTTATTGTTAAAACTTATTTTTGTGAAGAATCCATTCAACTGCAAGAGAACAACATGCTAACTCTCCTAATCTTCCTAACCCTCTACGTCACCCTCCTATAGTTCCACAAGACCCCCCATATAGTCATGAGGATTTCGTTGCATAGTGGAAAACAAAATAGAAATTGAACAAACAATTAGGAGAATGAGGGATCCCACTTTGACTAACATCTATCGCATCTATTTGGCCAATACTAACAAGTCAAATTGACAGATGTGCATCATATAAGGATAGATGTAGGGCTTATTATGCTGACAGATTATCAACACGTGAGTTGAAGGACAAACAAATATCAAGACCTAATTTGTGCCTTACTCATTAACCTAACAATCAATGCACCCTTTCCACTATTCACAAAACACATTTTGATCCACTGATGCCAGCTTAATTTGATTAGAAATAATTTTTGAAACTGATGGTGATAGTTGTTTGATTACCCATCGTTTAATAACCACGAGGTTTCATTTTATTTTTTGAGAAAACTCTAATGTGTGTTTGCCCTCAATGATACTTTCAACTATTTTGACTACTTAGAGTTTTAGGGTCAAGGGAAAGGCTTTGCACAGGATATACTAGGTGCACGTCATGCGCCTAATCACCCTGCAAGGGTCCTTACCCAAAAGCCACTTCAATTCAAGATCCCCTCTATGGTGAAGGAGGTTGTAGAGATTGACATTTTGTATGTGCTTACTGACATACCCATTTAGCATACGAGTAGGCTTTATAAGATTGATGCTAGAGATATTTCATCCAATGTGCATACCCAACCTCATCATTACAAATGTTATGGCACTATATGCATTGGGCCTTCGAATGATGATGGTGGTACTTCTAAAGGCTTAGATGATATACTTTTGAGTGATGAGTTTTTGGCATATACATTTGATGTGCACACATCGGTCACTACACATATATATGTATCTTTTATATTTGACATGTTGATTTTTGGTTAAATTTGTATTTAAAAGCTAACAATTAATTTACATAGAACTTGAATATAATAGATATGTAAAGTTTTATGTTGCAAGAGGAGACGATGCTATCATCTTCATGGTCCACTATTGTATTTTTGAATCAACGGATGTTTGCACATGTACAACTAATTTTTGGGCCATTTACTACTACATCTGTTGATATTACTAGGCCAATGTTCACATATACAAAGATAATTTTGAGTTAATATTATACTCTCTCTCTCTCTCTCTACACACACACACACACACACGTATGTATATGTATACACACACTCTTAACCTATTCAAATTAAAATTTAAATGATAGTGATGTGAATGCAAATTATATGTGTGAGATGTGTTGATAGATATAGAGAGAAAATCACTACCCTAAGAACCCCTAATTGAATATATACCTTATAGGGTGAATAATGGATTTTTGAATGCTTTTAATAATGATCAACCTTCTAGAGAGTTTCATTCAATGTCTAATGATGTCTTTCTCCCATTTTTTTAAAAAATATATTAGATTTCTTATATTTATTCTAATTTCATATTGTTGGTGTTCATTCACCTTCTCAAACTTATTTTAATGCTTCACAAGTTTCTTGATTGTCATCTCTTCTTTATAGTGTTTCTTAAGTACTCAATACTTTCGTCGCTACCTATAATAAACTACTTATCTTCTAAACCCTTTAAGTTAGTTCCCTTGTGTGAATCATGCATGTTATGCAATAGCTTAAGTTAAATTTATCTATCAAAGATCTCAAATTCAAGTACATTGTTATTAAATAGTATGCTCTTGGTATATTTTATTCTAGGTCCCTTTGAGCATTTTCCCCTCTGATTTTGTGCTTCTCTTTTTCATAGTTTTATTCTCTGTGTCTACTTCCATGCCAATAGGGTCCTAACTTGAGATAGAGAAGTTTAGAAACACACAAGTGCACAATGCATGTATATAGGATAAGGGATAAATCAAGAAAGTGAGTAGAGTTTCAGAGGTTAAAAGTGATAAAATTTTAAGTATAAACTTGAATTGAAGTGGCTAGGGAAAAGTATTATCTCAATTCTTCAAATTACATCATTTTTATTTGATTATGCAAGTGAAAATTCATACAAAGATTCGATCTTACATCACCACAAATTATTTTTTTAGCTAAATTGCTTGTTAGTTTCTAATTTTTATGGAGAGAAGAGTTTTCAAATTTATTTTAACTAATTATGGGTTTAATAAGGGAGATAAATTTGTCATACATCTTCCATATTTTCTAGAAAATAAAACGAGGTTGTTTGTTTAGTTGATGACCACAATGGAGACTCCTCCATCTCTACACGTTAAGATAGACATATCGATTGATGATCAATGTTATCTATGCAAGCACATAGTGAGGTACATGTTAACTTGTAATTTTGAATCGTAAATATAGATTTGTTTTAATAATTTTACTAGATAGTTGAGTAAATATAACTTATGTGAATGTCTTGTGTATACAGGGTTGCTTGATGACATTTGATAGTCTCATTCATATTAGTATGATGTATTATCATATTTTATCCCCATTTCACACACATGTTTATGCACCTCGACTTATTACTGACTTTGTTGAATATCATACGCAAATTGAGCATGACCATGAGATTGCAGTAAGTACATGTTTAAATTATTTTTTTATTTTAGTTTAAAATTAATTTTTGAATTTAGTTATATGTGTAGTATGTAATTTTTCTAATAATATTTGTATTTGAATAGGTTCAACTATAGGTAAGCTATGAGCATAAAAAATCCTATAGTTGGACCTTAGAGGATTCCAAGGCATCTAAGGGATCTCCATTTATGAGCAGGGCATTCCAAGGAGTCTTCTTCGACGAAGGCAAAGAGAGGGAGACTATTTGATAAGTAAGATGTCTTAGATGATGTACTTATTTGTATGTCCATATGGCAATGTATATGTTTTTGGTATTCTATATGTATATAACATTCACTCAACATTCTATTATGTTATTAGATGATATAATTTTGTGTATGTCTATATAGAAATGCACATGTTATTGGCATTGTATGTTTATATGGCATTCACCTAACATTCTATTATGTTTTTATTTTGTATGTCTTTATATATATATATATTTGGTAGTGATAATATTTCTGCATATAATTTGGCATACGTTATTATTGCAAAACTAAATTTGATGGTTGTATGGCCATATTTAGATATGATTATCTTTAATATTTCTTTCATATAATTTATTAAAACTAACTTACAATCTTTCAATATGTGTTGCAATTAAAATTATATGGGAATAAATAGTATAATGTTTGAGATGGAGTCATATATTACTGTGAAATGCCTCTCATGATTAGGCTACACCATTTATCATTATTCTAATGTACATACCCTTGCTACAGTGGTCTAATATCATTTGGGATTTGATATTAATGTTTTGTATTAATTGAATTTATAGACATACCGCATAATACTCATCTCTTGCATACATTCTTCAAATGCCCTTATACATTTTACTTGTGTGAGTTTGATGAAGTGGTTATGTTCTACCTCCTCCTTTGGGATGTTCTCTCTTTGGAGATGCTTTGCATTCTTATTTGATACTTTCAACTTTATTGCAAGGTTTTGCTCTTCTTGGAGTCAAATTTCATTCACCCATGTAATCATGAATTGATGTTGTTCCATCTCTTTCTCCTTATAGTTGTTGGCCTTCTTTTAGAGACTCTTCTTTGGCCCTTTGAAGTAGTGCAAGATTATGATTCTCATCTTTCATGAGGCCTTAGAATATTTTGGTGGTTATAGCTCTTTTATTTTGCTTCATAAAATTTGTTATATCCCTCTCTACTGCACTTAGCTTGGCCATTTATTCTCTTCTAATCATATATTCGATCTATTTCTCAAGAGCGCATAAACACTGACAACAAACATTTTCAAAGTTGAGTGGCAGTTTCAGAACTCTACTTCTAGTGTTTCATGGCTGGAAACTAACACTTCAAATACATACAACATGATGGATAACATCCAAGACCAGGTTCTTAGCCTCTAATCACCCCCGGTCGATATGCCCACCACCCATTTTGACCTCAAAAATGCCCTTACCAATACACGAAAAATATAGTTTTTAAGTCTAAATTAAAATGTGCATAAAATAAAATTGTAAGTAGTTTGGACGAACTAGAATAACCCTAGTGTATATGTCGAATCCTTCTAATTTCACCCTGGATCACATTGATAGAACCTTTGAGACTAATCTGTGGTGCAAGTTGTAGTAATAGGTCCTAAAATGCAACTTTTTGCAATGAAGAGAAGTTCTTGAGCTCTAACTAGAATTTATGCCTCTAAGATCTCCAAGTGAAAATCCATTACTTTGAGCCTGTCTAAATAGGTAAATGACATGTTTTATCATGACTTTGACATTCAAATCCACCTGAAAGTGTGTTTTCACTACTGTTCAGGGGCGTAAAAACATTGACAACAAATATTATCAAAGTTGAAACAACAATTAGAGAACTTTACTTTTTATGTTTTATGACTGGAAACTAGTATTTACAACATGTTTGGGGTGGTGGATAACATCTAAGATCAGGTTATTAGCCTCTCAACACACCCGGTCAAGAGACCCACCACCCATTCCGGCCTAAAAAATGCCTTGTCAATACAAGAAACATATAAATTTTAAGCCTAACTTTAGGTGTGCATAAAATAAAAAATGTAGTCATTTGGATGAATTAGAAGAACCATTTCATACATGTATAAGCCCTATAACTTTTACCTAGAGCATGTCCTTATAACCTTCAAGACCAATTCATGGCACAAGTTTCAGTAATAGGTCTTAAAATAGAACTTTTTTCAGTGAAGAGACATGTTCTTGAGTTCTAACTAGAATTTATGCCTTTAGGACCTCTAGGTGAAAATACATCACTTCAAACATGTCTAGATAGGTAAATGAGATGTGCTCTCATGACCTCAACATTTAAATCCATCTAGAAGCATGTTTTCACTACTATTTAGGAGCGTAAAAACACCGACAATAAATATTGTCAAAGTTAAAGTAAAAATTGGAGAAATCCACTTTTGGTGTTGTTGAGGTATGTTCCTGTTGTTGTGATAGAGGAATTAGATGATGTCATTGATGTCAAAGGTTTGTGAGTATCATTGATGTCTCATAGATGTCCTTATGATGTTGTATAGTGAGTGTTCATGATGACATTGAGCTTGGTTTAGTAGTCTTTGAGTTCTATATGAGGTCTTGGCACATTATTGTGGTGTAACAAGATCATGAGCCTATCAAGAGTAGTGGCATCTTCAAAGAATTTTTACTGAAGAATGTTCTTAATTGATATCTTTGAGAGATAGCTTGTTTGAGTTCAAATCTTTGAGTACTAGGTGTCATGAGAAGCCTAGTTTATCCTTGAGAGAAGGTGTATGCATGAAGCATAGTGAAGCTTGGTGAATTATGTCAGTATAGGCATGAGAGAGTGTATAAAGGTGTTTTAACATGAGAATTAGTCTTAGAGTGCATCTACAGTGGCAAGATCTCAAAGTGGTATTGTTCCTAGTAGGTATTTGTGAATGGACTTGTTCTTAAGCATGGATATGGCTTATAGAGGCATGATGGGGGTGATATAGATATGTATGAGATTGAAGTTGTGAAATATAGTGTTAGAACATGTGAGAAATGTGATTGAGTTAGTCACATGAATCTCAAAGTGAGCTAAAGAGGTATGTTCTTCTTTAATGGTCTTCTCATGGACTTTGTCTTAAGACCCTAGGTGGCAGAATGACGTATCATGATCAGGTTTGGAGGCTTGTGAGATCATGTAAGCATGGTTTGAGGTGTGAGAGGTTGTTTCAAGATTTCTCATGTATTTTTAGGTCTTGAGTTAAATAAGAAATCATGAAAAGTGGATCTTTAGGTCTCTCGTGTGCTAGAATGGAGTGTTGCAGACCTGAAGACTTTTTTATGCTTGTTGGCATGTGTGATTGTTTCATTGGAATATGAGCTCTTGGGTAGAGATGGAAAAAGGTCCTAGAAATATTTTCCAATAATTGTGAGTTATTTTTAGGGACAAAGTTGTATGAATAAATGTGAAGAATGGAAATCGGTCTAAAACCCTCATAAAACCCTCATAATGACCCGATATGGAAGATATTGATGAAAATAGATAAAAATAGATTGGTTGATGTAGTTTGATGATTGGAGAGTGTAGAGGACTCTCCCAAGTACCTATAAATGGCATTGGTCTGTTAGATGAGTGAGTGGAAGCTACAGAAAAAATCTTATTTCTTAAAAATTTGGTATAGAAGGCAGGGTTGACTAAGTCAAAGTTGCAAAATGGATGGAGGTTGAAGCTTGTGACTTATACTTCATGTCCATGGTGATTTTTTTATCAAGTTATAGAAGTAAAAATTTCTAAAATAGTCATGAAATATGACCTATTTATAGAAAGCCTAGTGAGGAAGATAGTGAGAAAAACTAAGCAGCAAGGAGAATGAGAATAGGGATATGTTTCTATGGATTATGAATGGATCCAATTACACGAGGTTTTTTTTAAAGACATATAACACATGTCTATATTGGTTAGATTTTTTGGAGGTCAATAAAAGTGTTTAAAATGTTGTTCACAAGATGACCTGTCTAAGTGAAGATGTGACAATGAAGGTGTAAGGTTTAGAGATTGGTCTATATATTTCATATTTGCCATTAGACCTATATATATTTGTGTTTGAAAATGTTATAAATATATCTAAGGATAATATTCAAGCATCATTATTAATAGAGGTTCTTGAAGCATCAGAACATGCTAAGGATGAGGATAGTTAGGTTATATTTCAGTGCGTACGACAGTGCATCGTATTCATATAAAAGGTTGGATAATAGAAACATAATAAGGATGAATTATTGTGCATTTAAGTAGGAAGTAAGAACAACCAATAATTAATTAACATAAACAAAGTATTATGATTAATTTAGATAGAAAGTCAAAAAACATTATACATAAAAACACATGCAAGGAACAAAGTAAGAAATCACATAGGTAACCATAACCAGAAAAGTATCTATTAATCTCTTCAAAAGTGGAACTCTATTCTCCTTACAAACATAAGTATATGTATTCATTTATAGTCTATTATTTTTCATATTCTTCTTATACTTGGTGCCAAAAGTGGAGTATGTTCATATTTTAACCTATTACAAGTCATGGAGATAGGACAAAGTAGACTTATATATGACAAAATGAGTACATAATGCATGAATATTAGATAATTATCTTGTGTAGCTTTACAATCTAATTTTTTCTCTCAACACTTTCTCAGACTTAAAATGTTGTCTTGTCTTAAGATAATGTCATGAGATCTTTCAAAATTTCACAAGTGAGCAGAGTGATAAAGAAGTGGTTAGACTAGTAAGAGTCATAGTAACCGCTTAGAGAATCATTTTCAATTTTCACCTCTTATGCACTACTTAGCCACCCTTTCAAGTTTTCAACTAAGTAGTATACCAACCTACTACCTTTTAAAGTTTTTAATAGGCTGACATAACCAGATGGCCACTCTTTATGGGTTTTCAACCAACCTGACCTCGCTTGTCTTACCAAGTCATCCTCAATACAAAATTATTATATAATGTTTTTAGAAAATTCATGCTCTACACAATACTTAACTTGGTGGAGGTGGCATGGACGTAGATGATGACTGACCAGAAGATTTTTTAGCCTTGGACTATGAAATGTTGTAGTGAGTGATGATCTTCTAAGTTTTGATGATGGCTTATACATGGGTGTGTTGAGAATCTGGGCAACATCATTGTAAAAGGGAGACAAATCAGTCTTGTAAGCATGTTAGTCTATCATGACTTCTTAGATCATTTGTAACAAGGTGCATAATGATGCATGGTATCCAATGATCTACTTGAGATCTATGTCATTATTTATGATCATGGCTACCTTAGTATTGGCAACCCTAGTCTAAATCTTTCCACTCAACTGCTCTAGTTTGTCTGCATGATGTTGAGCTTGGAGATTGATGAAGGAACTATGTAGAATTTGACTCTACCAGTTGATGATGTTGTCACATATATTGTCCCTAGCATTGAGAAACTCTTAAATTGATCTATCATTCTCATCTTAGATGTAGTGTGGCTTCCCATAATTTATTTGGAAGTTATGGCTATGGCAAAGTCTATACTAGAACTAGTTAAAGAATCATCTAGTTGTTGCTTTTAGTCCAATAAGTTTCACACAACTTGTTGTGTTTGAAATTTAGCAATGTCGAACATGCATTGGTACTCCTTTAATAAATTGATAAGGGTCATAGCCATGGTCTTCACATCTTAGCTTAATGTTCTGACAATGCAAAGTTTTTGGGTTGTACACCAATCCTTAGTTAACTCAAAGACTAAAGTCTTGAGTCTTTGTTGGTCAAACATAACTTGGTCCCCAATTTCTCAAGTGACCAACTTTGAACATGCATCCTAAATAAGCTTGGTAGCTTCATGGAGGTGAGACTTTAACTTGACATTCTCTGCCTTGGATTGATCCCTTTCTTGTTCTAAAGAGGTGGCACTCTACACAATGTATTACTAAAATGTTATTATAACCTTGAGTTGTTTCTTCAATGGAAGCCTAAAGACATCCAATGATGCTTATTACTTGAGGGAAAGTGCTTCTAATGTGCTTGCAGTCATTGAAGGGTCCAATCATGGCATTATCACGACTGGAAGAGAAAAGGTGGTACACCAAGCACTAATAGTCAGGATGTCCCAAATACAAGCTCCTCCCAAGGGTAATTTTTGGAAATGAGGACCTATTGTAGTTGTAGTTGGTTCTTCTTCTTATTCTAGATATGATGTTTCTGCTTATTATTTCTTAGGTCCATATTGTTGTTACACTATGGCCTTTGCTACTAGATTGAGTTATTGTGCATCATCTTCAACCTATTTTATTTTGACCTCATCTTTCACTCTCTTATTCATATCTTCCTTTGCATCTTGCTATTTGGCTTGTTCCTCTGTTGCCTACAAATTTTACACGCATTCTTCTTCTTTATTTTGCTCTAACAAGGTCATAGCCTTGGCTTGTTCATTTGCAGTATGTGCCTGTGCATGTGCTTGTAATTGTGTTTGTGCATGTGCATATGCCTGTGTCTATTATTAGCACAAGGCTTCATCTTCTTCTTCCCTCTTCTTCTTCGTAGCTTCCTCAGATTGCTACTATGATCGTGTGGCTTATTCGGTGGCCTACTATGCCTACACCACTGCATCTTATTTCTATTTTTATTTTTATACCTTATCCTTGGAAATGAGATCAACTTCTTTATCTTCATGCGCTTACACCTCCTATGTTTGCTTGGTTATGTTAATAACTTATTATGCCTTCTTAGCCACTTTAATGGCTTTCTATCAATCAACCTCTACGTCCTTGGCCTTTTACATGGCCTCAACATCTTTGACTTGCCAACTTGCTTATTGTTGTTGTTGTTGAGCCTACTCCTTATGCCACTTCTTATCCTCCTATCTGACTCATTATTCTGTTAAGTGAGTTACTTCTTCCCTTTAGCCTTGATGTTCTTCTATTATGGGTTTCTTGAGTGTGATATCTTTGACTTCTTGGGCTTGTGGTGATGGTGACAAATCACTTGACTAGACCATAGAACTATAAATCCATGCTTTATTTCATCTTAGGGTGACCAACCTATGTTTGGTTGCTGGTAAAATGGAAGATGGAGTAGGTTATGATTCTTGTGGGATGGTTGGTTGACCAAATGTGCACTCTTCAAGTGTAGGCAAGACCCTAGCCTCATGCCTAGTTCATAGTCTATACATGAGTGACTCTAGTGGGATTTATAAAAGTGGAACAAAAAACATCCTCAGTTGTGAAGGTAGTTGAAGGATGAGGCTAGAAAAAGTCAATCCTTCATTATAGCTAATCTGTTTCTTCTCACACAGTGTCAATAATGAAAGATATAGGGCATGGTGGTAGGTCAACCCATAGATTTTGAGGAACTTATTTACACACATAGATCATACACACAACCTTCTAGAATAAGAATTCCTTCTCTTCCTCTCTATCATAGAAGTCTCCATCCATGTTAGCAATCATTACCTTGTAGACTTCTTGTACATCCATGCCCATCTATTGAAGGTCAAAAAAGCTTGAAGTCTAGGGCACCTTAGGATCATTTAACCAGGTCATTATTTTTAGTGTTTTGTGCTTTAGTGGAGGAAATGTAGATTGATGCTCAGTGTAAATCTTTCAATTTCCATTATGTGGTTGTGAACTAGTGGCTTCTTATAGTTGTGTTGTAGAGATGGTTGTATTAGGTGGTATGGATTATAATGGTGTCACACACCTAGCTACAAAGGATTTTTATTTGGCAACTTCTACCTATGACATGACCATAGTGATGAATAATGGGAGAGGTCTAAAGGGAAACCTTGATAACTCATGAATGTGTATGAATACACCTTTTAGTAGTAAGGTGATAGCTGCATGTTGGCCTAAATATTGTATTACATCCAGTGGTATATGAGGATGTGTAGTGAATAACTCTAGGAACTCCTCCCACCATTCTTTGAATTTGCCTTTATGAGATAGGTCTCCATACTTAGGTATCCAAATGATGTTGGGGAATTGTTGTGCTGGTCAATAATCTGTGTCGAGGTGCACCTCTCCTTTTAGGGACTTCTATTGTGTGAATCACAACATAAAGATAAGGAAATGATATTGGAATGTTTGCTTCAAAGATGTGTGGCACTTATCAATGTTTATGAGAAGCTCCTAAAAAAATTACTCTAAATAATTTAATTATTCATTTCGATGGATCATACGGTGGGAAATATCCACAACCCCTTTTAGAATTTGTTTTGTAAACTTGGTCATCTACCATAACCTCCTTATGATGAATTTGATGAGGATGCACATTGGCTCATCATGAATTTTCTCAATTCGAATCCCTCTAGATCCTTGAACATACAAATCTTTGACCTCTTATATAATAGGTAGTGTTTTGGTCTTATATGGAATAAGGGAGTCCCCTCACATAAACATGCCCAAAGCTCAAGCCATGGTTTATGTGTTGATGACAATGGTGGTGTCTGGGACAAGGTAGATATTAATGTAATTATATCAGCTGAATAGGACTTGTAGAATCTCCCCCAAGTCAACAAAATTAGGCATTTGAAATAGGCACTTGACATATGCATTGTGGAAGCAGTGGGGGGTTGTGAGAGTGAGTGGTTATGTAGTGTCAATGGGGTCTGGATGAAATAGCTTCTACTCTGCTAATAAAAGGAATTTGAATGGATCTGGATCATTAAATTTAGTTTGCATTAATGTTATATCAATTCCCATTTCTTATTTTTATGTATCCATCAAACCCCTGATGAGATGTGAAGTATCCATGATTTCTGAAGTAATGAAGTTGACATTGTATTGGATTTCTGCATAATAAAAATAACTCGGCTCTTTGAAATTATAGGTCACAAAAATATGTGTAAGAATGAAATGTAGACTTGGTTTTGAAGCTTATGCCTTTATAGATTTTATGCCTATTGGTTTTCACGTAAATGTCATGCTTAGATATCCATTAGACATGAATGCAATGGTTGATGTGGAAAATCTAATCCGATCTAGCAATTAGGATAGTTAATCATTGACACGTGTATAGATACAATGTTATGCTCTTTACTATCCATACGGGAGTATGAGTGGATGATGTTGATGGGCCACCAATTTATTAAATATTAAGTTAATTGAACCTTGGATCTAATATTAACTTCTATTGGATGACCATTATATGGTGAAGATCTTTTTGATGTGACTTGTCCATACCTTTCTTGGACTTAATTTATTTTTTTTCTCCTATTGACATCCATGATGGTGCACATGAATTCTCCTATATACGAATGGTGCACACTATACTTGGTCGCATGGTTCTTAAATGGTAGTGAAGATACCATCTATAAATACACATAGATATAAATATAAACACACAAAAAACATGCAAAAAAAATAAATCCTAATTTACTTAGTGCTACTTAGCATCCACTCACTTAACATAATGATATCAATTAAGACTACTGGCTATAGGGCTTAAGCCAATAGCCGTTTACCCACCCTAGCAAAATGGTTCCCTAAAAATCTCTTAAAATAATGGTTCCTTGCTGTGATATTTCATGTATAACATAAGGCTCTTTCCATCAAATTTGTAATTTGCTTGAAAATGCTCTGAAATGACTGTCATATAATAAAAATGGTTGATATATATTAAATTATTTATGGTGCAGATTCCTATCATGTCATGCTTTCTAGATATGCTTGTGAACTTCCTACATCCAAGATGATTTGCGTCTATACTCATCCATCCTATTCAGTTCAAGAAGTTTGTTAGTGAGAGACTCATGTTCTCCTAGTCTCATGACCATTACAATGCATAGACTAGGTACCAAATATTCCATTAGAATAACTGCTTCAAGCCCATAGACCAACTGAAATGGAATAAAATTAATAGCCCTCTTATAATGTGTATGATATGCTCATAGAATTGCATGAATGTGATCTTCCCAATCATCCCTCTTAACATCATATATTTTTTTCAACATTTTTTCCAACACTTTATTAAAAGCTTCAGCTTGTGGATGGTACGTAGTAATTTTATGATGATAAATCATGAATTCCTCAGTAAGAGCCTTTATGGTGTTTTTTAAGAAGTGTATCCCTTGATCACTAATGAGCTTGATGGGGAATCCAAACCTTGTAATAATGTTCTCATAGACAACCTTTGCTGCATCCTTCACACCATAGTTATGTGTCGCAATAACTTCAACCCATTTGGTAAAGTAGTTGGTGATAGTGATAATATACCTTGATTTATTGCATTTATTTGGTGGATTGATAAGTCTAATAAATTCAATGCCCCATTATTCAAAAGGTTGTTTAGCTAACAAAGGCTTCAAAATCATTTCATCTCTTTGTAGTGGTTTACCCATGCATTGACATACATTGTAGTGATGCACTACTCTATGTGCATCCTGAAAAATATTTGGCCATCATAAGCCACTCTATAAAAACTTCTTGGAAGTAGATTTTATGGTAAAATGTCCTCCTATGATTCCTTAGTGTACCTCCTATAAAATCTATGGTCACTCATGTTACATAACTAACCTATGAAGTACTTCATCCTACTCATATGATACAAAATCCCATTGATGGTGGTGTATGGTAAAGGTCTGGTGACAAATTAATTCTTGTCTCTTTCTTGGTAGTGCATAGGGAATACTCCTTGTTCAAAGAAGTTAGTGATTGATTCAAAAAAATTAGGGATGATAGAAACATGAAATAAATGAGCATCATGAGAATCTTTTTGTAATTTTTCTATTTCTTTGCCATTGGGAATATGACTAAGATGATTCAGTCCCACATTTTCTCTACTTGGCTTGACGTTAATGTGAAATTGGAATTCTTGGAATAGTATCAACCACCTATAAATGCATCCTTCCAACATCAACTTATGGACTAGGTGGCATAGATATTGATGATCTATGAAAAATTCAAATGGTGTCACAAGAAGACAGTGTCAAAAATTTTATAGTGTGAACACTATAGCCAGTGCTTCTCTTTTAGTTGTTGTGTAGTTCTTTTCTGCACCAGACAGTTTTTGGCTTTCAAAATATATGGGATGGTCGAGTCCACCATCTCTTATATGCACAAGCATAACACTGACTGAGATACCCAAAGAATCCATGTGCATATGAAAGGGCTTGCTCCAATCTATAAAGATGAGGATAGGCATAGTAACCAATCTCTACTTTAGTTTAATAAAGGCTACTTGGCACTCTAAAGTCTAGAAAAACTTAACACTTTTGCTCAATAAGTATTCTAATGGAGATGAAATGGCTACATATCATTTGATAAACTTATGATAGTACTCTATATGGCCAATAAAATATCACACTTTTGTGGAGATAATCGGTGGAGGCATATTGAGAATTATTACAATTTTGGCCTGGTCTACCAAATTACCTTAACTGCACACTACATGATCTAACAAGACAACAAAAGGTGTAAAGAATAAGATTTTTTTAAAAAAATTTAGAGTAATGCACAAAGATTGATAAAAAACATGAGGCAAAGTTTAGAAAAATGTTCTTTAAACAAAGAAAAAATTGCCCAATCATCTAGATAAGCTTTCAGAAAGTCATGAATGAAATATTTGAATGTAATCACCACTACGTGGGAAAAAACTGTAGGTGCATTCTTAAGTCCAAAAGGCATTACCTTGTATGAAAAGGATTCCAATTCCATGAAAAAAGTCATTTTATCTCTATCTTCTTCTATGATGGGTATTTGATGATAACCACTAAAGCCATTAGTGAGAGAGTAAACTTCATGGCCTATGATAGATTCTAAAACTTCATCTATGAAGGGAATAAAAAATGGATCATTCACACATGCATCATTAAGAATGTGATAATATCCACATACTTTTATCTTCTCTATTTTCTTAAGATACACTACCATAGGACTAACCCAATCTACCTTTTCTATAAGATAGATTATATGTGCATCTTACATTATATCGAGTTTAGCCTTCACTTATAACTTGATGTTTGGATTCAATTTATATGGTTGTTTCTTTATGGGTTGTGTGAAATCCTTGAGTTTGATATACATTTCACCTAGAGATGGATCTACTCCTCAGACCTTTGAAAATTTATTGGTAAAGACATCTTGATAATTTCACAAGAGTTACATAGCTTTAGAAGCTTCAAATTTTGTCCAGTAATAATCTATATACACCAATCCAGGGATATCCTTAGTTTTGATATTTGATACATGATTTTTAATGGGTTACTGGTAAATATTATGTTTTTACTCATCAATATATTCTTGTATCATTTATTACCCTTCCTAATCTATAATTTGTATGCTACATAGCGTATTTTCTTTAATAGGTTCTACACTAGGGTCCTTTACTAGTTTTACTGACCACTCAAGTTTGAATAAATTAATATAATTGATATCACCATCTGTATCTAAATATTCAATGTCCTCTTCTTCATCTTGTATTCGATGGCATGGTTATCTAATATATTGTTATTCTTTCTTGTCAACCTTATATCTTTGTAATTTCTTATTTAGATCACAAGCTACATTATTCTGTGCAGTGAATTAAGTCATGGTGTTTAAATCTTATGCGTACCCATGGCATAGGAAAATTTTGATTTTTAGTAGTGCATTATGAACCATAGGGTTTTCATATTAAAAAAATGTTTGTATAAATTTGATTTGCAATTACACCGAATGCTTTATCTCCCTCTTGTGCTCTTGATGCATATACCATACTGATGGTAAAGGATCCAATGTGTAATGAAACATGTGAACCCAGTATTTCAAACCCACACATTATTTAATCTAGACTTCAACACATTTGTGAATATGGATTTTAGGACATTCACCTTCTTAGAAGAAATTCCAATTGCTTATGATGATCTACAGTAGTTGGAATTTGCTAATCATGAGTTTGCACACATCATCCCATTCAAGATGATCATTTTTATGAATTACCCACCATGTCGTTATAAATCACTTCAAAGCATAATTCAAAGCATTAACCTATTAAATGATGGTAGTTACATGAACTTGTAGGCTCAAAATGAACTAATTGATATCCTCAGTTGCATAGTATATAGGAAGTTTTCTCTCATGTGTAAAGACCATTCTCATATGTCAAAGTTCATGATCATCACAAATCCAATTGCGTGGGTGTGTGTTAGAGTCTCTACTAATAAATGAAGCTATTTCTCAAGTCAAAGTGCCTTCTCTAGTCATCTCTATATAATCTTGCATATGATTATTTACTTGATAGAGAAAGTCAACTTTTAAATGGGTAGGGGATTTAACAGACATGGACGACAAATTAGGTTTCTAAAAATTGAGTATCTACTATTTTAGGCCTCAATTGTTTAGATGTATTCAACTATTGAGTGATTAAATATTGTACCTAAGGTTTAGTATGTTCGTATAAGAAGTTACACTCAACTACACATAGAGCTTTTGGGTTTTCTTTAGAGCTTACCTTCATCCAGCTAGTTTCTTGTATGACATATGGAGAATCTAGTTTAGTTGGAATGATGTAAGGTTTGTGTGCTCTATTTAGATGAATGACAACAACCTTAACTCATTGATGTGCCTATGGTTGGTTTTGCACAATATTGATAGTCATTTGACCATCATATGCCTATTTCTTACTAATCAGTGTAGGGTAATGTGTTGTTGTTATATTTATACCAATGACTTCAAAGTCACCTCACAAGGTCATCTCTATTACTTTGATCTCAATGTATTCTAATCTATCAATGGGTTCAAATCATCTATAGTCAACTAAGTTTAGAGTTATTAGGCTATAACTTAGAATTGGTTATCTAAGAGCCTCCCATGTAGACCTAGAAATCATGTTAAATATGTTGTCAAAATCAAAGATAACATTTGGAATTTCACATCCTACACCCTCAATGTTGATTCATGCATCTACATCCCATGGCTTCCTTGTTTTCACATACCAAACAAGCTTTTATGTCTTCTATTGCCCTCACTGTGTACACTCTAGTAGATTATGTAGCAATTTTGTGATATTTTAAGAGATGTCTTCATTGCAAAGTATGATTAAAAGTTTTAGTAAATTTGTCATCATAGTGATAATTCTATCCTAATGCATAATGAACATGATCTAGCCATACATTTGGGCATCTATTGTTGCAACATCTCCTTTAATGGTGTCTTGGTATTGAATGTTTTTCAACATCTACGCATCTTCATACATGATCCCCTTTTCTATAGTTGGGTCTGAGTATTTATCCTATTTTGATTTTTATATTCCCTGATAATGAGACATTTTAAGAGGGGGAAAACCTCTTTTTACATTCTTATGTCATGTAACAATGTTCAAAAATACATCCTCTTTAGGCTACACATTCACCATATTCACATTCTTGATGGCCTTATCCTTTATTTGTTTTTCCAACATAAGATAGTCTTTTGTCTCATGATGGTCATATATTCTATAGTATGCACATTAAAATTGTCTTTGGGGATTTAAAGGGAAATTGTGTTGCACATGATTATACTCTCCACATAGAAAGCATTGTAAAAGAGGTCATTGATATTTATTTCCTCTACCACCTTGGTAACCTCCACTGTATCTACCCCTAGATCCTCCTCTATTCAACTGATAACTTCTTATATAACCTTCTTGCTACTATATTATATTAAAATTTTAATGTTGTTGGGTATTATCTCCAATTCTAAATTGTTATTGTGCAACTAGTGGAGTTAAACTCATTTTCTACTACTACATCATTGTTGGGCTCTAAGTTGTTGCATACTGGTATTATGGTGATGGTGGTGTCCAACTTGGAGGAGGGGTCTAACTCGCTAGACCTTGAGGCTGATATTGTGGTGAACTAGGAAACCATTATGGATTTGCTTGGGTTGCACAACTTTTATCGACCTTTGGGCTTAAAATTTTTACTTTACCAAGGACACTTGATGTGTAGTGATGGAGAATACATTTTTAGTGATGTATTTTTTGAGCTCCTACAAATTCTTACAAATATTTTCATCATGATTATGTGACTTACAAAAGTTACAATATAGATTATGTGGGTTCTTGACATACTATTGCAGGAGATGGAATTTGTTTTTATGTGCCCAACTACTTGACAAATTTCACAAAACCATGTCTTGATTTTAGGATAATTATTCCTATGATGTCCTTCTTTCTCACGCTCCATACACCATATATTTAACTTAGGTTTATCTACCTCATGATACTTCTCCATTCTCTTTATAAAATATTGCAATGTATTTTCAATCTTAACATTTATGATATGAGCTTCCCCATAAACTTCAATTTTCTCCACTTGTAGGAAAATAGCTCTAGCATCTAATTTAGTGGCATATTAAGTCTGCAAAGTAGAAAATATGATTCTAGAATGTAGTCCTTCAATGAACCATGTAGCTTTATCTTTGTCTATTAAGGAAAATTCCACCTTATTCATAACATTAGAGAATTGGTGATCATAGTCACAAACTGATTCTCCCAACTTCTACCTTATCTCCTTCAAGTTTTAAATAGTATAATTGATACATTTATTTATCTATAACTCTACGACAAGCCATTCCTTAGCCTGTTATATACTTACCTAATAAATTTATCTATGGTACATAAAATCAAGTTCTCTACCAATTAGTGCCCCTACTAACTCATACTTTAGATAGATTCATCAGTGATGCCCTTAGCTTGCCATCTCATTTCATATGTTAGTAAGTACTATTTAGGGTCTGTGGACCCATCATACATTACCATATTTATAAATAATCCTACCACACCAATTTTATAAACTAGTATTGGAGGAATCTACTGTATAGTTATTATAAGAAGAGGTTGTATTCTAGGTAATCCTGCTTGCATACTATGAAGATTTATTTGTATACTAGGAGAGTCAACTTGTGTACTCTATTTTTTATGTTTCATTCTTTCCATTGCCTAGTTTCAACAATCCCTATGGCATCTAAAGCCTTTTGAATTGATCTTTTTCCAATTTTAGTACCCCAATAATGTACTTGTTCTAAAAATGGTCCTTCTCAACTACTATCTTCCCATCTTCTTGGTTGAAAATTTCTACTTGAATATAAGAAATTGGGTTGCGGGGACGTGTGCTCTTTTGGTGAATGATTATTTTGTGTGACTTCTTATTCTTCTATGCTTGAACCTACAATTAATCTATGAATGTGTTCTTCTTATTCTCATAATTCTTCATGTCTATCTTTTGATAATACCCATTCTTGTAGTTATGCACTACATATATCATCTAACTACTCTATTTATACACTATTCTCACCTTTTTTCAAACATCTCTTCTTCATCTCATTTTTTGTCACTTCTTTTTGTCTATTGACATTCATCATCTTGTTTCTTCATTCTTCATTTTTATCATTTTTCTTGTCACATCTTCTTACTCTTTCATCACCTATTTTACTACTAATCTTACCTCTACTCATAACTACCTAGGTATTCTTCTATTTATTCTATCTATTCTATTATCACAACTCACATTCTGAATCCATATTTTTATTTTGACTCTTCTTTCTTCATGTCTCCATTCTAGATTTAAGTTTAAGACTTATTTTCTCATCTAATCATCATTCACTATCATGTTGCACAAACCCCCATATAGCCAAAATGACTACTTCATATTGGTTGGAGTAGGCACCATGACCTTATCCACAACCAACATCTTCAAAATGAGAGGTAGTCACTACAAAAATTTCCCTCTAATTTCTCTAACAAATAATTCCTACACAAATTTGAAAGCTATGTATCTTTGTACTACAAACTCGGTTATATATCTTTCTATAGTAGTAGCAACCCAATAATCTATTGCTCTTGTCCATTCAGTTTCTAATTTTTGCAACCAATCTATATTTTCTTCAATCTAGATGAATGTTTCTTCTATTCTTGGGTTAAAATAATAGTATTCCAATCGTGATAACCAATTGGTTATCAATTCAAACAAATCCCACCAAAAAAATTCATAAATCTCTCTATAAATATTCTCTCGAATGATTTCTTGTTTGGTAAGATCATGCCATTTTGATTCTTCTATAAAATTAAATACTCTTTGGTCTAACCATGCCTCAATATCTCTTTTCCTTGGAAACCATCTTAGCATAATTTCCTCTAGAAGGAGTGTTTCCATGCTCATCACACCATTTTTAGCAAAGGTTCATGAAGCATTAAAACATGCTAAGGATGAGGATAGATAGGTTATACGTTAGTACATATGATATCTCATCATATTCATATAAAAATTTAGATAACAGAAGCATATAAAGGATAAATTATTGTGTGTTTAATTATAAAGTAAGAACAAATAGTAATTCCTTTACATAAACACAGTATTCTGATTAATTTAGAAAGTAAGAAAACATTATACATGAGAATGCACACAAGGAACAAAGTAAAAAACCACATAGGTAACCATAACCATAAAAGTATATATTGATATCTTAAAAATTGAAACTATATTCTCCTTACAAACATAAGTATATATATTTGTTTCTAATCTATGCTTTTTCATATTCTTCTCATACTTGGCACCAAAAGTGGAGTCTATTCATATTCTAACCTATTATAAGTTATGGATATAGAATAAAGTATACTTATATATGAAAAAATGAGTACATACTGCACAAATATTAGACAAACATCCCATGTAGTTTTACAATCTGATTTCTTCTCCCAATAATCAATACTTCTTTATTGTATCTACACAGATGTTGGAGTGTAAGTTCACCATGACTAGTTCTCAAGATAAAATGATAGTTTTGGGTATGCAAGATGGAGTGATGAGTCTAAAACATTATATCATGATTTGACAATTCAAATGCACATTTTAATATTTTTTTATGATGTCCAAAATGGCTTATCTAGTTATGTAAGGACTGTGGGAGAGATAACTCAACAAATTGGTTTGCAAGACTAATGGTTGACACTGGTTATTATGTTATATCTATCGGATGACGTTATATAGGTCACAAAGTAACTATGAAAATACATGAGATATTTTGTAAGTGTCTTTACAGGATCTAAAGATCACATTCTTCATGACTATGTTTTTGGAGCTAAAAGAAGTTTTTTGTATATGAGTGAGAATGATGTTATTGAGTCTTTATGCATAGTTTTGAAGAATAAAATGCACATAAAATTTTTATATAGGTCTCATAGGTTAATTTTAATTCATTTTTATTCATGATAAACTCTTATGAATGGGATAAAGGTCAAAAGTTCTTGATTGGGTTTTGAAGCCTATGTGCAGTTCTGAGGAAGCACTTGAAAGTGATCAGTTTGAGGTCTTTTGACCTATATGGTGAAATATAATGGACTTTGGGTTGAATATAATGTCATGAAGGTCATATCTATGTGATTAATTTATATTATTATATGTTAAAGTTGAGTGTATGCTTCAATTTTGGTTGACATATTTTCTAGCAATGAGGAGGCCTAATAGTGTGGTTCAAAGAGGGAATTAGACTAATAAGTGGTATGGACATAAATGAATGTTATCAAGGATATATTTAAGGTGTGTGTGAAGTTTTTCATCTATTTTTTGGGGATAAATAAGTTTCAATAAGGTTAAGTGTAATGTGTTTCTTGAGGTAGACTTAATGCATTAGGTCTCTAAGTAGGCCTAAAAGAAGAAAGAGGTCTAAGTGAGTTTGGCTGACCTAATGGTGATGTTATTTTTATTTATTATTATGTGTAACATTTCCTAAGAATTTTTTTTGGTGTGAACCTAATGTATTAGTACTTTGGCCGACCAAGGGTGTGAATGATAAAGTGATTGTATAAGTATAAGGCATAATAGGCCTATTTGGGTATGCAAGAGGAATGATAATGTAAATGAATAAAAGATAACTTTGAGGAGCATAAGGAGGTCATGTAGACCATAAAAATGGATTATAAGATCAATCATGAATATCTAATATAATTTATGAATATGAATAGCAAGGTCATATGACCTAATCAAGCCATATGAGGGTTGTTTGAGCGAAGTAGAAGGACAAATTTGCTTGCTTGAAGAGGTAGTTTGAGAGTATTGGAGTGATATTGTGTTGATTGAGAGACCATAAGAGCTGCATCAAATATGTGTTCCTGATGTATGATAGTGGATAGATCAAATAGAGAGATGAATAAGAGTTTACCATCTATTGATTGAGCAACAAGGTGTTGTGAAGGTTATCAAGTTTGTCTTGGCTGAGTTGGAACTTAGTCAAGAGGGAGTGGGATATACCTTACAGGTTGGTGATTTTAAAAGTTTCCTTGAAGTGGTTGAGTTAGTGATGAGTCACTTAGGAGGTTGGTGCTTCATTTTAAGTTGAAGCTTGCTAAAGGACTAGTTGCATTGGTGCTTGACTAGTAAGGGGTTGGTGCTCTTTGTGGGGTTCGTACCTAACTAAATATTGATCCATTGCTTATAGGATAGTAGTAAAAGTTGTGTGTCAATGGGTTTTATCCACCATGAGGGTTTCCAACATATCTCATGATTGTTCATCCATACACTTCTTGATCACTATATTGGTTTGAAATGTTAATGAATGTTAAGTAGAAAGAAATGATTATTTTAAGACACTAATTCACTCCCCTCTTAGTGGCTATGCTTCCAAGAGGTGCTTCATGGATATAAAATGACCCTTAAAATGTGTCATAGATAGTGGATACTATCTAAGACCAGGTTATTAGCTTCTCATCATGTCCAGTCGAGGGAGAAACCACCCATTCCAATGCCAAAAACATTTTTCCCGATACAAGAAAAATGCAGTTTTTAGCCTAAATTTTGGTATGCATAAAATGAAAACCATAAGTGATTTGAATGAATTAAAATAACATTCATGTGTATTTATAATCCATATAATTACACCTTAAAACATGTTGATGTAAAATTTAAGACTAATTCATGTCATAAGTTACAGTAACTCATCCTAAAATACAATTATTTTATAGTGAATAGACAAGTCTTGAGATCCAACTAGAATTTATGCCTCTAGGACATTCAAGTGAAAATACATAACTTTGAACATGTATAGATAGGCAAATGACACATGATCCCATGACTTCAACATCTAAATCTACCTAGAAGCATGTTGTCACTATTATTCAGTGTCATTTCTTACATAACATGCCCTATTTTCAGTCTGAAAATGGGGACCCTCTTTTTACCTTGAGTTGGCTAAGTTTATTTATCAACCTTTCTCTTTGTTAGATGATTAACCCTAGGGTGCTATATCATTCATCTTGTGGTCAATAAATCATCCTTGTGGGGATTTCCCTAGTTTAATCCCTTAGCATTTTGATGATCTTGAGTCTAAATTGGGTCATTTGATAAGGTTTCCACATAGTTTACCTTTGAGAAGGATTATGAGTGCTTGGACACTTTCCCTTAGTATAAGGTCATTTGCATTTGAATATCCCATCTAATTTTATCCATTTGGGGTGTACTTGGGACCAATTTGTGTAGATCTCATCTTTATATATCCCTTATCTTTTGAATTTGAGTCCCTCAATACCGACTCACTAGAGTGGAGTTCTACCAAGCTCTTGATCTACCAAATCAAGTCAAGTGAGCCTAAAATATGCCAAGTCCATGTTTTTCAAATTGAGTCGACCATGTTTAAAAAATATGATCTTGATGCCTTCGCTATTTTATTTTTTTTAATATGGGCCTTAAGTCTTTTACTTCCCTCCAAAGCTATCTATGTGTCATTATCAGATCATTTCAAAGTTCCTAATTAGACCATGTTCCCCTAGGCCCTGAGATCATGCCATGTGGCATGATCCTAGGGACTCATATCAGTGGAGGATTAATTGACATGCAATAATTCCATGGCCCTGAGGTATTGATAGGTTATCACATGGTGACATCCCTAGGTTCCTAAGACCCTAGAGATTTTGATAAAAGTCTAATAGTCATGTGGCCCCAAGGACTTGAGAGGTCACCATGTGGTGATGTACTAGAAGCTCAGGACCATAGAGACAAAATCAATATAGGAACAAGCTTAAAATCCAAGATTTTTGGTAAGATGCCACATGGCCTCATCCTATTTAACC
The DNA here is from genome assembly GCA_037957365.1 of Torreya grandis. Classification (NCBI taxonomy): domain Eukaryota; kingdom Viridiplantae; phylum Streptophyta; class Pinopsida; order Cupressales; family Taxaceae; genus Torreya; species Torreya grandis. Next base: position 45,912 of record JARHVA010010057.1, read on the forward strand.
AAACCATAGAACTAGATTGATGAGGTATTTTCATGTGGCTCTTCATGTCATCAATATTACCTTAAACTTAAATTTGATGACCATATTCCCATCATCAAACCATAAACCCTAGGCCTCTAGGTCAATAAAGATGTGCTCCATGGAAATTGAGGGCTTAAATTTGATGGTTGTTCTAAACATCAAATTTTTTGAAGGCTCAAGGAGAATGCTTGATCTAAAATTATCATCTAGGATTGCATGGATTTAAATATCTGCATATATAGATATATTAAGTATCAGTTTGAATCATGTTTTGAAAATGCATCAAATCTCCCTTATTCAGGCTATTACACCTTAGATTTAGGTAAGTTTTCTAATAATTTTAGAGTTTTCTAACTTATTTTCTTAAGTAATTTAATTCACTTCTATTTAATTTTAAAATTAATGGCTAAGTGTTCATATGGTTTCACTTTTTAAACTTAGTTTATCTCATAAAACTAGGTGAAATCTGATTCAAATTTAGCTTTAAGTTCATTAAAAATGGGTTCCTTTTTTGTTACATTTTAATTCCCTTTCACTTTCATTTAAATAAATTAACTATTTAAATTTTAAAATAATTAACAATTTTCATTTTAATATTCTAGGTCATTTGTTTTTTAAAAAAATTATCCATTTTAATTGAAAATTATAGACTGTGCCCTTTTATCTCTTCCCTCAAGTGCCCAGAGTATTTCTAATGACATTTGGTTCTCTTTCAAAGCCCCTAATGGCCCATACCCATCCAAAAAGGCTTTTTGGTACTTATTTTATTTTCTAAATTTATCCCAGAGTCATGTGGCATATTTTCACTACTCCATATGATTTAGACAATTTGATAAACCCTCTGAGCTTTTAGATTAGTGGGATGATGGAATTTGGTAATATGCCACTACTCTACAGTCCCAGGGCAGTATGTAAAACTCAAAAAAGCCTCTTAAATTTTATATTAGTAGGATGATATCACATGGAAACATGTCACTACTCTATAGTCCTAGAGTAGTCTGTATAATTCAATAAATTCTCTAGGATTTTAGGTTAGCGAGACGACACGTGACAACATCCAGCTACTCTGAAGTTCCAAGGTAGTTTGTACAGATTACTAAACTCTCTAGGTTTTTGAGTTAACAAGATGATTCCACATGGTAACATATCACTAATCTATAGTCATTAGGTGGTCCACTCAACTCAATAAACCCTCTAGGTTTTTAGGTTAGTGGGATGATGCCACATAACAACCTCTCGCTACTTCGTAGTCCCAAGGAAGTCTATTGGTATTGACAAGCCCAATAACATAAAGGCATAGATGATGGCTAAGTGAAGTAGAGAGGAAATTCCATGTGGAAATAACTTTTTCCAAGGAGGATATACAAAGCTTGATGAGTCACGTAGACAACCTTGGTCATCAAAAAGGCCTATGAACTAAGTTTGATGCCTATTTGGTCCATCGTGGCCATCAAACCCAAGGTTCAAATATATTTGAAATATGGGTATGTATAAATGCAATGAATGGTTCCTCACCAATAAAGAGATACATAAGGCAATTCTGAATTAATGAAAAAATGATAAGTGGTAGATTCTTTCAAGTGGGAAATTCCTAAGGCAATCAATAGTTGATCAAGAAATTCTCTGCGTAGTATTCAGAGAATGATCAAAGAATGTTCAAAACCAATACAGTGAAGAGGAGAAGTTTCTCAACTTGAATAAACTCACACATATTTTTGGCCATGATTAGTCTATGAAATGGTCAACTAAGTTAGTGGAAGGAGTGGCTATCTTATTCCAAGCAGTGATTGGCCCACCTAGTCTAGGCATGACCTTGACATGTGCAGTCTTGGTTGAGTTGACAGTCAAGGCATGGCCTCTTCTTTTAACATCTTTGAATTTTGAATATTGGGAATGGGGTCCCTTGTGTATATATTGGATTTTAGAATCATGTCTAAGGGTTGACATTTGTTAATATTAGAGGATGTTGTGCCTAGCTGGCTCATGGTGGACTAAAAACTACATCGTGAACCCATACATTTTCTTCCTTATAATTTTACTACTTTTTAAGATAATCTCTCCCTTTCTCCTATTTTAGTATTTTTGGTATATAATTATTTTATTACACTTTAAATACTATAATCTCCTAATATTATAAATTAAAATGCATATCTTGATATTTGAAAGGCTATTAAGAGTTTAAATCCACCTCTTATGCATGTATATGATGTTCACAATATTTTTTTCTTATTCAATTAGTTTCCCAGACTCTCATATCATCCTTAGATTATAGTTTTTCTTATTATATCTCAACCAAGGAGTGGTTTTAGTGGGTGTGTTTAATTAGACATTATGAAGACATCTTCAGTATCAACATGTTTTTAATATCTTTATCCTTTCTCTTTTGAATTTCCTTTATGATGATAAGTTAATCTAGGTTGAAAGCAATCTGAATCTGTAAGTTAATCTTGGTTGCTTAATTCTATTTGTCACTGCTTAAGTATTATTAAATATATACATGTGATTAATCTACTTGAAAATCAATTATTTACTTATCATGTCTATCTTAAGAACTTATGATTTCTATTTGAGGCTAGACCCTATGAGTATTATCTATGGAAATTCCAGCCTCTTTCTAAATGTTTAAGAAAGAGTTAGTAGAAGAGACTTATTTTTTTAAAAGGTCTCTTTCCTGGAATGGTTACACATCAACCTACTGAGTGAATCTCAACATATCAAGACTTGGTACATTTAGACCTTGGGGAAGTATTTTCCTTACATGATCTTCTTCTTTTTAGGAGAGGTAGAGTCTTAACCAAACCCTACCTAATTATTATTTTATCAAAAACACCACCAACATGTTCTGGGACTATAAGGAGGGTTCCCATAAGTACAAACTAAATCATATCCAAAGCTCAAACTTAGAAATTCTAGGAACCTTTGCTTTCAGATTGAGCTATACCGCATTTAGAATTGGAAAGTATAAGGATGAATACAAGATATAAGTTTATTGGGATCAATTTAGAGATTTTAGAGCTAAAAAATCATAGAAAGCTAAAATATAAAAAATGAGAACATAATTCTAACCCTATCCAGTTAGTTAGCAATTTCCTATAGATACAAGCACTCCTTTAGTTAGCTTATTCTTGCTCCCCCAACATATACAAATGGCTAATCCCATGGAGTGGTTTGGCCAAGGTGGGTGCCCTGTAAATGTTTCAAGGATTGCACATGCCCTACCAAATAACTTGGAAAAGTTTTATCATAAATTTATAATTGGGGGCCTCAAATAACCAAAGAGAATATACATGCATTCAATGATGCCTTTATCAGCATAAAGGTGTAATAGGATGTTGCATGTAGGTTGATTCCTTATTCATTAGGGGAAACTAAATATGCCTAGTACCTAGGGTTAGCAAATGGGTCTATAACCACTTAGGATCATCTAGAAGCCATATTTATAAACTATTTTAGGTTCCCCATTGACCATGTTGTTTTATACCATCATTTTACAATTGTTAAGAGAGAAATAAATGAACCCATGATCATGTTTGATGCTCAGTTATATAAACTATATCATAGGTTAAAATACCCCTACATATTATCAAAGGGCCCTACCATTTAGACCTAATTGAGGGATCTAGATCTTTTGACATCAATGTTCCTTAAAAAAACCCTAGTTGCACTTGCCTCCCTATCATTGATCTATAATAAAGATATGGACATAGAACACCAGATGATACCTCAATGATATAACACAATTTTTTTAATATATTTAGGATAACCAAAAGCTTATAAGTAGGTCCCTATGATTAATCAAACTCTCACCCAAGGGACCTCATTAATGAACCCCATCCTTGGAGCCTTATATGGAAGTTTGAACTTGGTGTATAATATAACACCTATGAACCACATGCCTGGTGGTCAGCCTTACATGCCTTCAAACCATGACTTCTTACAGATAGTTAATAATCAACTTGTCTCAGTTGCTTACAAGAACACAACTACCATGATAAGTACTATCAACTATGTTACATATAACAACCCATTGACAATACCTTCATTCTTGAACAATAAAAATACTACCAATAACACTCTTAATCCATCACAAGCTTCTACCCCAAAATTTCTCAGTTCTAATACGTATGTGGTGAATTCATAATAAAAAATTATAAATCAACCAAATAGTGGCATAGACCTTGAGATAGGTAATTTGAGGAAAATAGTCTAATGATTTTCCAATTATGCAATCAATTGACATAGAAAAGGGCCTCATAATTCAAATAAAAACATAAACAACACTCTCCTAGATAGGATTTAAATTTATATAAGCCTAATAGAAAATGGAACAAATCACCTAATAATGAGAATCTTCTTGATCCTCTTAACAACATAAATTAGAAAAATAATGCTTCTCATTTGATGAATTTCACATACTTGACTTTAGACACTTGGTATAGAGAGCATAACATAACTAACCACATAGAGACTAATTGTGTTGAGTTTATAGCTACCTCTAACATCTTCTAAAAGGAGGTAAATAACATAGAAATAGTTCCTAATTCGGGTGATAATCTAGACCAAGAGTGAAGAAACTCAGGCACCAATCTCATATTGTAGACCTATGAGTTTTCATTTAAGGATGAAAATGAGCCCAAAGACAATTTAGATGAGATCCATTCTTTCAAATAATTCCAAAGGGAGAATATTAGCATAGGAGTAATCAACTAATCCTTTGACAACCTCTACTCCTCCAAGAAACACTTAGGTCCCACATGATGTGAACTCAAACAATAATCCTATCCCACCTAAATTACCTCCCATATCTTATCATCCAAATAAATATGCAACACTTACTCCACCTAGCAAGCAACAAAAACAAGCCAAACCTGACTATGACATTATGGAAGATTTGAAGAAAACCAAAGCTAACATTATTATGTTTTAATTGTTATAAATGTATAATCAGAAGGAGTTGATTTTGAATTAATTTTATAGTAAAAATGGGAAAGACTCTATGAAAATGTTTGATGAACATGTTGATTTATATAAGGATAAAATTGAGACTCCACCTTTCTCCTAATAGTTAGAATATTTGTCAAGAACTTACACAATTGCTTGGTTGATTCAGATTCCTATGAAAACATCATGTCAGATAATTTTCCAATAGTAGGGTATTACCCCTATAATATAGGTTCAAAAGGTAGTCCAATTAGATAAAATAGAGGTGAAGGTAGTAGGGGAACTTAATCGTATAAACATTTAATTATCCTCAAACCTAAAGATTCAATAATTAATTGATATCCAAGTGGTGGATATCCCTAATTCTTATGGTATGTTTTTGAGTAGCTATTGGTTGAGGACACTAGAGTATTGGGAGACTTAGAATTAGTGGTTAAAAAAATGAGAAGACAATATTCATATAATGATACATGATTATCAAGATACAATTATTGTGTTTGGAATCTAATAAAACATTTCAATGCATTTGCCATTCAGACTCTACCCAGACAAAAGAAATACATAACATATGCACTAGATACTACTACAAGTACTATTGAGTTCATTGCTAATTAGAGGATGAAAATATTCTTAGTATAGATTGTCTCCACCCCCTCAATCCATGATATATCACAAATTTTCAAGTCTTTAATGATGACCAACTCATCTTAGACATCATCACTAGTATGGAGGTATTTTTCAATCAAATTATTGATGAAGATGGTGAAGAAAACCTTGAGCTAGATGAGGATGGGACTATGAATTTAAAGACAAATAACATACCCAAAGAGATGGTTTTGTTGGCTAAAATTGGCCCATATATGAAGCTTTTACCTATATAAGCCCAAACAATCTTCATCTACATCCATGGTTTGAGGATCAAGGGAAGGAATTACTCCCTTCAGGGTTTTGGTTCATTTGTCTTTTCTCAATGAGTACAACTATATAGAGAACAAATAAATAAATTGATTTTCACAAATAGACAATGAGTTAAGTTCATAATCGATGACCTTTAAAGGTCTAATTTCAATCATGATCTGCCTGCTTTATTTGAGTAAAAGAATTCACAAGTTTGAGCCAAGTATATGCCTTAAAAATGATCTAACAGTGTGGGATGTGTTGGAGGATGTCAAATTAAAACCCCATGAAGTAGCCATTTGGGTTCAAATCTTAAATAGGATCCTAAAATTGAACATGGGGTTATCAAGTGTCGAATCCTTACTTGATTAGATTAAAGATCAATGGCACATAGGTAATATCACGAAGTTAGTAGGTCAAAAGATCCCAGATAAAGATCGATGATGTATATTCTTGTGTACAAATATTGATTGATGATCCATTTTCAAGGTTGGAGTTAATAAAGATAAAATGATGATGTAATTTAAATCATGCAAAAGGAAGATCAATGACACACATTTGATCTATCAAATCAAAGAACTATGATGTGTATTCAACCATGTAGATAGAGATAAATGAAACGAATCAAGGTCAAAACGTTAATGAGTCTAGATTGCACCTAAGGCTACCACATGGCATAAGCATGTTAACTAGATGAAGACTGACAACAAGGTCCACAAAAGGCACATAGAACTACCAAGTGTCATAATATTATAAATGGATATCTAATGATGCACATATTGCTAAGTGTCATAATAATAAGTAAAGATCAAAGATCAATGACTGACATTTAATTCAAGGCCAAGAGACTCCTGAGGAGATCGATGGTGTGAATATGATCAAGTTCTAGGGGAAACAAGATGAAGACACGTGTCCAAAATGATGATAGTCATATTTTAATTAAATAAGTAGCAACATGGCAAGGAGAGGCTACATAGGTGGACACTTTAGATCAAAAGATTTTTTGGACCTGAGCATGTAAGTGTATGAACATGAGAACAAAATAGTTAAGATCCATGGTTTGAAGATTTAGATCATAAACGCCATATTTTTTGAGGTTGCAGTGTTTTTTCATGACTAAATTCATTGTTATTCAAAAAGGACCCACACATATAATTATTTATTGGATTTAATAATGTCTTGACCTATAGAACCATGGTTTCCTATTGATTCAAATGAGATGGCTACATTAAGGAGTGAGGTGTCCATGAAAAACTAATAAGGTAATTAGTTTTCCATTTTAGGGAGACCTATAATAAGTTCCAATAAGCACTATATAGTTAGCAAGATATTAGTGGAGTGTGGTAAGAGAATGATCATAGAATTAATCTCAAGATAATTTTTCAAAATTAGTCTATGCCTAGTTTTGATCATCCTCTCATAAGTGATTGCTCACCTATAACAGGGCTAAAGGAAAATAATCACTTGGTATGATTTCCATTGTTTTATCTTTTACACCAACTAGGTAGGTGGGTAACTAGCACCTAATTTTTTAGGGGATCTATTCAAATTACTACATGTGGTGACTATAACATATAAGGACCAAGGTGATGGAATTGATATAATGATCAACTAGGGATTTATCTTAGCACTCAATGTGCATTCTCCACTGTAACATAAAGATGCCCCTGTGTGCTATAAATCCTAGCTTGATCTAGTGTAGAAAGAGATTCTCATTTGACAAGGAAAAACCTTATCAAAATTTGTATGAAATACCTCTTGAAGTAACAAATATTTTCTTTACCTATCTCTTGCCTCTGAATTGTGTTTAACAAAGCTTGTACATGATGACATTGTGAAGGAGTTTCTTCCATGTCCATTTTCCTTCTTTCTTTCTTGTTTTTAGGTGTTTTCAAGTTTTTAATAGGTATAAACTCATTATCTTTGGCCATTAGTGGATGGTTAGTGTGAATCTTAAAATTACTCCTTGTTTCATTCATTACTTGTGAGCCTAGTTTATGAAATACTTATACAGATTAACTAGTTTGTGAGATTTTGTGAGCTAGTATTGTCTTTTGCTTCATCAATGTTTATTTAATGCTTATGTGATTTCTAATTTAATTTGGTTCATCACCTTTTTATCTCTCTTAGTAACCATATACCCTCTTTCTAACCTTTTTCCTATTAGTAGCATTAGTTTAGGTGATCCATCAAGAGGAAGATGGCCTTCTCCAGAGGTTCAACCTCACCATAGCTTACCTATAGCTTGAGGTTATTCCCATTGTGTAGTTTAGTTAGATAAATCTTGAATAACCTTCTCCAATGGTGCAAATCAATGCCTACAACAATTTTTGGGATGCTTGATGGGACCAATTTCAAATAATTTTAGTCTAGTTTGATGTTGATTTGATTAATTTACAATGGTTATAGATTTATTACAATAGTATATGGTGGATCTGAAGAATACTCAATATTATGATGGTAGAGAAATAGCTATCTTTCATGCCAAAGGTGACTACAAGATCATATTCTAAAGGTATTCCTTTCAAATTTGTTGAATTACCTTTGAACTCAACAAGAAGGTTAATATTTGTTAACACTCACCCAAATGTGGAAAAATTTCCTCCTAACCCAATTTCAAAATCTACCTCTACAAGAAGATATTTGTTACCACCTTTCATTGCCTTGGCAGACCCTAGAGCTTTCCCTTTTATTTCTTTCAATGGTTATATTCCATTGAACCTTAATCACTATGATCCTATTCCAATGATAGCTCTTAAAAGTGTTCCTTAATTCATGGGAGACTAGTCTACAACCCCTTCTAAGCACCTCAGGGATGTATCTAACTTATATAATATTCATGACGTTAATGAGTAAAATGTGTCCATCTCTTTCAAGGGTAAATCCCTGAACTAGTATATAAACCTTACTACTAACTCCATCACATCATGAGATTAGTTAGGTGATGCATTATTTAAAAGGTTTGAAGATAAAATTGACCACTTATCACTTGTTGAGTAGTTAACTACAATCAAGAGGGCTCCTCATGAGTTTATGCAAGATTTCAATACAAGATTTTAAAAGATATAGGACAGGATTTCAATCTCTGTTAGGCCTACTCCTAATTATTTTTTCCTTTACTATCTAAAATCCTTAATAGTGATATTGCAGTAATGATCCAGTTTATGGGGGAAACACACTACTGAATGCTTATGAGATGGTAGTCAGAGTAGAGAATTGTCTAGTATAAGTTTGAAAGCTTACACCTAGACCACCAATGCCTTTATTTCTAAAAATTCAACCACATCCTATCATCATTCCTCCCTTTGTTGACATTCCACCTATGCCAAACCTTTCTGCCATACCTACACCAAAGTAGGAGAAGGCTTCAACTATTCAACTTAGTGACTCCCAAGAAAATAAGAACTTCCAATAGCTTAATAGCATGTTTCAATCCTTAGGAAATGAATAGGTGAATGTGAAGAGGCATCAAACCCAACTCAATAAACCTTATCAAGCCCCATATAAGCCTCAACATCAGTCTTATCAAACTAATAAGTCACCCTACAAAGGAAATTTCTAAGGCCAAGGACAAGGCAACCTAACTATGTTAGGAAAAACAATTATAATCCAAATGATTCAAGTACCTCTAATACTTTGGTCCCTACTTAGAACAACTTTTCCAAAGAAAGTGAGTACACTTGCATTGGAATTAGTCTTTTGATCAATCTATTATCCCAAACATTGAGTTCAATCAGGCTTTTGGTTATCTATAGTGGTAAGGTGATAGCTATGGATACAATTAAGCTCTTATGGCTCAGAATACAAAAATACCTATGATGTCAAAACTAAATGAGCCTAAACAAGGCCAAGAGCATAATTAATGACCAAACCATTTGGGTGTTACAATGGTTAATTATGAGCAAGGAGAATGTTATGCATCCAATTGGTAGGCTAGTTCTAGCCAAGTAAACATTCCAGTATTAGCTAATGCTAGGTTCAAGAGAAGGAACATGGATAGTAACCAAGAAATATTCAAAGGGCCTCCTACTATTACCCCATTATTATCAAAGCCAAGTGATCCTACTGCTACTCCAAAATTTCCAATAGTTCCAAAGTTTCCAGTTGCTCCAAATAATCAAAATCAAGGGAATGCCTTTGTACCCCAAAATTCATAAGTTCAAAGTATGGTTATGGCTCCCAAATCACAAGCAAAATTCAGTGGTTTTCCCATCAACATTTTTAAACAAATGAAAAAATCCAATGTGAGTGTGCCAATTTGGGATGTTCTTTCCATGCTTAGTCATGTGGATATCCTTCAAGAAGGATTTTCAAAGATCAATATTTTTGAGAAGCTGCCAAGGAAGGAAAACATGGTTTTCACCAATACAATCAAGGAACCTAATTAAGGGAAATCAAATAATGTGGTCAAACCTCCTCCCTTTTACATTTATGTAATCATTGGTGACTCTTTGGTACACAAATGGATGGTAGATAGTGGATCAATTATTGTAGTGATGCCAAAGTCAATAGCTGATCATCTTGGTTTGAAGTATGAACCCCAATCTTAGGGACTTTCGTAGTTTGATGGATATTCCACCAAACTACCTGGCATCATCAAAGGTCTAAACATGACCCTGAATGCTTTTCCTAGTGTTTTAGTGGCTCAGGATGTGTTGATTCTAGATGTGCCTCTTCATTTTTCTCTATGTTTATCTATAGATTTCATAGAAAAAATTAGGGGTTATCTAGTAACATATTGGTCCTACATGGCTTTCAATACAAGGTATGGGACCAATGTGTATATTAAATTTGAGCTTATTACACAATTTTACATAGAGCCTTATAGGCCAAATAACACAAACATCAATTGTATACTTCTTGATGAAGATGAACACCTAGTTGGTCAAGAACTAGACACTCATCTTGAAGGCATACCTAATATGTTCTTGGATGAGTTATAAAGTGATAATCAACTAACTGACTCTTTGTAAGGTGTTGAAGAAAGTGACATGGGTGTCTACTAATTTCATGAAGATAAATAATTATTTCCATCCATTACTAATCCACAAGAAGATACTAGTGGTTTTTGGAAATTGTTCTTCGATGGCTCAAGAAGCAAACATGGACTAGGTACAGGTGTAATACTAGTATCTCCCTCTAATGATAAGTACCTCTCTTCTTATAGGTTCCAATTTAGTTTTTCTTGTAATACAGTTGAGTATGAGGGCCTTATCTATGGCCTTCAATGGGCTAGTAAGAGGGGAATCAAGTAGTTAAAACTATATGGGGATATTGAGCTAGTAGTGCATCAAGTTAGAGGTCAAAACACCATAAATAATCCCTTAATGAAATCCTACAAACATAAAGTGTGGGACATACCTGAGGACTTTAAGGCCTTCAACATCCAAATAGTGCCAATGAGCCAAAATCATCATGTTGATAGGTTAGTATCTATGGGAGTTTAGTTTGACATCTTAAATGAGTTGAAAATGTCTAGGGCACAGCCACATGTTAAAGTGATGGTAAGACCATCAGTGCTAGATAATGAGGCTCATTGGTAGGACTTCGATAGTGACAAGCAGATTGCATGTTTCTTGTAATAGGAAGTTGATTTTTCCTCAATTAACCGACGTAAATTCTAACATCAGTATAAGGACCAAATTGTTCAGCTAAGGTCTAACAAACTTCCTAAAGGGTTGGTCACCCTTGAATTCTTTTTCCATGAGGGAGATCATATGAGGAAAGATAAGAAAGTAATGTCAAATGATGAGGATAACTATGAAATATTTATTATCCTAAAAAACAAGCTCCTAAAGCTTAGAAAGGTAAACACTAAGGCTAAAAGGCATGATTTCATTGAAATTTGCAAGGAATATTCAAATATATTTGCTTAGGAATACAATTATCTGAGAGGTTTTGATCCCAAGCTAGCCCAATACATAATAGAATTGGAGGCTAATGCCAAGCCTGTCAGGTAGAATCAAAGTCCTATCAACCCCAAAATTGAAGAGCTAATGAGGAAAGAATTGACTAAATTGATTGAATCCAATATCATCTTTACCATCAAACACTCCTCATGGGTAGCCAACTTGGTACCTATGAAGAATAATAATGGTGAGATCCAGTTGTGTGTTAACTTTAGGGACCTAAACAGGGTCTCTTTGAAAGATCATTACCCCTTACCATCTATGGAGAAACTCCTTCAAATGGTTGCTAGTTTATAAAGTTTCTCTCTTTTGGATGGGTACTCAGGATACAAATAGGTGCTGGTAAGAGAAGAAGGCCAATATAAGACTACTTTCACCACACAATGGGGCACATATGCTTATTATAAGATGCCTTTTGGCCTATCAAATGTCAGGGCCACTTTCCAAAGAGCCATGGAAATGGATTTCCAAGGCTTGTTAAATTAGATGGTGCTGATCTACTTAGATGACATAAAAAATTTCTCCAAGAAGGTTATTGAACACTTAGATCACCTAAGTTCAATCTTTCAAAGATGCTGAGAATATGGGTTCTTATTGAATCTTAAGAAATATGTGTTTTCAATCCATGAAGGCAAACTCTTAGGACATATTATCTCAACATAGGAATTAGCTATTGATCCTAATAGAATAAGTGCCATCTTGGCCTTATCCTTATCCAATCACAAGAAACGACTACAAATTTTCTTTGGAAAAATAAACTTTGTGAGAAGGTTTATACTTGGTTTTGTAAACTTGGTCAAACCCATCATTGCCATGCTGAAGAAGAACCAAGTGTTCACTTAGTCAAATGAAGGTAAGTAGTATTTGAGGATATCAAACAAGCCATTACCCAAGCACCCACACTCATGAATCCTAATTTTTAAATGAATTTCATATTGTATACCTTTGCCAATATTGACAATATATCAACTATGTTGATGCAAAAGAATGGTGAAAGACTTGAGCAGCCAATTGCTTTTTTCAATCAATAATTTGAAGGATATGAGGTAAGGTATACTTTTGTAGAAAATTAAGTCTTTTCAGTAGTAAGTAGCCTTAAAAGGTTCAGACCAATGCTCTCCAATAACAAAATCTATCTTATGGTGTCTCATCCTAGAATGAGGGACTTCCTTCTTAACAAAGACTTGAATGAAAAGAGGGCTGGTTGGATTACCAAGGTCATAGAGTATGATGTGGAAATTAAAGTCACTAAGATAGTAAGGGGAAAAGGCTTATGTGATCATATGGTGTATGAACTTCATGAGGATAAATAGGTGGTCTTGGTAACATAAGACAACTCATAATTAGATGCACCTCCATCTCAAACTAGTTAGCTCTCAGATATAACATATTTATTGATAATAGGTGAGTGCTCACAAGGTATGGATAGGGAAAAGTGAAGGTATTTTAGACTTTAGGCCATACCTTATGCATTGGTTGATGGGGTTATAGTCAAAAAAGACCTCAATGGGGTGTTTCTAAGGTGCATTGATGATGACCAAATGACTAGACTTTTAGAACAATTCCATGATGGGCCTACAAGAGGCCATTTTGCTCCAAAGACTATAATAGAAAAAGTGATGAGGCTTGGTTATTATTGGCCCATTATCTTCTAAGATGCATATACATGGGTAAGAAAGTGTCAAAAGTGTGCTATCTTTACAAGAAATCAAATATTGGTAGCGTTTCCTCTCATCCCAATCTAGGTAGAACAAAACTTCATGTAGTGGAGTTTAGAATTCATACAAATTATCAATCCACCTTTTAGTGGAGGACACAAATGGGTACTCACTACTATTGAATACTTCACTAGGTGGGTAGAAGCAATTGCCATAAAAGAATCCAATGAAACAACAATGTTAGACTTCTACGACAACATAGTGATGAGGTTTGGTGTACCAGCAACAATAATTTTAGATAATACCTTAGAATTTATTGGCATGAAGACAAGTGAATGTGCACTTTAGATAGGCATCTACCTTAGTACATCCTCAAATTACTACCCCTAAAGTAATGGCCTGGAAAAGTACATAAACAAAAACTTTATAAAGATCATCAGGAAGACTATGAAAGAGAATAAGAGAGTGAGGCACACATAATTTAAGGACAACCCTATGGGATGATAGAGTGACTCTCAAAGTTTCCATTTGTAACTCACCATTTTTCTTTGTATATGAGAGGGAGGCAAAATTACCCATCTCTCTTAAATTACCTACCTTGGATTTAGCTCATCAACTTGAGTTGGTGGAGAGAGCTTATGAGCATAAGGATGATAGAGCTCATAGAGCTTGAAGAAATAAGATACCTTATAATGAAGAAACTAGAGTCACAAAAAGATAAAGTCAAGAAAGCCTTTGATAATAGGGACATAACAATGGACTTCAAAGAAGGGGATCTAATATTCAAGTGAGATTTAAATAAGGCCAAGCTAGGCAACCATACCAAGATTGACAACTTGTGGAATGGCCCTTACATGATCCATGAATGCAAATAACATAATTATTTTCATTTTACCTAGATATATGGAGAGGCATTACCCATCTTAGTCAATGGGATTGATTTAAATCCTTGTTATTAGACCAGTTTGCATCTATTATATATATAGTACATAATAGAGTAGATTTTGTTATTTTCCTCTAAATGCCTTGTGCACATATTTTTAGTTGTGTGTTTCCTTCCCTAAGTGCCTTGGTAATTATTTTTGTTTTATTCTTGTTGCTTCAAAAGGATGTTTTAGAAGTGGGAAGCCTTGTATCAGTTTCATATCAGTTGGGAAGGAAAGACTTGTGACCCTGTATACCAAATGGATAAGACAAGATAACTAATATGGGTTCTTAAGCATAGCAGGCATGCAATCCCAAGAGGTTTTTAAAAAAAATGGCCAAAATCAGACCACATATGAAGATTTTTCATTTATAATCTCAAGTAATCTTCATCTATAACCATGGTTTGAGGATCAAGGGAAGGAATTACTCCCTTCAGGGTTTTGGTTCATTTGTATTTTCTCAACAAATACAACTATATAAAAAACCAATAAAATAATTGGTTTTCATAGATAGGACAATGGGATAAGTTAATAATAAATGACCTTAAAAGGTATAAGCTCAACCATGATCCACTTGGTTCATTTGATTAAAATAATTCACAAGTTTGAGCCAAGTATATGCCTTAAAAATGATCTAGCAGCATGGGATGTGTTGGAAGATGTCAAATTAAAGCCCCAAGAAGTAGCCATTTGGGTTCAAATATTTAACAAGATCCTAAAATTTAATGTGGGGCTGCCAAGTGTTGAAGCCTAACTTAATTAGATTAAATATCAACAACAAATGGGCAATCTCACAAAGTTAAAAGGTCAAAATATCCTAGATCAAGATTGACATTGCGTATTATTGTGTACAAATCTTGATTGATGATCTATGTTCAAGGCTAGAGTCAATAAAGATATATAAATGATGTGATTTTAATCATGAAAAAGGAAAATCAATGGTGCGTATTTGATCTAGTAGATCAAATATCTATGGTGCATATTCAACCATGTGGATGAAGATTGATAGTGCAAATCAAGGTCAAAAAGTCAATGAGCCCAGATTACATGTGAGGCTACCATGTGGCATAAGTACATAAATTGGATAGAGATTGACAATAGGGTCCACAAAAGGCATGTGGAACTACCAAGTGTCATAATATTTCAAATGGATATCTAACAATGTGCACAATGCCAAGTGTCATAATCTTGAGTGCAAATCAAAAATTACTAACTGACATTGAAGTCAAGGCTAGGAGACTCTTGAGGAGATTGATAATGCAAATTTGATCAAGTTTTAGGGGGAATGAGTTGAAGACACATGTCTAAAATGATGATAGTCATATTTTATTTAAATAAGCAGTAACATGGTAAGGAGAGGCCACATAGGTGGACACATCAAATCAAAAGATTTTGTGGACCTAAGCATGCAAATGTATGAACATAAGAAAAAAATAGTTAATATCCCTAGTTTGAAGATTTAGAGCCTAAAGGTCATGTTTTTTGAGGTTATAGTGTAGTTTCATGACTGTATTCATTATTATTCAAAAAGGACCCACATGTACAATGAGTTCTTGGCTTCCATAATGCCATGACCTATATAACCATGGTTTCTTATTGATTTGAATGAGATGGATATATCAAGGAATGATGTGTCCATGGAAAACCAGTAAGAGAAGTGTGATAGGACCGAAACACCCCAAAGCTCTGACACAACTTGTCAGAATTAAGAGCACATATGATTACCTATGTATAAGCAACTTACATGCGGAAATAACCAGAAGAACAAATAACTATCAATGAGAAAACACACAGAATATGAGAGGCAACACACAATTGTATTCAACTCATTACAAAGGAAATTACAATAAAGAGATCACACTCTTCTTCCACCTCTGTGAGGCTTCCTCCTCAAGGGCTCCAAGTAATCTTCCCACCTGAGTAATCTTCTCTCATAGGTCACAACTAACAAATAACACACGTTGTTGTTCACCTCATTATACATCCAGTACAACCGAGTACGAACCAGTACTCCAAGTAGATCTCACCATGATCCTACTCTTGATGTATTGTTGTCACCTTGATCTTGCTCTCCCACTGATTCTGTTCTGACCCTCGCATACACACATCCCTGCAGACCAACCTGATCTTAATTATCACATGTAGATCTCCTCCATGATCTTGCAACACCCTGCATATCAAACCTGATCTTACATACATGGGGAATCCTACTTGATTCCACCATGGGAAGAACGCTCCAAGCTCCACACTTGGATTCTGCAAGTTCAACACTTAAAAATATAGCCCATGAGTCTATTATATAGATCTCATGCATACACTTAATTTAGACAGGCGGCTCAAAGACTCGAACTAGCTTTCATCATGCAAACTTCGTGTTCACTTAACTGACTATCTGTCAATAGCAATTCTGGCCGCCACAGGCAACCGACGTAGGTCCCTACCTGATTGGAGGTGACCGATGCTGGCTGATCTCCTACCGATGTCGGTTTCCCTTACACTGTCCTTTGACCAACGTCGGTTGTGGACTACTGACGCCGACAACTGTCATACACAGAAAACCTCTTATTTGCCTAAGGTGAAGCTTTTAGGTCCACACCCTAACAATCTCTCACTTGGAGATAAATAGCTGCACCTATACCTAAACCAGTACTATGTCTAATCTGCATCCTGGCTTGTATTCCTCTTCAAGCTCCCACTTGAAGACAACCCACCACACTCCTTGTGGTGTTAATCATGTGCCTAAATTTCTTCATCCTCAGCTTACCTTCTTCTGCCATTGCTATACTCCTACTCAAACAGCAACCCCTATGAGTAACTTGTAACCAACAACACTTAACAGATCTAGGCCATCTGTTAGTCAAACTCGCTCTGAGAATGTCCAACCTCGCTCTGATACCATTTGATAAGACCAAAACACCCCAAAGCTCTGACACAACTTGTCAGAATTAAGAGCACATATGATTACCTATGTATAAGCAACTTACATGTGGAAATAACCAAAAGAACAAATAACTATTAATGAGAAAACACACAGAATATGAGAGGCAACACACAATTGTATTCAACTCATTACAAAGGAAATTACAATAAAGAGATCACACTCTTCTTCCACCTTTGTGAGGCTTCCTCCTCAAGGGCTCCAAGTAATCTTCCCACCTGAGTAATCTTCTCTCATAGGTCACAACTAACAACTAACACACGTTGTTTTTCACCTCATTGTACATCCAATACAACTGAGTATGAACTGGTACTCCAAGTAGATCTCACCATGATCCTGCTCTTGATGTATTGATGTCACCTTGATCTTGCTCTCTCGCCGATCTTGTTCTGACCCTCGCATATACACATCCCTGCAGACCAACCTGATCTTACTTATCACATGTAGATCTCCTCCATGATCTTGCAACACCCTGCATATCAAACCTGATCTTACATACATGGGGAATCCTACTTGATTCCACCATGGGAAGAACTCTCCAAGCTCCACACTTAGATTCTGCAAGTTCAACACTTAACAATATAGCCCATGATTCTATTATATATATCTCATGCATACACTTAATTTAGACGAGTGGCTCAAAGACTGGAAATGGCCTTCATCATGCAAACTCCGCATTCACTTAATTGACTGTCCGTCAACAGTAGTTCTGGCCACCACAGGTGACCGACGTCAGTCCCTGCCTGACTGGAGGTGATCGACGCCGGTCGATCTCCTACTGATGTCAGTTTCCCTTGCACTGTCCTCTGACCGACATCGGTTGTGGACTGCTGATGCCGGTGACTATCATACACAAAAAACCTCATGTTTGCCTAAGGTGAAGCTTTTAGGTCCACACCCTAATAATCTCCCACTTGGAGATAAATAGCTACACCTGTACCTAAACCAGTACTCTGTCTAATCTGCATCCTGATTTGTATTCCTCTTCAAGCTCCCACTTGAAGACAACCGACCACACTCCTTGTGGTGTTAATCTTGTGCCTGAATTTCTTCATCCTCAGCTTACCTTATTTTGCCATTGCTATACTCCCACTCAAACAACAACTCCTGTGAGTAACCTGTAACTAACAACACTTAACAGATCTGGGCCATCTGTTAGTCAAACTCACTATGAGAGCATCCAAACTCACTCTGATACCATTTAATAGGACCGAAACACCCCAAATCTCTGACACAACTTGTCAGAATTAAGAGCACATATAATTACCTATGTATAAGCAACTTACATGCAGAAATAACTAGAAGAACAAATAACTATCAATGAGAAAACACATAGAATATGAGAGGCAACACACAATTGTATTCAACTCATTACAAAAGAAATTACAATAAAGAGATCACACTCTTCTTCCACCTCTGTGAGGCTTCCTCCTCAAGGGCTCCAAGTAATCTTCCCACCTGAGTAATCTTATCTCATAGGTCACAACTAACAACTAACACACACTATTTTTCACCTCATTGTACATCCAGTACAACCGAGTATGAACCGGTACTCCAAGTAGATCTCACCATGATCCTGCTCCTGATGTATTGCTATCACCTTGATCTTGCTCTCTCGCCGATCCTGTTCTGACCCTCACATACACACATCCCTGCAGACCAACCTGATCTTACTTATCACATGTAGATCTCCTCCATGATCTTGCAACACTCTGCATATCAAACCTAATCTTACATACATGGGGAATCCTACTTGATTCCACCATGGCAAGAACTCTCCAAGCTCCACACTTGGATTCTGCAAGTTCAACACTTAACAATACAGCCCATGAGTCTATTATATAGATCTCATGCATACACTTAATTTAGACGGGCGGCTTAAAGACTCAAACTGGCCTTCATCATGCAAACTTTGTGTTCACTTAACTGACTGTCCGTCAATAGCATTTCTAGCCGCCACAGGTGACCGACGTTGGTCCCTGCCTGACTGGAGGTGACCGACACCGGCCGATCTCCTACCGATGTCGGTTTCCCTTACACTGTCCTCTGACTGATGTCGGTTGTGGACTGCCGATGCCGGCGACTGTCATACATAGAAAACCTCCTATTTGTCTAAGGTGAAGCTTTTAGCTCCACACCCTAACAAAGTGGTTTTCCATTCCAGGGAGACCTATAATAAGTTCCAACAAGCACTATACAATCATCAGGATATTAGTGGAGTGTGATAAGAGAATGATCATAGAATTGATCTCAATATCACTTTTCAAAAGTAGTCTAGGCCTAGTTTTGATCATCCTCTCATAAGTGATCAGTCACCTAAAATAGGTCTAAAGGAAAATAATTGCTTGGTATGATTACCATTATCATATCTTTTGCACCAAATGGTAGGCGGGTAACTAGCACCTAATTTTTTAGGGGATCTATTCAAATGAATGCACATGACAACTAAAGAATAGAAGGACCAAGGTGATGGATCTAGTAAAATGATCAACTAGGGCTCCATCTTAGCACTCAACATGCACTCTCTAACCTATCACAAAGATGCTCATATGTGCTATAAAGCCTAGCTCGATCTAGTGTAGAAAGAGACTCTCATTTGACAAGGCAAAACCCTATCAAAATTTATATGAAAGACCTCTTAAAGCAATAAATATTTTATTTACCTATCTCTTTTCTCTGAATTGTGTTTAAAAAAGCTTGTGCATGATGGAATTTTGAAGGAGTTTCTTCCATGTCCATTGTCCTTATTTATTGCCTATTTTAGGTGATTTCAAGTTTTAACTCATTCTCTTTAGCCATTAGTGGATGTCTAGTGTGAATATTAGAATTCCTCCTTACTTCATTCATTTTTTGTGAGCCTAGTTTATAGAGCACTTATGTAGATTAGCTAGTTTATGAGCTTATGTGAGGTAGTATTATCGTATGCTTCATCAATGTTTATTTCATGCTTATGTGAGTTCTCATTTAATTTGGTGCATCACCTTTTTATCTCTATTAGTAACCCTATACCCTCTTTATAACCCTTTTCCTAGCAGTACCATTAGTTTAGGTGATCCATCAAGAGGAAGCTGGCCTTCTCCAGAGGTTCAACCTCACTATAGGATACCCACCTCATGAGGTTATTCCCATTATGTAGCTTAGTTGGAAAGAGCTTGAAAAACCCTCTCTAAGGGTGTAAACTAATGCCTACAATAGGTTCCACTTGAAAGACTATTTGATATGGATTACTAAAAGGAAAAAACAAGTCAACCCCTATTAAAGGCATGATACATGAGAATTGCAACTTGGGTGATGAAAATGATCCTAAAAATGTGCTTCTAGGCACAAACAGTTCCCCAAAATAGAAGTGATAAATGGAACAAGACCTCAAGAATTTTAGAGACATGATTTCATGGAGCTAAAATTATTTAGAAGTCTTTGACACCTCAATTTTGACACACATAATCCCCCTAAAGCCAACAGTCAAGCCCTTTAGGTAGAGATAAAATTCATTTAATACACTAATTGAGCTACTAATTTTTAAATAAATGCAAAAAAAATCTTGAAGTGAGAATAATATTTCTAGTTAGGCACACTACATGGGTTGTAAACTTGGTACTAGTGAGGAAGAATAATGGAGTGTTCAATCTTTGTGTTCATTTTGTTGATTTGAACAAGGCATCTAAAAATGATAATTACCCCTTTCCCTCATTAGATGAAGTTCTAAATTTTTTTAATAGAGCTCAAATGATGTACTTCTTGGATGGATACTCTGGTTATAATCAGGTAGTAGTCAGCTATGAGGACCAGATCAAAACAATAATCACAACCAAGTGGGGCACCTTCACTTATAGGAGAATGATTTTTGGCCTCATCAATACTAGGGATACATTTTAAAGGGCCATGGACATCAATTTTAGATACCCAATGGGCAAGTGTATTGTGACATACATGGATGATTTGATAATCTTCTCCAGATGAATCATGTGAGAGATATGAGAAAAGTGTTAGGATAATGCAAAGACCACATAATCTTGTTGAACCTAAATAAGTGTATATTTGGGATCATCGAGGGTAAAATATTAGGCTGTATAATTTTTGAGTGGGGTATATCAATAGACCCTGAGATAATATAAGTTATCTTATAAATCCCATTTCATGGCATGGAGTTAAAATCATTGTTTGGCAAGATTAACTTCATGAGGAAGTTCATCTTTGGATTTACAGAGATAGTTAGACCTCTGAATATCATGCTCAATAAGGAAACTAAAGTCAAATGGATAAGCTAAGTGCATGAATATTTCACACAAATCAAAGTGGTAATTATGCACACACTAGTATTGATCAACCCTGATTACACATAGCCTTTTTATATCTACTCCTTCACTTTAGAGTATTTGACTACTACCATTTTAATACAAAGAAAAGGAGATGGATATGAGTGACCTATTTCATTTATGAGATTTTATTTTATGAATTCATAATTGAGATATACTATGATGGATAAGCATGCCTTTAGCTAATCAAGGTTGTTAAGAAATTTTATCATTATATATTACACAATAAAGTCTTTGTTGTTGTGCCTGACCCAACAGTCAAAGCCATGTTAATACAAAATAAATTAGGTGAGAGAAGAGGCAAGTGGATGACTATCCTTCAAGAGTTTTATCTTTAATGTTAGTCAATGACTATTTTGAGAGGACAAGGACTTAATAAAACTATGGTAGAATCAGATCCATAGACCACTTACCAACACTATAGGATTGAAGACATGACTAATGATGCTTGGTATAAGGATGCAATCCATTATTTTATTAATAATTAATGCCCTAATAATTTTAAATCTACACAATAACAACCATTTTATGATTAAATCTATCATTCTCTACAAAAGGAAACATCAAAGCATTCATCTGAGGTGTCTTAATAGAGATGAAAAAACACATGTACTTAGTGATTTTCATGGAAAATATGGGATTAGGAATGGTTCAAGTGATACCATAGTGCACTATATATTGAGAGTAGGGTATTACTGGACACATATTTTCAAAGATGCACATTTACATGTTTAAAGCTATCATACATGCAAACAATTACACATAGGGAACATAACCCAAAAATGCCTCTATTTTTAGAAGTTGAAGCTCAACCGTTTGTAAAGTGGGGACTAAATTTTGTAGGTATAATCAATGAGAATGCATCCATGGGATATAAATTGATTATCATAACCATGGACTACTACACTCATTGGGTTAAGGCTCAACCATTCAAGAATTGCATAACTGATGTAACCATCTAATTCTTAGAGGAGCACATCATCACAAGGTTTGGTATGCCTTATGCACTAGTATGTGCTAATAGACATACATTATCATATTTTTAATTTCTATAATAGGCATGTGATAACCAAGTAAACTTTAAATTCTATTTTTATTATTATCCACAAGGAAATGGACTAGTTAAATCCACTAACAAGAATTTGATAAACATGATTAAGAAGATGCTAAAAAGGAATCTTAGGAATTGGTATAACATCTTGAAATTTACATTATGGTTTGATAGGACAAGAAATGATGAGAAACTTTATATATTTTCATTATATATAGGGGAGGGTTTGGTATCAAGAGTGGACCAGACTGGAGAAAATGATTGAGAGGCACCTACAAAGGGTATGGCTAGCTCCCTACTACTTCTAGCTCTACCTAAACCAAGGTATGAGGACCTTTGGGGTAGCTCACTCACATAGAGATATTATGAAATTCAACCTCCATGGGGATCATTAGCACAAGGGAACACAAATATGATCAAAACACAACCAAGCTTGCTCACTCCACCTAAGAAGGGTTGTCACACAGAATGAGCAAATATTCTAAGTCAGACATAAGCTACTAAAGATAGATGAAAGGATGACTGCAATATTCAATTTTAATGAAATATTCAACAATAGGGGTTAAATGGAAAACTATAGTACTAGGATTTTAAAGCATAAAATGTAGATGCATGCTCAATATATAATGTTTATGCATCTATAAGAAAATAACACTTCAGATATGCAAAGGGTATGTTATATGCAGGGTAGGATGAGTTGATAGTTATAAAAAAGGGGAGGATGGTGTGATGGATGGTCTTTAATCAATATGTATTTTTTCAATCATTTATGACATCATTTATAACAAAGGTGTATAAAACTCAAATGTAAGCTAATAGAACTACAAGGAGTGATTTGCCTTTTCCTATTGAATCCATAAACCTAGGTGCCCTAACAAGCTATTCATTAACATACTCCAAATATAATATAGAAAGGGATTTATAATCCAAAACTAAACCCAAGATGACAACCTATAATGAGCATAGAATAAGATATCCTATCAACAACATTTTCAAGACATATCACTACACTTCATAAAAACAAAATGGCATAGGACCACATTAATTTTCATTTACTTGAAAAAAAATATTACATACATCCTTTCTTCAAAATGCTACCATGGGGATAGGCATGGTGGATTTGTTCCATGTTGGACAAGGGAGTCATATAGAGATGATTTTAGATCTTGTTAATGGTTGTACAACTATAACCACCTTAGCAAGAGAGATATACACACACATAGTAGTGATCCCAAAATGTGAAGAGCCTATACTAAGGAAAACATAGACCAACACTATGACCAACACAATGGCCAACCAACCTCTATAATAGAATACAAGCCATCTATTTATATATTTTCAATCCTTTTCAAATCCAAGAATGAGAGTTCTAACCTCCAAAATTATAAAACACCCCCTCAAGTTCGGCCAGGATGCTCCAAGCTAGGAAAAACACCTTACCATGCTTGAAATCTTCATGTATTTGCCTAAAAAATGATTTCTCTAATTTCCTCTTTAAGAAATAGATATTTGTAATAAACTTCTTAATTTCTTGGCTATAAATTTCCCTTACATGAGCTAGAAGAAGAATATTCATTTGAGGATCCAAACAAACCATTTGTCTTTTGTGTAACCACCTGGAGATGCCCTTTGACCACTCATTAGCACAACTAAAACTACCTAGACAACTACCCTTCCTCTTATGAATGCCATGGAATAATCTACAATTGTAATGATTTCCTAGGAATATTTTGGATCCATGGTTGTTTGAGTAATTATTCTTTGGAATGGCCCACCTAGATCTTGAAACTCTATAATATCCTTCCATGGAGGAACTTAGACAAGCAAATCAAATGAAAATATAATGACTCATTTTTATTTCTCCCTTTTTACTTTGATTTATTATAAATCTGGGCATTTGAGCCTTGGAGACCTTTGGGGAGGGCCTGTGGGTGGTTGATCTCTGTATGAGTCCCTAAGATGATGACACTTGTCATCCTTGTGAGACACATTTGGCCTTTAAAATTTTAACACCATCCTCACTCTATTAGATTTGTCTAAGATGAGTAAACATGCTTTTTTGGATCGTGATCTGAGGGCTAGAGCATTATTAGATACTACTTCTTCCTTGGCCCCAAGGGTATGCCACTTAGTAATCCCATGAGCTTCCTAAGTCACTTTGACTATTCAGCCTTGATCACATACCATTAGATCATCCCACTCTAAATAAACACATGTCATTAGATCTACCCCATTTGAAAATAAATAGTTACTTCACGGGTCTAAAAAATGATGCTCACACAACTTTCATGTACATTTGAATCCTAACATCTAGTTCTTGCATTTTAAAGTTGACATCTACATGCCAGTCAAAAACATCCATGAGACCATCACCTAAAATTTGGATATATTCTTTTAGGGACTTTGTTCCATGGAAATTTTGTCAATAGTACCTTTTAGGCTTTTAAAAATATCCTCCAAAATTTTTGTAAAGGGCCCCTACCCTACAAAAATGCCCTTTAGACTTTATGTAAGTGTCCTTCAAGATTTGTGTAAGGGTCCTCTAGATCCATAATTATCCTTCAGACATTTTGTAGACACCCTTCAAGAATTTTGCAAGGGCAAAATTTTTGAAGGAAATAATCCTTTGAACATTTTGCAAAGGCGAAATGGCCCTTTGAAAGTACCTTTCAAGAATTTTGTAAAGGCAAAATGCTTAAAGGAAATGATCATTCAGATTTTTTACAAGGGCAAAATTATTCTACAATTCCTTCAGGCTTTTTGTGTAGGCAAAATGCCTGAAGGAAAAGTGCCCTTCAAATTTTTTTCTATGGATAAAAATTCCAAAGAAAATGACCCAAAAACACTTAAGACTAAAAAGACAAGATATGGAATTCTTTTAAAAATTTTGTAGCAGACAAAATGTCCAACAGAAATAAGTCTTCAGACTTTTTGTCTAAGACAAAAAGTTTGAAAACCTATCTTCATCAAAAATTGTGTTCATGCAAAAGGCCCAACAAATCAAGGGAAAGAACACCTTTACCAAGAAAAGACAAGATAAATGACTTAGAAAATTATGTACATAAACTTGACCTTCCAAAGGAATACATGGAGACAAAATTATGGCTAAGGACATGAACTTTGATACAAACAAGGGTCCAATTACTCTAGTGCAATTTTTAGAACTAACATAATCTATAATTAAAATACACATCTAGATGTGCTTACATATATGGTTCATTGATTGGGATAATGAGTAGAATATATACCCCTCACTAACTAAATTTTTCCCTTTAAGAGAGATTTAGCTACGAGATAAAATTCATTCTTACATCTCACTCACATCGAGTTAGAGAAAATCCTCATGTATTTTATTACAATAGTCATCCATGAAAGTATAGGATCTAACATCTCATCTCTATCCCTCATGATTCTCCTATAATGCATGACAAAAGTTTGCTCAATTTACACATTCAAGTACACTAAGATAATCTTAGGGGATGTGTCTGATCAACTATAACATTCACTCTTGTGGCTTGACAAAGATCATACAATGGTATTTTAACCTTAAAAAACCCATCCAAACATGTCTACATAGACAATTCATTGATTGGACTAATGAATCAGAATATATGCCCCCCACTAACCAACTTTTGGCCCTTTAATAGATATTTGGCTATGAGAGAAAACTCAATGCCACATCTTGCTCATGTTGAGTTAGAGATAATCCTCCTTTTCTTTCTTATAATACTCATCCAATAAAGTGTAAGAGCTGAAAAATCATCTCTATCCCTCATGATTTTCCTATAATGTGCGATTAAAGTTCACTCAGTTTGCACACTCAAGGATGCTAAGATTCTCTTAAGGGATGCATTTGATCAACTGCATCATTTACTCTTAGGGTCTAACAGAGTTCAAATAATTATCATTATAGCCTTAAAATTCCCATTTATATATTCCAACATAGATAGTTCATTGATTGGGCTGAGTCAAAATGTATGCCCCTCACTAACCAACTTTTGGCTCTTTAAGAGAAATTTGGCTATGAGATAAAACTAGTTATCATATCTCACTCACATTACATTAGAGATAATCCTCTTGAGTTTTATTGGAGGACTCATCCATACAAGTGTAAAATCTTATGGATTATCTCTATCCTTCATGGTTATCCTATAATGTGTGACTAAAGTTTTCTTAGTTTTCACACTCAAGGACACTAAGATTCTCTTAAGAGATGCATCTGATCAACTACAACATTCACTCCTAAGGCCTAATGAAGAATAGATAATGAATTTTCTACTCTTAAAATTTCATTCAAAAATGCCCATGTATATTTTTTGTTTATTAGGCTAATGAGTCAGAATATACACCCCCACTGACCAACTTTGGCCCCCTAAGAGAGATTTGGTTGTAAGAGAAAAATCATTATTCCATCTCACTCACATTGAGATAGAAATAATCCTCATATAGTTTCTTAGAGGAATAATATATACAAGTATAGGATCTAAAGGCTCATCTCTAACTATCATGGTTCTCCTACAATGCATAATTGAAGTTAGTGTAGTTTGCACACTTGAAGACGCTAAGATTATCTTAAGGGATGCATCCGATCAACTACAATATTCACTCTTAAGGCATAATGAAGATTGCATAATGGTCATTATATCCTTAAAACACCCATCTATATGTGATCATGTATACAATCCATTAGTTTGGATAACGAGTCATAATATATGCTCCCATTGACAAACTTTTGGCCCTTTAAAAGAGATTTGACTGCAAGAGAAAACTTTTCGCATCTTGATCACATTGAGTTAGAGAGAATATACCTAGAGTTTATTATAGGAATCATCCATGAAATTTTAGGATATGATATCTCATCTCTAACCCTCATGGATCTCCTACAACATGTGATTGAAGTTCACTTAGTTTGAACACTTAAAATGTTAAGATTTTATTAAGGGATGCATCTAATCAACTATAACATTCACTTTCAAGGCCTGATAAAGACCAGATAATGATCATTATATCCTTAAAACACCCATATGGACATACCTACATATATGTTTCATCAATTTGGATAATGAGTTAGAATATACACCTACATTGATCAACTTTTCTCCCTTTATGAGATATATGGATATGAGAGAAAATTTGTTACCACATCTCACTCACATCAAGTTAGAGAGAATCTTCATAGAGTTTCTTAGAGGACTTATTCATGAAAGTGTAAGATTTAATGACTCATATCTAAACCTCATGATTCTCCTACAATGTGTGACCAAAGTTTTCTTATTTTACACACTCAAGGATGCTAAGATTCTCTTAAGGTATGCATTCAATCAACTACAACATTCACTCCTAGGGCTTGACAAAGATTGGATAATAATCATTATAGCATTAAAATTCATATCTATACATGCCTGAATAGATGGTTTACTGATTGGACTAATGAGTGATGCAGTACACTTGACAGCTTTAATCTACCTTTAGCTTATAACTCCTCTAACAAAGCTCCATTAGAAGGTTTCTTATAGGATTTTCCACAAATTGGAAAATATTAACCTCACAATATTAAAACATTATTTTGAATAAACTCATACAATTATTTCTAAGCTTATATAAATTAATGGATAAGTTACTATGTTAATTGACTCAACTTATTCAATAGCTACTCTACAACAATGTTGAATTTCTCTAGACTTTTACTTAAACCACGTACTCTTTCAAGAATTTGACTTCAAGACAAGATGAGAGCAATAATAATTTATATTAAATAATTATTGAGGGTTTAAAAATCCCATATTTAGTTTAGAGGTATATTCCAACACCCTTCAGCTTCCCCAAGTCCAATTATTACAATTTAAACCTTATCAATGCAAGAAAAACAAAAAAACTCAAACTGTATTATATGCAAAATAGGGGTTTAAGGGGGTTTAAAGGAAAACTAAGCTTATCTCTTTCTAAGAACATCAAATAAAATTTAAACTTAATTGAAACAAAACTTAAATATGTAAAATATACTATTCAATGACAAAATACCACTTTGTTCATACCATTAAAGAAGAAAATAAAAAAATACAGTCTTGTTTTACCCAAAAACATAGTCCGCCTTCAATATTATTATCCAACCTCCTCAATCACCACTTCAATTAACTTCTCCTCCAGATTTATCCTCATTAATGGCTATTTTTAGTCTCATTTCTTCTTGGTTCGACCTCATCTCATCCTAACAACATACTTTTCTTAGACTTTTCCTCCATATATTCCTCAAGGCTTATCAACTTAACATTTTACTCCTTTTACATTGGGATTCCTTCTAGAGGATGATGAGGTGGAGTTTTAAATTTACATAGTGAAAAACATGTTTAAAATATAGTAAATGGTGTCCTAGAAACTTTACATTAGGTTAGTTACCTTTATAATTAGTGAGTCATTGATTGGGACTTTGGAGGATAATAAGTAGTAGTTGATACAGACACAGATAACAAGTAGGAGTTGATGCAGACATAGATGACAAGTAGTGAGTCATTGATATTTACAATGTAAGATTTGATACAGACATAGATAATAAGTATTTTTGAATCAGACCTCCTTGAAGGATCCTACTAAAGAATTAATAGAACAAGAATTGGCATTAATAATGTGATGATATTGATTAGGTGACATGAACAAGTAAAAGTGTGAGTAAATTGGATTATGGTCCTATGCTTCATCACATAAGGATTGAAGTGTAGATTATTTCTATCTATCTCTCAAGGTTAATGCCCTTGGGAATGGTCACAATCCCTTTACAATATTTGAATTTTCAAACATAGTATTTTTGAGGAAAACTATTTACAATGATAAATTGACCTTTTCCAAGACAAATGAAGCATTCCAAGGCTTCTTATTGATAATATAAACCCTCCTGAACCTCGTAAAATATATGATCAAGTATAACTTATAATATTTACATCCCTAAAATTGATCACAAGTCCACTTACATCATAATTCAAAATTGATATGTAATTAAATGTAAATGAAACAAGTAAATAGTAAATATCACGTGTAAATGTAAAATATACATAATGATGAAGCACATAACTTAGATAAAAATGTGTATTTTTTAAATCCCCATATGAAGTAATAATGATCACTAACCACTGCTATTGTAAATATTAAATGACCAAAATATAAAATATGCCTAGCTAAAGGAAACTTATTTGTTGAATAATATGTATGTGTATATGCAAAGTTCTATGTCATAATTCAACATAAACAATAGGACATATATCAATAAAAAATGTAGACCATAATGTTAAATATAAAAACTTCACCATATAGGCATACAATGTGGACCAGATCAGCATACAAAATCGAGTGTGCCTACAAGACCCATAGCATAATAACTAGCTCTCATGCTCTTCTTGCCTCCAAATAAATTTCTCTTTGTTGCCATTGATGTAGAGCTATGGGTGTTGGATGCTTCAATATGAGGAGATACTCTCTTATCATCATGTGAGTCATCAAATATTTGATCGAAAACCTCTAAAAATTATTGTCTGCACAACATATGAAATATAATATATAATGCATTAAATTATATATTAAAAATGATAAATATTTCAAGAATTAAAATTTGAAAAAATGATTCTAGAATCACTATATTCCATCTAAATGGTTGTCTAGGGATGTGAAATTGTATATACACTTGTGATGTAGAATCTTATGGAGAATACATATATTGTTAGATCTATATGTGCATATGTTTATGTAAATATGACATACAATATCATTCCCTGAAGTTAAAAAACAATTTTTTTTTTGTGTTCTAATCAGTCTTCATCCCTGAATCATGACCCAATGCAGAGATATTGAATCCTCAGATGGAACCCCAACATCATCTAAACCATCTTATCATCCATAAATAGTGCTCATAGTATAAAACTAATAAATAAATAATGTGTGACTCCAATGAGCATGATAAAAAATATATGACTATAATATATATCTTAAAACAAAGTTTTTTGTTCAAGGGAAAATAAATATACATGAATAAATATGTAATTTTAAATTTTCTAAACCTGAGTATAGGGTACACCAATGCCAATTACAACCTCTACATTAGATTTAAGGCCTACTGAGCTACCTAAAATATTGATAATAATCTATACAAGTAACAAATAAAAATTTTAGTCAAATAAATTAGTCAATTAAGTAAACACATAATAGAAAATAAACTTAATATTCTTGTAAAAACTCTAATTAAAATTAAACCTATGTATCAAATACAAATGGTGAAGTAGATAACTCCTCCACAATAGGTTAATATGTCTTGAGAAGAGTTGGTGAAGGTACTACAACTAGCATAGTATATGTCATGCTATTATCATGCTCTACTGAAGCATATACAGGTGATTTATTCACTAGCATGATAATCTCTTAAGGTCTTAAAGTAAATATAGAAGGAATAAACTCAAGCATCCTAGTGTCTTGAGGTACTAAAGGAAATATAGATGGAATAAAATGAGAATTACTAGTGTCCTGAGATGTTGAAGCAACTATATATGACATACAATACGAAGTACTAGTATGCCACATAAAAGTGGGTCCCCACAAATGTAGTCTATGTATGTCACACCTAAATAGGAGGTCATATATACTTCCTTTCACATGATGTGAAATGATGCACAATAATTATATCATGAGTATGAGGAGGGACACTAGCACCAATACCAATACCACCAAAACCACTGGTGCCACTACCACTACCACTAATACCACTACCATCAACACCAATACCACTAGCACTAATATTGCTACTATACATCTCACCACCTATAAGCTGAGTAGAAGTCTTCAATTTATGCATACCATGGTCAATCATAGCTTGTGTCAGATTAGTAACTACCTTAAGGGTGTCCATATATATGGTATGATGTAAAATTTTAGGGATAGAAGCATGTGTTATAGTCTTTATATTTATCTAAACTAGGTTAGGAAGGTTTTTATCTCGCCTAACACTATATCTATCAAATCAAGACCCACATAGCCTACCTTAGGAGGCCTTCATATTAGAATAATTTAGAATTTCTAGCAGCACAAACTCATAGTAGAGTTTTCAAGAAAAGTATAATAGAAATTCATTATTGTTACATAGAGGATCATCAAACACCATCCACCACCTATCCCAAAATTTATTTTTTATCCCCTCATGAACATACCAATCGATACTAATATGTTTACAATTCGTCGATGGTGGTTGGTTTGTTCCAAGATTAACAAATAAAGCACACATATATTATTTTATTATTTTTTTCTTAACATCTTCATATGATAATTTATCATAATAAAATTGTTTTAGGACCTCTCTTCAATGAAACATTGCATCAAGTTACAAAGTTATATTTCCCACTAAGTTAAAAACTGTCTCTAGTATATTGGCAAGTAAATTGCATGAACTATTAACTGAGGAGTGATACAAACCATTGATAATTATTTTTAAGTTTTGATATTTTACATAATATTGTTCATACAATTTAACTTCTTATGTAAAATCAAATTTTTTAGGGTGTTATTCTACATTATCTTCATACAATGGGTCCATCATTCAATTGTGTATCTAGAGAGAAATATGAGATTTTTTTAGGAAATGTAAGATAATATAATGCAAATATAATTTTAAAACCCTGCGTGCATAAATAAATCTAAATATAAATGAAAAAAAATAAATTTAAAAATAAACATACCTAAGATAGCAACAAATTTTTTGAATCCCATTGGTGGGATGTAAATCTGAAGCATGCATGTGGTATATGAGCAAATGGAGAGAAGTTAAATGCAAAAAACTCTTCCAAACCTATAAAAAGCACTGTAGGTTTTAGAAAATATAGTCTTAAATGGGAAGAAAGAAGGGTGTATGCCCTTATAGCTTTGTAAAGGGCATATGGCTTTTTCAAAGCTCAAAGGGTGTATGCCCTTTTCAAATGATGTACACTCTTTAGGCTCAGTCATAATCCTAAGCCTCAGAAATTTAAAAAAAAATAGTATACGTCATTTTCAATTTTTTTTGTAAAGTTGGACGATGTCACTTTTTTTGTCCCTCAACTTTATACATAAAACTTTATATTGGTTTAATTTGAATAAGGATGTATAAAAAGTGGATGAAAATCTAGGATTTTGTTCAAATAAAGCATGACCTATAAGGGGATATTTTAGCCTCATGTTGTTAAGTTATTTTTGAGAAGTGGGTCAAGAGAGAGGAGGAGAAGAAAATAAATCTAATATACCTTCATTATCACTTTCATCATCATGCTCATAGTAAACACCATATCCATCATTACAAAAATAATCATCATCATCATTATAAATGAAATCATGATCATTATCATGTGTTAGTATATAATTTTGACAATTGGCCAATTCATTTGTATAATTTTGTGAAAAGTTAAAAAATTGGTCAAATGGGTGAGGGGGAATAGGTTCCCTATTATTCATTTTAAACTTACCACAAAAGATAATGTAAAAATAAATAATAAACAAATAATGGGGAGAAGATAATCTAACATAGATTTATTTAAAAATAAGTTATATAGTCAACTCAAAGTAGATAAAATTAGAAATTGACTTGAAACTCTAAGGGATAATATTTGAATGTATTGACCTAGTATGAAGATATACGGTTTGAAGGGTTTTTGGATAAAATTTTAGAACATATTAAACTAATGAAAGCCTAATATAGGACTGCTTGGATCATTTAGAATGTGCAAAATCAAGAAAAAATTATAGTTTTATAAATCTTAATTTATTACACAAAAATGGAGAAGGCAAACCCTAGGATGAAAACATAGTTGCAAAGAAATATTCAAAGTAAGTTGGGTTCACCAAATGATTTAAATTTTGAGGTGTTTACTAGTGTAAATCATATATTTTTAAATTGATAAGAAAAGAGAGTAAATATATACATACATACATATGTATGTATATATATTATAAATAGATAATTTAATTGATTTATCCAAAAGAATGAGTTTAAGGAGAAGATTCACTTATCTAGAGTAAAATGAGTGTCTTTAGATGGTGATTATATTGAAATAGGTCAATATTAAAGTCTAGACCCCTTTCATTCTATAACTAGAGATTTAACTATCATAGAACAATAGTACAATCAGAGGGACATTAGTGCATTGTGTTATTGGTAAAGAATTGTGCTAGTATCCTTTTATGGACAGGGGTCTTGATACTTTTAGGGATGTTGTGAGGGGGATTTAGGGTTATATAGTTGTGTTCAAGATCTTTTGATCATCCTTCTGTGTCATTTTTTGGTTATTTATCCTTCAAAACGCTAATGAATACCTACACACATTAAACAAAAATAGAATCAAATGTAAAAGAAAAGTGAAAATGTGGGTGGTGAGATGTTATGATTATGTGATGTAAAACCCCTACTATTATGTCCACTGCCTACATTAACCTCAATGATAGGGGTCTCAAATCACATGTAGTTCTCCATTAATAAATGTACATAATCAATGCACATGATATGCTAGAATGACTTTTGCTTAGGCCCTTATTTGATCAAGCATGCATATCTATGTGTGATGATGGGTAATATGTAAATTTTTGAGTTATACTATTGACTAAATTTTATGTAATTATGTGCCAAATAGTAAGTGATAGATGTAAAATGACTTATGAGGCTCTTTATATATAAATAACTATAATTTTAATGTGATATCCTTATTTGTAGGCTAAAAAGGTAAAAATATAGATAAAATCATAAGAAGGGACTCAAATAAAGGCAACAACCTGAAACAAGCTAAATACGTGACCATTGGATAATAGCATTAAGGTGGACACTAGCACATTATGCTAGTGTCTAGGATCATGCTAGTGTCTTGTGTGTAAAAAAATTGGGTAATGACTATGATGAATAGGACAAGATGCCCCTATGATTGGGATATCATGACATAATACCACTGAGGTTGAAAAAAGTAGGGAAGATAATTCATAATAAGGAATAAAATACCAAAGTGACCATGTGAACAAGACTCACATTCATCATTCATAACTTCTTGTGAAAGAGCTACAAAATACAAAGTACTTGTGTTGCTTGACCAAATTAGGTTGTGTATAGTATGTAAGGGATACACATAGGGATAGATGGTTGGATGAAAATTTCAAGCTAAGAAAGGACACATTCCCACTTGGTTCTATTATTTTAGTAGTTGACTTTGCTAAAAATTACACATTCAAACCATAAATAAAAGTTCATTCATAGTCTTAAATCTAATGCAGGTTATCATATTCATGCATAGAAAATTAATACATACACCTAATAGTACATAGCAAGATCAAAAAATAAAAAGGGAGTACCATGTATATGTTAGTGATGACCAATCACATTGTAAGTAGTACATGCAAGGTTTTTTTAATATGTTTTATGGATAGTTGACTAAGAAAAATATTACTTTCAATCAATATTATATTTGGTCAAACAATTGTACACCACAATTCAAGAATGCACAGATATTTTATTGGTTGAGTAGGATGCACATTACCACTAGTGTATGACATATTTAGAGTTTCACTAATCCTAGCCATAGAAAAGGGGAGGATGACAATGTTGAAGCATGTGTAAAAAGATTCATTGTAAGAGAGGATTTGAAGTTTGAATATAGTGTTATTTTGACTGATGTAACAACCATTTTTAAATGGTGTCATGATAAAATGAGTAATGGTACTCAAGAAAATTATACTTTTCATAGATATTTCTAGTTGATGGAGGAATAACATTTATAAAATTATGAGGATTGTATGACTATAACAAGATCGAGTGAGCTCTACTCATTTCATAGCTCAAATGCAAGTTCTTGGACTATTAACACAAGGTACTTGACATGTTTATGGTTTGCATGCATGGACTCTGTTTGGAATGAGTATGATTCACAAAAGTGGGTGGATGAATCAAGCTATAGACCTATAATTTCAATCAACACATATCAGGTTCTATCAACATTACAAATTCTAGATATGACATTGTAACATAACTTTGACAATGTAAATGATCTAGTGCAACTAGGTAGACTATTCATTATTCACTATTTATTCTCATTATATATCTTGACAATGTCTTTAAAATTATATATTTTTTGATATATATGGCATGTTTTTATGATTATTTTTTAGGAGGACAATGAAGAGAGAACACATTACTACTTATTTCAGTGTGTAGAGGAAAATAAAAATTGACTTCCCCAGTCATAGATGGAAAAAACATTGATTATCTCATTGGGTCTATGGTAGTCACTAGAACTTGGCTTTGATGATATATTATAAAAAATTTAGATGTATGGTTATTTGAAGACTTTGAAACACATATGAAGATACTATACTATTCAAATTTAGTTCTTAAAATAAATATTCAATTGGTCAAATATCATGGGAGGCCATTAAACGTAAATCTATGGAAGATTTGTGATTTATACCATGAATCTATTCTTTCTACTTTCAAGATTAGACTAGATCTTAGTGGTTTTTTATACTGAGATTCTAAGGTATGTTGACTTATCAAATGTAGATGTATTTAATTTTTCCAAATTTTATTAATTTTGTCGGTAGTATATATAAATTTCATTTTTAATTTCTAATAATTTTTTTGTAGGTTAGTGGTACTAAATAAGCTTCTACCTTCATGAATTTGACATTGTTAGTAAGGAATTTCATATTCTTGAAGCTAAGATAAGCTTAATATATATACTCAGTTATGATAAAAATAACATTCTTGAGGCTAAAATGGGTAGTATCTCAACTGGGTGTGATGGGAGGTCAAGAACCTGGTCTTAGATGTTATCCATGTTTAACCCTAAAATAAAATGTGTTATTTTCAATTTATATCATAAGGTTAAGAATATATATTTGAAATGGCACAAGGGTTATAATTAGATCTATAGAATGCAAATTAAATTCTAAACTTAGATATCAACATACACTTGATTTATTATGTTGAGATACTTTAAATATGGAAAGTACAACTAAGCTAGATTTAAAAATGAGAAATATGAGTACTTATATGGTTTTGATACTAATGTAGTTTTGTATATATAATAGACTAAAAATATGTGGGAAGACAATACTAGAAGGGTTTTTAGATTCTAGATCTGGTGTCTCTAGCTATCTGAATAGTTGTGTCGCCCCTAGATGATTGCATTCATGATACTATCTAAGTTCAATGATAGTGTTATATACAGAATATCTAGTGAAATATGATGCAACAACTTAGATGATTCTAGGTTTTACTTTACCTTCACTCTAGTGTATTCAGATCTGGGTCATGGATAGTCACTCATTATAAAATGGTAAAAACCTAGCTTTTCATCTTCAATGTGACCTTGAAGAAAAATCATTTAGTGGGAAGATAATATTGAGCTAACCCCAATGAATATAATATCAAAAGGCACTGCCTATATATATAATACTCCAAAAGGGGGCCTTAGACTCATGTAGGTCTCCCTAACATGCTAGTTTATGTGTGAATATACAATGTGTGTAAATTAAGTACAACATTGATCTAGTCTGTAACTTGGAAAATTGAGCTATTGGGTTGGTCCTTTAGTACTATCAATATTAGACTAGATCTTAGTGGTTTTTTATATTGAGATTCTAAGGTATGTTGACTTATCAAATGTAGATGTATTTAATTTTACCAAATTTTATTAATTTTGTTGGTAGTATATATAAATTTCATTTTTAATTACTAATAATTTTTTTGTAGGTTAGTGGTGCTAAATAAGCTTCTACCTTCATGAATTTGACATTGTTAGTAAGGAATTTCATATTCTTAAAGCTAAGATAAGCTTAATATATATACTCAGTTATGATAAAAATAACGTTCTTGAGGCTAAAATGGGTAGTATCTCAACTGGGTGTGATGGGAGGTCAAGAACCTGGTCTTAGATGTTATCCATGTTTAACCCTAAAATAAAATATGTGTTATTTTCAATTTATATCATAAGGTTAAGAATATATATTTGAAATGGCACAAGGTTATAATTAGATCTATAGAATGCAAATTAAATTCTAAACTTAGATATCAACATACACTTGATTTATTATGTTGAGATACTTTAAATATGGAAAGTACAACTAAGCTAGATTAAAAAATGAGAAAGAAGAGTACTTATATGGTTTTGATACTAATGAAGTTTTGTATATATAATAGACTAAAAATATGTGGAAAGACAATACTAGAAGGGTTTTCAGATTCTAGATCTGGTGTCTCTAGCTATCTGAATAGTTGTGCCGTCCCTAGATGATTGCATTCATGATACTATCTAAGTTCAATGATAGTGTTATATACAGAATATCTAGTGAAATATGATGCAACAACTTAGATGATTCTAGGTTTTACTTTACCTTCACTCTAGTGTATTCAGATCTGGGTCATGGATAGTCACTCCTTATAAAATGGTAAAAACCTAGCTTTTCATCTTCAATGTGACCTTGAAGAAAAATCATTTAGTGGGAAGATAATATTGAGCTAAACCCAATGAATATAATATCAAAAGGCACTGACTATATATATAATACTCCAAAAGGGGGCCTTAGACTCATGTAGGTCTCCCTAACATGCTAGTTTATGTGTGAATATACAATGTGTGTAATGTAAGTACAACATTGATCTAGTCTGTAACTTGGAAAATTGAGCTATTGGGTTGGTCTTTTAGTACTATCAATATTAGACTAGATCTTAGTGGTTTTTTATATTGAGAATCTAAGGTATGTTGACTTATCAAATGTAGATGTATTTAATTTTACCAAATTTTATTAATTTTGTTGGTAGTATATATAAATTTCATTTTTAATTACTAATAATTTTTTTGTAGGTTAGTGGTGCTAAATAAGCTTCTACCTTCATGAATTTGACATTGGTAGTAAGGAATTTCATATTCTTGAAGCTAAGATAAGCTTAATATATATACTCAGTTATGATAAAAATAACGTTCTTGAGGTTAAAATGGGTAGTATCTCAACTGGGTGTGATGGGAGGTCAAGAACCTGGTCTTAGATGTTATCCATGTTTAACCCTAAAATAAAATATGTGTTATTTTCAATTTATATCATAAGGTTAATAATATATATTTGAAATGGCACAAGGGTTATAATTAGATCTATAGAATGCAAATTAAATTCTAAACTTAGATATCAACATACACTTGATTTATTATGTTGAGATACTTTAAATATGGAAAGTACAACTAAGCTAGATTAAAAAATGAGAAAGAAGAGTACTTATATGGTTTTTATACTAATGTATTTTTGTATATATAATAGACTAAAAATATGTGGGAAGACAATACTAGAAGGGTTTTCAGATTCTAGATCTGGTGTCTCTAGCTATTTGAATAGTTGTGTCGTCCCTAGATGATTGCATTCATGATACTATCTAAGTTCAATGATAGTGTTATATACAGAATATCTAGTGAAATATGATGCAACAACTTAGATGATTCTAGGTTTTACTTTACCTTCACTCTAGTGTATTCAGATCTGGGTCATGGATAGTCACTCCTTATAAAATGGTAAAAACCTAGCTTTTCATCTTCAATGTGACCTTGAAGAAAAATCATTTAGTGGGAAGATAATATTGAGCTAACCCCAATGAATATACTATCAAAAGGCACTGCCTATATATATAATACTCCAAAAGGGGGCCTTAGACTCATGTAGGTCTCCCTAACATGCTAGTTTATGTGTGAATATACAATGTGTGTAAAGTAAGTACAACATTGATCTAGTCTGTAACTTGGAAAATTGAGCTATTGGGTTGGTCCTTTAGTAATATCAATATTAGACTAGATCTTAGTGGTTTTTTATATTGAGATTCTAAGGTATGTTGACTTATCAAATGTAGATGTATTTAATTTTACCAAATTCTATTAATTTTGTTGGTAGTATATATAAATTTCATTTTTAATTACTAATAATTTTTTTGTAGGTTAGTGGTGCTAAATAAGCTTATACCTTCATGAATTTGACATTGTTAGTAAGTAATTTCATATTCTTAAAGCTAATATAAGCTTAATATATATACTCAGTTATGATAAAAATAACGTTCTTGAGGCTAAAATGGGTAGTATCTCAACTGGGTGTGATGGGAGGTCAAGAACCTGGTCTTAGATGTTATCCATGTTTAACCCTAAAATAAAATATGTGTTATTTTCAATTTATATCATAAGGTTAAGAATATATATTTGAAATGGCACAAGGGTTATAATTAGATCTATAGAATGCAAATTAAATTCTAAACTTAGATATCAACATACACTTGATTTATTATGTTGAGATACTTTAAATATGGAAAGTACAACTAAGCTAGATTAAAAAATGAGAAAGAAGAGTACTTATATTGTTTTGATACTAATGAAGTTTTGTATATATAATAGACTAAAAATATGTGGGAAGACAATACTAGAAGGGTTTTTAGATTCTAGATCTGGTGTCTCTAGCTATCTGAATAGTTGTGTCGTCCGTAGATGATTGCATTCATGATACTATCTAAGTTCAATGATAGTGTTATATACAGAATATCTAGAGAAATATGATGCAACAACTTAGATGATTCTAGGTTTTACTTTACCTTCACTCTAGTGTATTCAAATCTGGGTCATGGATAGTCACTCCTTATAAAATGGTAAAAACCTAGCTTTTCATCTTCAATGTGACCTTGAAGAAAAATCATTTAGTGGGAAGATAATATTGAGCTAAACCCAATGAATATACTATCAAAAGGCACTGCCTATATATATATAATACTCCAAAAGGGGGCCTTAGGCTCATGTAGGTCTCCCTAACATGCTAGTTTATGTGTGAATATACAATGTGTGTAAAGTAAGTACAACATTGATCTAGTCTGTAACTTGGAAAATTGAGATATTGGGTTGGTCCTTTAGTACTTTAGACCTACAAATGTGTAGTTTATATGATTATTATGCAAATAGAGAAGTTTTGATCAATTGAATGCCTAATAGAGTGCTTTTTGATAAGTGTTTTGGTCTCTTTGGTATTTTCTAAGTGAGAAATGAATGAGGGTTGATCTTTTATTTACATCAATCCTTTTTGAGTGATAAAAACATTAAAACACTTAATTTGACCATTAGAATGTGTTTAATTTATAAATTGGATGAATTTAAGGCACTGGATACTTGTGTCAGAGTAGGATAGTAATGTTGATGATATTATTCATCCTAGACATTAGTGTCCAAGGAGTAACAAAATAGGTATAGACTCAAAACTTATAGAGATGTAAGATAAATAAATTTTAAGAATTATAGGCAAGATAGAATATTCATGTCATCAATATAAGATTGGTTAGACTAAGAGATAGGCCAAAGGGCACGAGATAGAGCATATGTGAGGCTTGTAAAACTAAGAAGAGTGTATAACTAAGAGGAACAACGAAGGTCTAAGTTTTCCAAAGTGTATAATATTGAGTGATACATAATCATAAAATATCATCTACATTGGACCCCCTTTAATCTAGTAATTAAAATTTTAATTTAAAATAAAGGTATAAATACTTGGGTGTGTGTGCATCTTAACTTTGTGTTGAATTTGAATTCTTTTTTTAGTGATTACCTTGCAACCAAGAACATGTTATAGTGTAAAATTAGTGCATATAATCTAGGTTAAAAGTACTTAAAATTAATTGACATTGAAAGAGCAAGGTTTAGGAGTACACATGTGTGTCGATGTAACTAACTTGCCTATTGGCAAGTTGTTTTGAAAAATATGTATCTTTGTAAGGATATAAAACTAATATTAGGATAAATATTGATAAATATTTTAAAGTGCATATATCCAAAGAGATAGTGAGAGAGAGAAAGAGATTTGGAAGGAAAATGCCCTCAACTTTGGAGCAAAAGTGAGTTGTTATTTGGTAGTTGAGTTTAGCTCAAATGTGCAACCTAATGACACTTATAACCTAGTGAGGATAGATTATTTAAAATCTCAATTTATCATTTAAACATAAAAATTATATGTAATCCATCATCCAAGGCAAAATCAAAACATGAAGGCACAAAATTATGCCTCAACACATGACATACTAAGCTACAATTATGCCTAAAGACCATCGGTGTATGGGCTATATAATTATTTTAGTTATTTTTACACATATGCACATTAAATTAGATTTTTACAAATGATAAGAATTATGAAAGGGGACACATTTTACAATTAATGTCATGGGCATGATTCTACTACCAATCAAGCATTCATATCTCTGATAGAGATACATTTGGTCCCTTCCAAAGGCCTTGCTCCACTACCAAGTAGGTTGGAAAGCATGTGGTAGAGGCTACCAAGATCATCCTTTCAAGGATAATTTTAAGATTATTTATTTTATTTCAAATTATTTTGAAAGAGATTTTATTTTTCAATCCATGGAGGGTTGGGGACCAGAATCACAAGGCTTATGACAAATAATACAAATCAGAATTACAACATTCTTATATTTATTATTTTTAGATATTTTTCTTAATGAATTTGATGGTATTTAAACAAGAAATTAATCCTTTATAAATATAGATGTTCCATTTGAAATCATTATCCCTAAAGGTTCTAAAAATGGAAAGAAAATACAATAGTTTATGTAAGTATTCAAACAAGAATTTTAGCATTAATGCATAGGAGTGTCATGAGCCTCTTCCTATGGAAGGACAAGGTATGAGACCCAAAATAATTATGATTTGGATCATTTTTCAAAAAAACATTTAACAAACCCTTAGTTTTTATTGAAGTACAATAAGGTTACATCAAAATTTTCATCAAAGTGTAGAAGATTAAAGAGGTAGGCCTCTACTTGGTCATTTCTTTCTAAATAATCAAAAATAAAGTGCAAGGTAGGTATCCTTAGGTTAAATATA
Source organism: Torreya grandis (assembly GCA_037957365.1). Taxonomy (NCBI): domain Eukaryota; kingdom Viridiplantae; phylum Streptophyta; class Pinopsida; order Cupressales; family Taxaceae; genus Torreya; species Torreya grandis. Next base: position 88,455 of record JARHVA010010057.1, read on the forward strand.
AAAATATGGTGTTGGATATAAACTAAGTAGTAAGGAAAAGTGCCTAAATCTGCTTTAGCTCTTGTCATTTCTTTCAAGTGTGCAAGGCCAAATTAGAGAGGTGTACAACTGGGAACCAACACTCTTTTGGTACCATTACGAGGGACAATATTTTTCACTTATGTTATTGAGGAATCTTGCAAAGAGATAGAGCTATAAGTATTATAAATTTGAAATTTCTCTACTTGGTTATTTTACTACAGTCAAACTATCTTGGTCGTCAATGCCACATCACTCCATTAGAGATGTGCCAAGAATACTTAAGGCTTGATAATTGATTTCTATTGAGTTTGTTGTAAAGAGATAAAAATATTATATGTTGGAAGGTGTCTTTTCCCTTTTAAACATTATTTTTAATATTTTAGTGTCTTTATTTTCCATCTCATTGAGCTTTAGCAATTTTAATTCCAGTCTGTATCACAATAGTTTATTAACTATTATATTCTAGAATGTTGATTCTAGTGAAAAATCTAAGTTTATTTTTTAGTTTCAAGGAAGATCAGTGCATATTTTGAATATCTAAATTTTATTTTTGAGTTTTCTTTCTATTTCTTGAAAAAATAGAAGGATTGAGATCATATTTCAAAGGTGACTCATCAAAACCTTGTCTCACCACTATGTTTGCATCAAAAATCAAGGAGACAAGTTTGGAGGCTAGAATGGAAGTGCTTGACCTGTTAAACATCAAAATAAATGTTGTGGATTTAAATCTTGGCATTAATTGGTGTGATAGGTGCCTCCTTCCCCACCCCCTATGTGATACTACTAAACTAGGTGATGAAGATTCTTATGAACCTGAATATGCATCACCCGAATATGAGATTTTCATGTTCAATTGTCAAGACTTTTCAGGTGAGTTTTCTACCTTTATGGAAATGGCATTTTTTACTATTACAAAACAATTTTAGGGTACATTCAAGAGATTCTTGATGTATAATTTTGCTTGTGATGATATTATAACATAAGCACATGAGTTACCTAATCATGATGTAATTGAATATCTAGAGTGTGTTATGAAACAAGTATTGGATATGGATGTAGAATTGGGTGACTTCATTGGGAATCTCAACATTATTGAGCAACCAATTATTCTTAATGTTTGGTTTAACAATGAAGTTGCTATTTGGAGAATGTTATTTGATGAAGATGGGGTTATTTTCCATGCCCCCAAGGATGAATTATTTTAGTTCCCTTTCAATCAGTAATTTGAGTGCACAATTGACATTGCTAATCTTGATGCACTCTTGCTTGGTTCTCATGTGATTGCAACTAATAAGCATGCTTATTTATAACTACTAAAGGATTACCAAAACTTGCTAGCTTGGTCTTATCCTGACTTGAGACCATGTAAAGAGGATTTGTTTCAATGTGTCATCCTCTTACAACCTAGTAATAGTACTTCAAGTAAGTGCAGATATGGGTTTACTTCATCTTGGACACTAAGTTGATGGAAAAGCTCAAGAGACTAAGGGATGATAGAATTCCAAATCCACCAGATAATGGTAATCATCCAAAGCATTTCCTCAACTAAAGTCTAGACAATGTATCATATTGTATAGTGTTTTATTGATTTATCCTTTCCTTGTTTTGTTTCCCCTCTACTTTGGGCCTTGTTTGTATAGTTTTCTTTATTTTTTTATTGTGTGTTCATGTTTAGATCCTCTTGATATATTTTTATTAGTCTACCATGTTTTTATGATCTTTTGTGAGCATTTTCTAAAAATTTTAAGTTTTTGACTTCGTAGCCCAATGGATCAACCCCTAGTTTGGTATTTTTTGGTTCTTTGTGTACTTGTAGGGGGTATTCATCCCCAAGTGAGAGCTAATGTTAGTGCCCAAAATTTCACTGAAGTAATTGGGCCCTTCTCTTTATCAAATTTTATGTCTTTAGCCAAATTTTTATCTTTATGTCTTCCTTTAGAAGGTCAAGTTCATGTACATAATTTTCTAAGTCCTTTATCTTGTCTTTGTTCGGTGAAGGTGTTATTTCCCTTAGATTTTTTGGGCCTTTTACATGAACACAATTTCCAATAGAGAAAGGTCTTTAGATTTTTTGTCTTGGATAAAAAGTCCAAAGACTTATTTCTGTTGGACATTTTATCCATTACAAAAGTTCCAAAATAATTCCATATCTTGTATTTTTGGTCTTAAGTGTTTTTGGATCATTTTGTTTGGAATTTTTATCCATGGTAAAAAGTATGAAGGGCACTTTCCCTTCAAGTATTTTTCCCACACAAAAATCTTGAAAGAATTATAGGATCATTTTTCCCTTACAAAAACTCCAAAGGATCATTTCCTTTGGGCATTTTGCCTTTGAAAAATTCCCAAAGTTTACTTTAAAAGGGCCATTTTGCCTTTGCCATATGTCCAAAGTATTATTTCCTTCAGGAATTTTTCCCTTATAAAACTCTTGAAGGGTATCTACAAAATGTCTTAAGGATAATTCTAGATTTGGAGGACACTTAAACAAATCCCAAAGGATACTTATAGAAAGTTCAAAGGGAATTTTTGTAGGGCAGGTGCCCTTAACAAAAAATTTGAAGGATATTTTCAAAAGCCTAAAATGTACTTTTGACAAAATTATCATGGAACAAATTCCCCAAAATAATATTTCCAAATTGTAGGTGATGGTCTCATGGATGTTTTTGACTGGTACATAGATATCAACTTTAAGTTGTAGAAACTAGCTATTGGGATTCAAATGTCCATGATAGTCATGTGAGGGTCATTTTTTAGACCTATTAAGTAGATGTTTATTTTAAAATGGGGTAGATCCAATGATATGCATTTATTCAAAGTGGGATGATTTGATGGTGTGTGATCAAAGCTAAATAGTCAAAGGGACTCAGAAAGCCCATGGGGCTACCAAGTGGCATAACCTTGGGGCTAAGGAAGAAGTGGTATCCAATAATGATCCACCCCTTAGATCATGATCCAATACAGTGAATTTACTCATCCCATCCAGATCAAATAGAGTGTGGATAGTGTTGAAATGTCAAAGGCCAAAGAAGTCTCATGAAGATGACATGTGTCATCATCTCAAAGACTCAGACAAAGATCAATGACCCATAGACCCTCCCCAAAGGTCTCCAATGCCTAAACACTTGGATTTATAAAAAAAAATGTAAAAAGGGAGAAATAAACTTAAGTCATTATATTTTCATTTTCTTTACTTGTCCAAGTTCCTCTATGGGAGGATATTACAGAGTTTCAAGATTCAGGTGGGCCACTCTAAAGAATGATTACTCAAACAACCATGGATATAGAATATTCCTAAAAAATCATTACAAGAGCAGATTATTCCATGGTGTGCATAAGAAGAAGAGTAGTTGTCTAAGTAGTTTTAGCTATGCTAGTGAGCGGTTGAAGGGTATCTCCAGGTAGTTACATAAAAGACAAATGGTTTGTTTGGATCTCAAATGAATATTCTTCTTCTAGATCATGTAAGGGGATTTTCCAGCCAAGAAATCAAGAAGTTTGTTGCAAATCTCTACCATTTCTTGAAAAGGCAGTTAGAAAAATAATTTTTCAAGAAAATACAAGAAGATTTTAGTTGTGGTAAGGTATTTTTTCTATCCTGGAGCATCTTGGTAGAACTTGAGGGGCTGTTTTGCACTTTTTGAGGTTACAAATCTCATTCCCATATTTGAAAAGGATTGAAAATATATATATAGAAGGCTTGTCTTCTATTCTAGAGGTTGGTTGGCCATTGTGTTGGTCATAGTGTTGGTCTATTTTTTCCTTAGTATAGGCTCTTCACATTTTGGGATCACTTATGTGTGTGTTTTTGTCTCTCTTTCTAAGGTGTTTGCATTTGTATATCCATTAGCAAGCTTTAAGAGCATCTCTATATGACTCCCCTATCCAACATGGAGCAAATCCACCATGCATGTCCCCATGGAAATTTTTTGAAGCATAGGTGTATGTAAGATTTTTATTTCAAGTTATTGATTATGTATGTGGTTCTCTACCATTTTCTAATGATGAAGTACAATGATATGTATTACAAATGTTGTTGATAGGATATCTTATTCTATGCTCATTACTAGTTATCATCTTAGGTTTAGTTTTGGATTCTAAATCCCAATCTACATTGTATTTGGAGTATGTTTCTAAATAGCTTGTTAGGGCACCCTAGGTTTATGGATTCAATAGGAAAAGACAAATCATTCCTTGTAGTTCCATTATCTTGCATTTGAGTTTGCTACACCTTTGTCATAAATGATGTCATGAATGATTAAAAGAATCCATATTGATTTAAGACCATCCATCACACCATCCTCCCCTTTTTTAACTATCAACTTGTCCTACCTTGCATATAACATTCCCTTCACATATATGAAGTGTTATTTTCCTATAGATGCATGAATAATATGTATTTAACATGTGTCTACATTTTATGCTTTAAAATCCAAGCACTATAGTTTTCCATTTAACCCTTGTTGAATATTTCATAAAAATGAAGATTAATGTCATCCCTTCATCTATATTTAGTAACTTATGTCTGAATTAGAACATTTTCTCATTCTATGTGGTAACCCTTCTTGGGTGGAGTGAGCAAGCTTGGTTGTGTTATGATCATATTTGTGTTCCCTTATATCAATGATCCCCATGGAGGTTGAATTGCATAATATCTCCATGTGAGTGAGATACCCTACATGTCCTCTCACCTTAGTTCAGGTAGAGCTAGAAGTAACAAGGACTAACCATACCTTTTGTAAGTGCCTCTTAGTCATTTTCTCCAGTCTAGTCCACTCTTGATGCTACACCCTCCCCCAGCTACAATGGCATTCTAGTGTATTTCTAGTCATTGATTTCCATTTCATTCAAGTGTGTAAGGCTATATTAGAGAGGTGTACAACTAGGAACCAACATAATAACCATTATCTAGTCTCTATTAGGCCCCAGGAATGAATGTTTTAGTTGATTGGATGCATCCCTTAAGAGAATCTTAGCATTCTTAAGTATGAAAACTGAGTAAAATTTAGTCGTGAATTTCAAGAGGACAATGAGAAATAGAGACGAGCTATTAGCTCTTAAACTTTCATGGAAGAGTCCTCTAAGAAACCCCATGAGGATTATCTCTAACTCAATGCGAGCAAGATGTGACAATGATTTTTCTCTTGCAACCAAATCTCTCTTAAATGGCTAAATGTTAGTCAGTGGGGGTATATATTATGACTTGTTAGCCTAATCAATGAACCATCTATGCTGACATGTCTAAATGAGAATTTTAAAATAATGACCATTTTCTAGTCTGAGTTAGGCCTTGGGAGCAAACATTAAAGTTGATTGGATGCATCCCTTTAGAGAATCTTAGAGTCCTTGAGTGTGTAAATTGAGCTAAATTCTATCACACATTGTATGATAACTATAAGGTTTAGAGATGATCCATTAGATCCTACACTTTCATAGATGAGTCCTCTAATAAATACCAAGAGGATTCTCTCTAATTCAATGTGAATGAGATGCAATAATGAGTTTTTTATCACATCAAAATATCTCTTAAAAGGCCAAAAATATGTCAGTAGAGGTGTATATCTCGACTCATTATCCCAATAAATTAAATGTCTTAATAGGCATTTTAAGGGTAGAATGATCATTGTCTGATCTTAGATGGGCCCTAGGAGTGAAAGTTGTAGTTGATAGTATGCATCCCTTAAAAAATATTAGCATCCCTAAGTATGTAAACTAAGAAAAATTTGATCATATATTTCATAGAACCATGAGGGATAGAAATGAGTCATCAACTCCCACACGTGAGTGGATGAGTTTTCCAAAAAAACTTAGGAGGATTCTCTCTAAATTGATGCGATCAAAATATAAAAATGATTTTTTCCTCATAGCTAATTATTTATTAAAGAGCTAAAAGTTAGTCAATATTGGGATTCTAACTCTTTAGTTTAATCAACAAACCATCTTGGTAAGCACATCCAAATGGACATTTTAAAGCTATAATAGTTTTTATCCAGTCTCGATTGGGCACTAAGAGTGAAATTTGTAGTTGATCAGATGCATCCCTTAAAAGAATCTTTTCATTCTTAAGTGTGTAAATTGAACCAAATTTCATTGCATATTTTAAGAGAACCATGAGGGTTAGATATGACCCATCATCTCCCACACTTTCATAGATGAGTCCTTTAATAAACCCTAGGAGGATTCTCTCTAACTCAACATGAGTGATATGTGGTAATGAGGTTTCTCTCATAGTCAAATCTCTCTTAAAGGGCCAAAAGTTGGTTAGTGTGGGTATTATATTCTAACTCATTAGCCTAATTAATGAACCATCTTCACCAAAGCATCTAAATGGGAGTTTTAAAAATAGAAAAATCACAGTCAAGTCTCTATCAGTCCTTGAGAGTGAAAGTTACAGTTGATCAAACACATCCCTTAAGATAATCTTAGCATCCCTGAGTGTGGAAATTGAGCGAACTTCCATTTCATGTTATAGGATAACCATGAGGGATATATATAAGCTATCATCTCCCATAATTTCACATATGAGTCTTGTAATAAACCCTATGAAGATTCTCTCTAACTTGATGCAAGTGAGATGTGGCAATGAGTTTTTTCTCATAGACAATTTTCTCTTAAGGGGCTAAAAATTGGTCAGTGGGGGCATATATTCTAACTCATTATCCCAATAAACAAATTTTATTTACCAACACATCCATATGAGCATTTTAAGGCAAAAATTGTCATTGTCTGGTCTCTATCAATCCCTAAGATTGAAATTTGTAGTTGATCAGATGCATCCCTTAAGATAATATTAGGATCCCTGAGTGTATAAACTAAGCCAACTTATGTTATACATATTAGGAGAACCATGAGGGATAAATATGAGTCATAAGCTCTTGAACTTACATGGATTAGTACTCTAATAAACTTTAGGAAGATTCTCTCTAACTCAATGTAAGTGAGATGTGATAATGAGTTTTATTTCACATCTAATTCTTTCTTAAAGGGCTAAAAGTTGGTTAGTGGTGGTGTATATTCTAACCTATTATCCCAATCCATGAACTTTCTTCATCAACATATCCAAATTGGAATTTTAAGGTTATAATAGCCATTTTTTAATCTCTGTCGAACCTTGGGAGTGAAAGTTGTAGTTGATCATATGCATCCCTTAAAAGAATGTCCTCATCACTGAGTGTGAAAACTAAGCTAACTTCTATCATGCATTTCAAGATAACCATGAAGGATAAAGATGAGATTTCATATGCTACACTTTCATAGATGAGTCTTATAAGCAACCCCAAGAGGATTCTATCTAACTCAATGTGAGTGAGACATGATAATGAGTTTTTCTTGAAACTAAATATTTCTTAAAGGGCCAAAAGTTGGTCAATTGGGTGCATATATTCTGACATGATAGACCAATAAATGAACTATTTTTCCAACACATATATATGGGCATTTTAATGATAGAGCAACCATTGTCTAGTCTCTGTCAAACCCTGAGAGTGAAAGTTATAGTTGATAAAGTGCATCCCTTTAGAGAATATTGGCATCATTAAGTGTTCAAATTAAGCCAATTTATGTCACATGTTTTATGAGAATTGTTAGGGATAGAGATGAGATATTAACTCCCATAATTTCACACATGAGTCCTCTAAGAAACTCCAGGAGGATTCTCTCTAACTCAATGTGAGTGAGATGCAACAATGAGTTTTCTCTTAGTGGGGGATGTATATTGTGAATCATTAGCCAAATAAATGAACCATCTTCACTAACATATCTAGATGGGAATTTTAAGGCTAAAACAACCATTGTTCAACCTTGGTCAGGCCCTAGGAGTGAAAGTTATAGTTGATCAGATGCATTACTTAAGAGAATCTCCTCATCCCTAAGTGTGCAAACTAGGACAACTTATATCATGCATTGAAAAATAATTATGGTGGATAGAGATGAGCCATCATTTCCCACACTTTAATAGATGAGTCCTCTAATCAATCTTAGGAGGATTCTCTTTAATTGATATGAGCAAAATGCGATAATGAGTTTTTATCTCATAGCTAAATCTCTTTTAAAGGGCCAAAATTTAGTCAGTGGGGGCATATATGTATTTGATGAACATCTAGATGGGAATTTTAAGGCTATAATGGCTATTATCTAGTCTCCATTAGGCTTAGAGACTAAACATTGTAGTTGTTTAAATGTATCCATTAAGAGAATATTAATGTCCTTAAGTATGCAAACTGAGCCAATTTATATCACACATTATAGGGGAACTATGAGGGATAGATATGATCCATTAACTCCCATATTTACATCAATGATTCCTCTAATCAACCCCAATATTATTCTCTTTAACTCGACATGACCCAGATGTGAAAATAAGTTTTCTCTGACAACCAAATCTCTTAGAATGGATAAAAATTTGGTCAGTGGGGGAATATATTCCAACTCATTAACCCAATCAATGAACCATATTCGTTTATACATTTATATGGGTGTTTTAAGGCTAGAAAAAACATTTTTTGATCTTTGTCAAGCCCTAGGAGTGAAAGTTGTAGTTAATCAAACACATCCCTTAAGAGAATCTTCTCATCCCTAAGTGTGTAAACTAAGCCAACTTACATCACACATTGTAGGTAAACCATGAGGGATAGATATGAGGTATTAGGTCCCACACATTCATTGATAATTCCTCTACTCAAGCCCAAGAGAATTATCTCTAACTCAATGTGAGTGAGACATGGTAATGAGTTTTCTCTTGTAAACAATTCTCTCAAAATAGACCAAAACTTGGTTAGTAGGAGGCATGAATTCTAAGTTATTATCCCAATTGATGAATTGTATTAATTAGAAAAATTGTATGGGTGTTTTAATGCTAGAACAACCATTATCTGGTCTTCATTGGGCCCTGAGTGAAAAATTTATAGTTGACCAAATGCATCCATTAAGAGAATCTCCTTGTCCTTGAGTGTGAAAACTGAACCAACTTCCATCATGCATTGCAAGAAAACTATGGGGGATAGAGATGAGACACTAGCTACCAAAATTGTAAAGATGATTCCACTAATAAACCCCAAGAGGATTATCTCTAACTCAACATGAGTCAGACATGATACTGAGTTTTCTCTCATAGTCAATTCTCTCTCAAAGGGCCCAAACTTAGTTAGTAGGGGACGTATATTTTGACTCATTAGCCTAATCGATGAATTATATTCACCAACACATCTAGATGGGTGTTTTAATGCTAGAACAATAATTTTTTGGTCTCGATCAAGCCTAAAAATGAAAATTATAGTTGATCAGATGCATCCCTTAAGAGAATATCCTCATCCTTGAGTGTGCAAATTGAGCTAATTTATGTCGTGCATTGAAAGATAATCATAAGGGCTAGAGATAAGTCATAAATTACCACATTTACATATACAAGTCTTATAAGTAACCCCAAGATAATTCTCACTAAATCAATGTTAGTGATACATGATAATGAGTTTTCTCTCATAACCAATTCGCTTAGAATGGATTAAAAGTTGGTCGGTGGGGGGCATATCTTCTAGATTGTTAGCCCAATGATCAACCATTTATGCAGGTACATCTAGATGGATGTTTAAGAAGTATTTAAGAGATAATCCAAGTATTAATAGGTGAAGAGAGGTCATGTGGGATAATAAATAATTGACTATGTTTGTGTTTCATATAGATGGCTGATGAGAGACCTAACAAAAGATAAGAGTTGATTGTTTAGTCTTGTTCTCTAGCTTCAATCATTGTATAAAGGTTGTTTTAGGTAATATGATCAGTATATTACACATCAAAAAGGTATTTTAAACTATTTGTTGATTACTCAGGGTTAGATCAAGTATGAAGGCTAAATTAGGCCTACAAGACAAGACTCAAGATATCAGGTTGTAGATCATAATTAAAACCTAAATAAGAGAATTTTATTATTTTATTGAAATGACAAAAAGAGAGAAGGTGAAAACCTATGTGATTGAGGTATATAAAATTAACATGAACTGTATTTTTGATTCTCTTTATTTCAATAAGATAATCTTCTCTATGCATGACACTATCCATGTGAAGGTGGAAGCTCATTTGGTGCCACTAACCTACATTATAATTGTTAGTAAAAAATTTAAATAGAAATAAACACATAATGATAAAATAATTGAAAATTAAAATACATTAAATCAAATAAGTTAACTAAATTAATTTGAAATTCCAGATAAACTTATTAATTCAATCTAATGTACCTTTGAGATCAACTCTAGTTGCAAGTGTTTCAAGAATCTCTTCATGGTTATATTCACACACTTTCCAAAAAAAATTATTATGAGGCTTTTCATGATATTTGATCATTTGAATATTTTTAGTGATAGCCATATTTAAATAATGAAGCACCACCATGTGTGTTTCAAATTCCTCAAATAATTTTTATTTTATTTTTTTATGATAGTTACTATGAAGCCATGTTCTTGTAACCACTATGGATCCAATGGGATAGATTAACTCTTTTCCATACATGACATTAGTAATTAGTTTTTTTTTGGCCTCTACACAATGACACAAGTAGTAGTTTGTTCCATCATAATTGTCCTTAGGTGAAATGACTACAAAAGCATGCCATATATTTAAATTATAATAAAATTGTAAGCACATATAGGAAAAAATAATGATGTCACTAATATAACTAAGGATGCACATTTAAGTTAGGAATATATGTACCTTGTTTCATAATATCTGAGATGTGGTCAAACTCAATTGATGATGCCATTTCATGATCTATCAATTATTAGAGTGAATGGTTAATCTCTATAGGTGATATGGGTCTATAATACCATTCCTTAACCCATTATTTTGACTCACATTCATTCCAATTAAATTCCTACGGTTACTCTGTATAAGTGATATGGGTCTACAATACTATTTGTCAAACCATTATTTTGACTCACATTCATTCTAATTTAAATCCATATATGTGGAACAAAAACATGACATATCCCTAATATAAATAGTCCATGAAATTGAATTTGAGCTTTGAATGGAGTGAAAAACACTCGATTTAGGTACTATATTGCAATCTTCATATATTACCTTGTGTTTTCCTCCATTAACCAAAAGAATATTTGCACATGATATTACTTATATGATCCATGACAAATGTTTTCATTACACCAAGTCACAATACTTGCAACATCAATCAAATTAACACCATCTTTGTGCTTTCTCTGCTATTTTTTAAAGGCTCTTTTTACATATGCATCTACACCATCATGTTCCCTTTTTTCATGCCTAGCCTCAAATAAGCTCCAAAAATGTTGAACACCATTCTTCTTATGCATTATGATTAATGAGTTGTAAGATGCAAAATTTGAGCAATAGATTTGAACTTTACACAATAAGCTATAATCTACTCAAAATTTACAAAACATCAAAAAGAGAGAATTAGGAAGCAATCTGATTAGGTGATGTTGAATTTCAAGACCAAGGTGGCTTCAAGACTTTCAAATGGATGCAAAATATTATTGAATATGGATGTAAACAAGAATTATATATGTAATGTGATAGTTAATAGATTATGAAGGCTAGCATAAGCTTATATATTTTTCAATTAGGCTAGCCAAGAGTTTTGTATGGATATTTATAAGGTGGAGGGAATAAAAAGGAATTTAAAATTACTAATAATCCTCTAGATTCAAATGATTCTAGAGAAGTGGAGAGATTAGATGAAGTTTATAAATTTAGATAACTCTAGACTTCATTAGGAGTTAATGAGGATTAGATGGGGGTTTTAGATAGGATTTAAGGAACTAGGTTTGTAGGGAATGCTATGGGTAGGTAGATAGGGGATAGTTAATATATTTTGAATTTAAAATTAGCAAGTGGGCAAGTGGGGATTAAATGAAATAGGAATATTGTGTTAATGAGATAAGTGATGGATTAATATAATGTGGGGTATGTAGAAAGGTTGGCATGGTGTAAGAGATTTATAGAAGGAGGGGGGATTAGTTTATTAATTATAAAAAGGGTTAGTTAAATGAAATTAGACTGAATAAATAATGAGAATAGATGAATTATTAAGGTGAGTAAATTAACTTGCATATACCAATAAAACCTTTGAAAATTCTTAAACTTCCCTACATAATTGTCTGACCAAATATAGTGTATATTGAACATGATTTCTCTTGAATTCATATGTATATAAAATATCTCAAAATAACCTTGGACAAACTCTAGATAATGTGATATGTCATCATTCATCTAAAAGTGGCACTTCCTCAAAATCTTTTTATTGTCATCTATGCTATCAGGTATATGTCAGAATGTAATATGAATGAAAATTCCAACTTGAATTGAATTATAGTATTAGGATTGAACCTCATTTTGTGGTTGTAATGTGTAGTTCTTAGAAAATTCCACAACTAAAATAATGGTGCCAATTGGTAAGTTATCCTTTCATAGCTTGAATTGATAATCTAACCATTTTGATTTTTGTGTGTACCTTGCACATTGGTAGATAATAGTCTTCTTGAATTCAAACATGAAATAAGATACACAAACTTTAGTCATAACCAAATCACATCTTGATGACTCTTTTACATATTTTAACACATACTTTATAGATTTATATTTCTTATAATCAATTAGTTACTTTCCAAATTCATGTGAAATTTTTTCATGTATACAGCTTGCCAAATTTAACAAACAACCATAACTATTACAAGTTCCATCTAAATATTATTTGGAAATTTTTATTCCCATGGGTCTTTAACAAAAAGACTTTGGATTAATTCTCTTGATGTCTTAGGTGGGGAAGACACCATACATTCCTGAATAATCTCATCAGTATGTAAATTACAATGTATATGATGACAAAAATCAAAATACATAATAAATTTAACATGTACCCTACAAAAACATGTGTTGTGTGTTTGGTTGATTTTAACATAAAAAGGCTTTAACATCTCAAATGACCTTTGGCTAATTATCAATTGGCCATTATTTTTCTTAATAAACTTTTTATAAAATTATGTTTGGGTCATGTCTAAGAAATATTTTGCATGTGACTCATGGTTTTTTGAACTTTTATTCTTTTAAAAACATATTTTACATTAGATGAGACCTTTGTGTTGTTGTGCCAAACTTTTTCAATCAAATGTATTGTTCCTTCAACTAATACCTTATAATTTTGTGGGAGTCTACCACTAAATGCCCATCAATTCATGAATGAAGGGTCATCAAGCCTTGTTCTTATTTTTATGACATTTATTAGAGTTTTTCTATTTAATATCAAGGATTTACTTGTTTCACTAAGAATTTAGGCTTTAGATGTTGACTTACTATAGATTCCATTATTACTCATTTTGCCACATTACTATCCTTTTTTGACTTTTATTGCCTATTGCCTTAAATGTATTAAATAGATTATTTACTGTTGAAATATTTCTTCCCTCCATGTTGGATATTCTTAACCCTAAAATATTCATCACATGGTGCATTTTTTTTATTTTCATTACTTGAAAAAATAGTTAACAGTATTTTGTATGGATTTTAGTCTCAAATACATAGTCCCATACATGTTGTACACAACATTGAACTAATATTTTTTACATTTTATCTTCCATAAGTTATATTATTTTCTCATATATTTTATCCAAATATCTTGGTGTTCATCTCATTATCCTTGGAGGTGTGGGTGTATGATCTATATTTTATATTAAATTAGGTGGTGTTACCACTTCAACCATAATAAGGATAATAGAGGATTGACTATATACATTAGACTATACATGAAAATTGAATTCCTCTTCATTAGGAGAGTGGTCATTACTTGATTTTGATTATCACCATGCTCAAAAACTACATTATGGATGGATGTTGCATTATATTATGTTTCTTAATATGTTTCATCACTTTATATAAATTCATTAGTTACATGTTTCACATTTTAAATTTCATCATTCAACAATAATTAATTTGCTCTCTTATCTTATTTTGAGACATATCTAAATTAAATTCCATGGAATTGGGTATGATAATTTTATTTTAAATATTACATGGTGTGGAGGAAGTACCATCACCTTGCCCAAAAACTCTTATGGATGTTCTCCTATCTACTTTTCTTTTTATTTATTTTTTTCTCTTCACTTTAATTTCTTCATTTATTAGCTATTTAATTGGTATTTTTTGATGATCACCTAACCCCATTATTTATTTTTATGCAAATAATTTCATGTCTAGATTATAAATTTATAGTAATCTAGAGACAAAGTAAATGAAGAATTTGCAGAGTTTCAACATAAAAAATTAGTTTGAAGATTGTAAAATGCAATATGAATGAGTGAAATTCATTTTCAAACAAGATAAATTTATGATAATAAGGTATGTAGGCCCTTTTACAAAGCACACAGGCCCTATTTTGATGCATGAATCAAAACAAGCAAAAAAAAAAGATTTTTTTGGTTTTGAAAAGGGCGTACATGCTTTGTGAAGGTTGTATGCCCTTTTAAAAATTTTAATATTTCCTTCTACATTTTCCTTCCATAATTTATTTAGGTATGGGCTTGGAGAGGTTCAAACCTAGCCTGAAACCAACCATGGAGCAACACACTTAGTTTTAAAGAAATTTAGGAGTCTTTTTCATCTTTTTTGACACATCTGATCAGACATATTTTATTATTTAAAAAAAATATATGGGTTTGTTGAGGGGAAAGCATAGTTTTTGAATATATATTTTTTTTAATGTTAAACTATTTTTTATAATTATTACTTAATTTCTACACAACATACCTCATTATAGATTATATACATATCATTACAAATACTTTAATAACTTTTTGACCATTAATTAAAAATTTATAAGACTTATATTTGACCAATCTACATAAATTTGGCTATGATTTATAAAAAAAATGATTTTCATGCAATTAATGTCAAAAATTTGTGTTCCTACACTTGTAGTTTCAATATACTAGCTGTCTTGACTTGTAAAATTATTTTAAAAAATATATTTATAAAAATAAAAATAAAAAATATCTTGATTGATCTTCGATATTTCATCTATGCATATATGAAATTTCATACATCAATTCATTCATTCACTCAAAAAAAGTGTGTTTTTACACATGTAGTCTCCTTATCTTTTCATAAAAAGGGTTAAACTATTATCATAAATGCATATATTTCGCATACTTTTATCATCTGGGTATTAAAAAAATTATATATTCAAAAACTAAATTTAAATGACACAATTCATATTCTTACATTACTGTCAAATTATTTTTCCAAGTGTCTCTAACATTCTCTCTAAGTTTAACTACTATAATTTTTTTTTAAAAAGTGTCACTTTATACCCCCTTTTTGTCCTCCGTTATCTTGCATCCATCCATAAGATCAATATAGTTAATTTAATTTTTTATGATTCAAGAAATATTATTTCACATGATGTTCCTAATAAATAAAAATAAAATTCTTTTTATTCACATTTCTCAATTCAATTCAAAAAAGCATGTACAAATGATATTACACCTTTTACAAGTTTACAAACTAAAGTAGATGATATTATGTTGTCACCTTATTTTACATTTCAAGCTCAACATATGGATTCCATACAAAATATAGATAATTCAAATATATCTAACCCTTTTCCTACATGTCATAATGTTCCAATTGAAAATATGATTTCTACTTCTTTTTCCCTTAAATCCATTATTAAAAATAATGATAACATGTGCATTTCACCTATGCATGAAGATATATTTCATAGAAGTAAAAATTTAAAATATTATTCTACTCTTTCTCTTACTAAGGATGAAAATAATAGTTATTCTTCTCTTACATCTACAAGTGAAATAAATTCTAGTTTTGATGAAACTTAGAATAACAATGGTTACTATGATTTTAGTGAAGAATAAATTGAGTCTAGTCCTCTTTTTAATTCACCCATATCTCATGTCAAAATCGATTGCTTATTAAATGTTAATTTAATCAATAATATATTTTTAGAAAAAAATGTGTGAGCTTATAATCATGTTCATGGTTTACATGGTTTACATTTGCATGATAATAATGTGTCTTCTATTCCATTAACATGTGATACTTTTTTAAATATTAACAAAATAAGAGATACCAATTAATCTCCTCCACCCATCCTTACTAAAATAGCACGTGCTACTCATTCTAACCTCCATGAGGGTGATAGCCAATTTCCCTCTCACTAGGTCCAAGTTGTCACCCCTCCAAAGGTTATGGTGAGCCAAATTAATATCCCTAATAATGATCCACAAAATAGTGTACAAATGGATAAAATTAATAATAATATTTAGTGTTTAAATAAACTTCTTAATGATGTTAACATACCTTCTGAAGAGGTACTCTCCTTTATACATCATACATGTTATGGGTACTTTACAAATACAAGTACATTAGCTCACCTTGGAAAGTAATGCATGTTACTCTTGGGTTAATTCCAATGCTATCCATGGTAATCCAGTCCCATACACAATCATCAATGAAAAAAAACCAAATTAATTTTAGATACCAACATTAATGA
>JARHVA010010057.1:110000-227119 GCA_037957365.1 Torreya grandis
CAATTCATTTAATTACTTATACTCAATATAAGGGATACCCACTTTGTGGATTTTGTCTTCACAGACAACATTCCAACTCTTGTCCACTTCTTTGGCCAAAAAGTGGGTTAGGTCCAAAACACATCTATCCTCCACATTGATTTGATCACACATGTAAGTGTAGCTATGTGTTTATTTTTATTTTACTTTAGCATTTCCTTTCCATTGCATTACTAGAATAAAAGGGGGAAATATACATACCCTAATTTGGTCAAGCAACATAAGTACTATCTTTTATTACTCTTTCATAAGAAGTTCTGAATGATGAATGTGAGTCTTGTTTTCATGGTCACTTTGGTCTTTTATTACTTATTATGACTCATCTTCCCTACTTGTTTCACCCTAAGTGGTCTTACATCATGTTATCATAGTCACATCCCCCCATCCTATTTATCATAGTCACTACCCAATTTTCTTGTACACAAGACACTAGCATAGCGTGCTAGTGTCCACCTCAACATTATTATCCAATAGTCACATATTTATATTGTTATAGGTCCTTACCCTTAATTGAGTCCCTTCTTGTGATTTTATCTATCTTTTCACCTTGTTGTCTTGCGAACAAGGGTATCACATTTAAATTAAAGTTTCTTCTATATAAAAATCCTCACAAGGTATTTTATATGTAGCACTTACTATTTTGGCACATGATTACATAAAAATTAGTCAATAGTATAGCTCAACACTCAACATATTACCCAACATTACACATAGATCTTCATGCTTGATCAAATAAGGGCCTAAGTGAAATTCATTCTAGCATACTAAGCATGTTGATTATGCACATTCCTTAAGGGATAACTATATGTGATCTGAGACCCCTATGATTGTGTTTAATATAGGTAATATCCAAGATAGTATGAGTTATGCATTGCATGATCATAACACCCCACAACCCAAATTTTTCCTTTCCTTTTGCATTTGATTCCATTGTTGTTTCATGTGTGTAGGTATTCATTAGGGTTTTGAAGGAGAAATAGCCAAATAGTGACATAATAAGATGATCAAAATCTCCTAAGCATACTTACAGAACCCTAAATCCCCCTCTTATCATCCCTAAAAGTCTCAAGACCCCACTCCATAAAAGGACACTAGCATAGTGCTTTTACAATAGTATAGTACACTAATGTCCCTCTAATTGCACTACTATCCTAAGGAAGCTAAAGCTCCAATTCTAGATCAAAAGGGGTCTAAGCTATACTCCTAGCCTATTTCATCATCATCACCATCTAGAGACACTCATTTTACTCTAGATAAGTGAATCTTCTCCTTACACTCATTATTTCTAATAAATAAATTAAAATAGATATTTACAATATATATTTTATTTACCCTCTTTACTCAGACCTTTAACAATCTAGGATTTACACTATTAAATATCTAAAAAGTTAAATCACATGCTCATAAAAAATTTCTTCCCTGAATTTGACCATAAATTTTGAGACAGGTATTTGTTTTGTAATAAGATCACACCTTTTATATTCTTTACCATCTTTTACTTGATAAGTTACATATTTATATTTTCTCAAACCAACTAATTCTTTTTTAAATTCACGTGTACTCTCCTCATGGATACAATTTTTCAATTTTGGCAATCCATCACAAATGCTACAATTTCCATCCAAACATGATTTATTAGAAAAGAACTATCTATTTGGTCTTTGAAAAAAATATTTGGAATAAATTCCTTGGCTGATTTTGGTAGAACTTCTATGCCACACTCATAAAAAATATTGTCATCATGCAAAGTAACATGTATGGAAAAAAACATCACACTGCATTGAAAATTCAACATGTTTCCTAAAATAACAAGTGGTGAGTGTGTGATTTATTTTTACATAAAATGGTTTGGCCATCTCAAAATATCTTTGATTAATAGAAATTTGTAGATATTTTTTCAAAAAATTAGAGTATAATTATGTTTAGGTCATATCCAAGAAATGTTTCAGATGTAGTTCATGTTACAAGAACCAACTCTTCTTTTCACTACATCTTTTGTATTGGGTGAAATTCTTGTATTGTCTTTCCAAAATTATTCAATAAAATATTTGAAAGCATCAACTATATGATTGTCCTTTTGTGTAAGTATACTATAGAATGCCCAGAGTTTAGTGGCATTAGAATCATTAAGTTTTTGGCATCTTTCAATCGCTTTCATTAATATTTTTCTATTTATGTCCAATGTTCAACTAGTTTTTGAAATCAATCATTTTTTACCTGGTTGACCACTTATTGCACAAGTTATAATTATACGTTAGGTAGCATCACAATCTTATTGCATGATTTAGAGCCTAGAATATGATATGTATCATGTAGATTTTTAACAATTTCATTTTTTTCATCATCCATGTGTTAAATGTGCTTAGTCCTAGGGTGTACATTTTAGGTCTCATCTTAATTAATTTCATCAACAAAACAAACAATTGACATTTTTTAGTATCAAAATCTAATTTATCAAAGAAATTATCTCAATTTTTTTCATCTAATCTTCTTGAATGGTGGTCAAACATTTTATTATTCATTGGTTTCAAAATATTTTCATCAACTTCAATTAAGTACTTGTCTTTTATACACACAATTATTGGAGGTGTTGTTAATGATGGAATTTGTTGAGAGTGTGTTTCAAAATCATTATGTTCACTACTAGTTTCTTCATTGTTTAGTGTTTTCATGGCATTTTACTCATTGTTACTTTAATCAATATGTGTTTCTATGAAATTTTCTTCATTATTGGGGTAAATCATCATGCATAGATTGATCAAGAACAAAATTAAAAAAATTATACTTTGAATGTGAACTTGCAACATAATTTGAATTGTTAGGTAAACATTTATCATTGTTATTCAATTCATCATTGTCAATTTCATTGTTATCTATGACATTTGCTTTATTAGGGATAGTGTTTGTACCATGTCTTGAGTGAAATGTTTATATTTTTACGTTTTATTTGTCTCTCAACTCTTATAATTGCTTCAGTGTTTTATGATTTAACTACTTCTTCTTCTTTGAATGAGAACCGTCGCCCATGACTTGACAAAGAACAATTGGATTCCTTTTGATGGTGGGGTCCAAAAGAAAAATTGGATTAGTTTTGTCTTTATCATGTAAATCATAAAATGATGTAGAGAATGTAAGTGGGATTAGAATTTTCAAAACACCCTAAAAATAAATTTTGGATAAAGAGTTTTTGCTTATTATGCTAATAACACGTACACATTATAACATATATGCATTATATCTATTATATCTATATAGTCATATATCATATTGCTATGATATATGATAATATTATGTGATGAAATCCTATGTTATATTATTAAATCTAGACTATGTAATATTATTATGTCATGCAATCCTATGTAATTACTTATGTATTTGCATTCATGATACAATTTTAGGGTCAATTCAACCACAAGTTACATCCTATACAATATATTAAGCCATAATTTAGGTTCATAGGGCTCAATTTAGTCTAAATCACATCTCTAATTATATTAATTGACTAATTGGATCAATTCATGACTAATTTATCCCCAAATCACATCCTGCTCTTGTCTAGTTAAGTTGAATGGGATCTAATTGGCCCTAATTTCTTTCACAATTAAATTAGACTATTAGCTTTATTTTTTTATGATATTGGGGTTGATTTACCCATAAATTACATCTTATATAGTCAAAATTAGGTTCACGGGGTTCAATTTCATCTAAATTACATCAACTAATTGTAACCCTAAACTCTAAGCCATAATTTAGGCTCATGGGCTTAATATGGCCCAAATATCTCTCTAATTACACCAATTGACTAATTGGATCAATTAATGACATAATCAAAGCCAAATCATGTTATGCTCTTATAGTTAAATTGAAGCAGCTCAAATTGGCCCTAATTTCATTCATGATTGAAGGTGGAGTATTTGGTTTAGGGTGTATGATAATGGAGTCATTTGACCCCCAAATTACATCGTATATAGTCAAAAGAAGGTTCATGGGGTTGAATTTCATCTAAATTGCATCACTAATTATAACAATAAACCAATTAGCTTGATATGAGAGGAAATATGAGCTAATTTATAACCCCAAATCACATCTTATACTTGCATATAGGTTCAACAGGTTTATATTAGCCCTAGTTACCTTTGTATTTGCATTTGTGATACAATTAAAGGGTTGATTAAGCCATATGTTAGAATTTATATAATCGATTGAGCCACAAAGTTAAGTTCATGGGGTTTAATTTGGCCCAATAACATCTTTAATTGCACCAATTGACTAATTGGACTAATTCATGACTAATTTAGCCCAAAATCATGTCCTCCTCTTGTAGTTAGGTTAAAATTGAGCTTAAATTGGCCCCAATTTCCTTCATGAATTAATTGATGGACTATTAACTTTATTTTTTTATGATATTGAGGTCTGCTGACCCCTAAATTACATCCTATATATATCCAAAATTAGGTTCATAGGGTTCAATTTTGTCCAACATGCATCGACTAATTATAACACCAAAACCTAAACCCTAAGTTGTAACCCATAATTTATGTCCACAAGGCTCAATTTGGCCCAAACCATGTCTATAATTACACCAATTGACTAATTGGATCAATTCATGACAAAATCAAAGATAATTTAGCCCCAAATAATGTCCCACTCTTATAATTAGGTTGAAGGGCTAAAATTGGCCTCAATTGCCTCCTTGATTGAATGAATAAACTATTTAGTTCATTATATGATGAAATTATGGTCAATTTCACTTAAAATCACATCATATACAATTCAAACTACATTTGAACGTGGCTCATTTTTTCTAGAATTATGTCATTGATTACACCATTTGACTAATTGGCTCAATCTATGATGAAATTGAAACTAATTTAATGTTAAATCACATTATATAATCACAATTAGTTTCAAGGGGCTCGTATTGACCCTAATTTATTCCATAATTGAACCAATCAACATTTCATTTATTACATGATGACATTGGAGTTTATAGAGCCTCAAACCACATCTTATACATGTCAAACTTGCATATGTCATTAAACTAAATGATTCTTTTCTTCATTCTCTGATGAAATTGGAGCTGATTAAGGCCCAAATCACATTTTATAGTCACAATTAGGTTTAAGGGGCTCAAATTACCCCCAATTTCCTTTGGATTCAACCAATGGACTATTTGGTTTATTTTATTATGATATTAGAGTTGAAATCCCCAAATTACATCTTATATAGTAAAAATTAGGTTCACCAGGCTCAATTTCACTTAAATTTCATCACTACTTACACCAATTCTTTCATTTTCTACATATGTCAAGAAATCTATAAGCTAATTTAGCCCCAAATCACATCATATAGTTTCAATTACGTGCAAGGGGTCTAAATTGGCACACACACACACACACAACTATTTTAAGGTTTTTATCTATGTTGATTTATAACTATGAATTTTTTACACCACTACATGCTTATATATGTTTAAGTATTTTTATTTTCATTGATCCAAATGTGAAAAAAATATATGATCACAAACTAGGCCTAATTCTATATGCATTAAAAAAAACCAATTTAATATTTTTTTGAGGTAGTTATAGAAGTCGTACGGCCATCTATCCATTTTTTATTAGTTTTCAGGATCTATTTACTTGTAAAATTAATTAAAAATACATTCAATAATTTTTTTGATAAAATATAGGTCACAAACTAGATAAGCTTATCTATATTTTCACAAAAGGATTTTAAAAAATACTAAACTTTGCCATAAAAATGTTACATCATATAGATGACTATATACTCTATTTTCTTAAAATAAAAATACGAGTTCCTCTTTAAATTTTTGATGTTTGACCTAATTATATTTATCCATTTTTTTAAAACATTAGTATTTTGGAAATTAGACTCAATGCCACAATTCACATTTTTATACCATCTTCCAATTTTGACTGTAACCATCTGAAATAATCTACAGAAGTTGAGATTTTCCAAATGTCAAGAAAAATATGTTTATGGGTAGGCCCTTTTTTATCCCCCAACTTTGTGCATTTACCCATTGATTAGCTATTAAATCACATGTTATGTAGTTGTTGACGGTTAGGAAGAATAGACACTTGAAAAAAAAATCTATATTTATTTATTATTTGTTAAATTACATATTTCTAAGATGTTTGTGTAATTTTTCTTTCTCTAAGATTTGATTACATTTCACCCTCCTTATATGGAGTACAATATCACATTCCAAACATGTTCGAGTATGCTTAAGATGTTTTGACAATAACTATATAGTCTTGGTAGGGAGCCTTTGGGTCCCTCGCCCTTGCCTTGTGTGACCATCATCCATCCTTTTTTTTTTGGGTTATTTTTTACTGTTTGATTTGATTTGCATGCCAATAAGGTTCATATTTTAATTTAATTCATCTATGAATACATAATAACCTTAGTGTATTTAAATAATTAGGGTCATTTAGAAATCATTTGAAAAATACACATCATTTTGAAAATAATTCATTTCAAAAAAAAAAATATTGAGCATCTTCAAGCATTTGGAGAAGTTAAGTAATCATTAGAACAATCATTGTAGCAATGGAGTTTATGTTAACGACACTTTACACTACATTGGTTTGCTCCATTGATGAATTATTACAATTATTGGAGCGTTGTTTTTAATATTACACCTTTGAGGGGCCTAATAAATATCAAGATAGCTCAATGATTCCTTAGTATAATGCATGCTCTAAAACATAACGTGTTTTCTTTACATTTTTAGATTTCTCTACCCCATTAGGAAAAAAAATTAATTTCCTAGAGATATGAGTGATGCATAGAAAACCAAGCAAGGTTATTGGAACACTGAATTAACAAGAAATAGAACTTGATGGTTTAGAGATAAATGTAACATCCCTCCCTTAACATTGTAGTCCTCTTGTCAATCGTTTAGCTATCTTTGTGGTGGATACATTGTCGACTTCCTTATGTATGTGTTTTGTGTGCATTACCATGTTTAGCATTGTGAACTGAGTATTCGAGTTTATTTTTTTGGGTAGTAATATAACCTGCGATGTTTTTAACAGTCATTGAATTTAAAACCAAGACAATATTATAGCTAGATTGATATTTTGCTTGTCCTTGATTTGCTAGTCCTGGTGATCAACCTTGCCTTTTGTGATTTTATTTGTTGACTATCCATTCAACCTTACCTATCAAATGCTCATTTTATTTTTAGTAGAAGGAAGAAAACTTAGAGAATAGAAATAATTACACTTATGACTGAGTATTTTGTATTTATGATTATTCAATGCCTTCTAAAATATTTTAAAAATATGAAATGTTAAAAATAAATATCATGTGGATACCCATCACTAATATTCCCTTTCTTCTTACTTGCTTGGCAGGGTTATAAGATGGCTTAAGTTTGAGTCTTCAAACCTCGATGAGTTAATCTTTTATGTTTGTCAAGAATCTTTTAGAAATAGAGTATCCTTAAATATTGTCAATTAGATTTGTACTCTGTTCAATAAGTTTTATTACTAAGGTTCTCTTTTAGTTTAAGTCGATTTTCATATTTATGAGATTAGTTCTTGAATTTTCTTAAATATATTCAATTAATTTATATTGAACATTTAACTTTATTTACAACAATTAATTTTATATAAAAAAATAATTGAACATTTAATTTTATTTATAAAAAATAAAATAAAATAATGAAATTATATTTTTGTTTTATTTTGTTGTGAACCCATATTTACAAGTTATTTAATTAGTGAGATTTAGCACTAAAACCCTTGGCTGGCTTGAGTGAGGCCTTGTCTAGCTTTAATGGAGTGGGTGAGACATTTAAGAATTTACCCATGCCTTGAGGATGTAAAAAGAGTTAGAAAATAGATTGAAATCCACTAAAAATTTATTACCTTGAACCATAAGCACTGACATTTCATCCATTTACACCCACCTTGGAGAAAGAAGTCTTTGAAGCGAATTTAATGCATTTAAGTCTACCAACATTGTATCTCATTAGTCATAGTTTTTTCCTGCAAATATTGAGAGGGTTAGTTAGAATTAAAACTAAAAAAAAATATATGTTGAGTTAGAGGGGGGTCAAATGCCATTTTTGAGAGGAAGTTTACCCAACATCTTCAAGCAACTTTGGAGTTGTGGCAATGATTTTACTTATACATTATTATTTTTTTGAATGTGTTACAGTTAGGATCACAACAGAGAGATTTCCTCTTCTTGTGGAATCATCCCAGGTTTTCATCTGGTTGCTAAAGCAAACTAAGGAATTTTTCTTCATGTTGAAGAACCAATTACTATAGAAGGGGTTGTTACAGCCATTCTAGTTAGTGGATATGAGTGTGTAGAACTCCTTTTGCAAGAGATACATAATGCATCCAATATGGATGATGCTTCAAGAGCATTTGAAGCACTTTGAAAAGTATAATCATGATTTAACCAGGTATTCAACATTGCAAAGCTACATTCATTTAAAATGTAATTTAACATTTTATCTCTAGCAATTTAGTATCAAATTATTACAATAAAAAAATCATAAAATTATATAATTTTTAATATGGATTAGTTTTCTCATGAAATTATGAATCAATTTTAAAATGTTAAGAGAATGGCACAAATGATTATGGTATCATTGATTATTCGGAATTCAAATTTCAAATATGGGCAAGCATGATCTATTGGCAATAAATCTTGAAAACAGTGACCCTTAAATTTGGACGTAATAAGGATAGGTATGATTTCCTTTGGCATTACACTTAATCAATGAGTTCTAATCCCAAGAATAGGATTTGATTGGTTTCTAACTGCCTAAGATGCAATGGAAACAAGGGAAAAATACATGCCAAAAAATGTAACATGTCTAAAGACAACAACAAAGGAGAAATGGATAAAAGCATTGTAGGCAAACATATTGGAATTTCACTGTATTTTTTTATTTAGATGTAACGTGTATGATTATAAGCCTATAAGCGAATGATTAAGCATTTGAGTAATGTTTATGGGACTTGAATTCATATTTCATTTTTAATTAAAAATCTTGATCAACGATGATGGTTACATACAAACGATAAACCCTAGCCGACATAGCCATCATCTAGAAGTTTATATGAATTTACTACTAATGATAACATAGCTCTCTCTGTAACATTGTCAGGAATATGATAATTGGAATATTTTACATTGCCATGAATATTAATGGTAATAGTATAATTTCTAGTATTCACATCTAACTTATGACTGGGTTGCTTTTCTAGATATGATACTATTATGTGATAAAAGCCCACACTAAAAGTAAATTCCATAGCTTTATTATGAAAATGGTTGTTGATATTCCCTGTTCTCTACCTATATTTAGGCCCTCTATTATCTCTTATTCACAGAACCTATTAACAATCATAACCCATGTAATCACAGTATAGCCTTCAATACTGTGCAATCATTATATAATCTAAGAATTTTAAAAATGGATAATGGAGAGAAATTATTGGTGGGTTGAGATGATCAACATAAATAATCAAATCAACAAATTGAAAATGAATTAGTATAATATTTCAGTTATTTGTGGCAGATTGTGATCAGACATAATGCAATAAGATGTTGAGGACATTCCACAGAAAATGGATAGTACTCTTGTAAAATAAACATATGGATTGGTTTATAATACATTTGCCCTTGATTTTTCACACAAAGGTACATTAAAATATAAAATTTACTTGAGCAAGATATTGAGCGACATAAGGCTACATCAATGTTACTAAGATTGCTTGCAATAATATAATGTGGAATAAGGCCGCCACCGTAGATATTAATAACTTTTTTTTCCGAACACAAAGAAAAACTGTTGTCCATCATAAAGAAGATATGGCCATGGATTCATTATGGTCATGTGATACAAAGATCATCTGTATGGAGGCAAGGATAGAGAGGAAGGGAAAATGGACAACTACTATGACAAGACATTTGATTAACTTATAAAACTGTAGCATAGGGATTTATACTGATCATAGGCTTGAAAGTGAACCTTTGGACTTATAAAATTAGAACTGTAAGGTTGTCCTATCACTCTTTCCCTGAGTAGAACACATTGTATGAAAATGCATAGAATAAAATTGAACTTATGACTTCTATTTTTTTGCACAGTGAAAATTAGATATATTGGGGCCTATTTTAGTTATTGTTGATTGTTGAAATTAGATATATGAGGAAGTATGGAGAGTACTAAAGATTGCTATTAAACAAAATTATTCTTTTTATTTTATGTTACTGGTCTAGTCTCCCATAATATTAGACAATAGTAATGAAAGATTATTTTGCCATTAATTTTTTTGAACGCAATATTTGCCACATGATTATATATGGGGTTTTTATAGATATTGTAGTCTTGGTTTTGATTGTAATAATTCTATCCATTGGCTACCTTGTAAATGAAGACTGATTAGAGAGAGAACATTTTGCTTAAATTTTTTTATGTACCATTTTTGGTATGTGAATACAGAATTGTAATTTCTTTCAGTATGTCATATCACTTGTATGGGGCCAGTGATAGTTCTACTAATTCACGCTTAAGCATCATTAGTGTTGGTTTGGGTTGTGTAAAGCTAGTATCCCACCTTTGTCGAAAGATAATTTGGTTTGAAGAAATTTTATTTTTATGTAATATCAATCTTGTTGTATTGTCCATAAAAGATGAATGATTGTGAAATATTAGATAGATTATAGGCTAGAGGTGGATAATAGCGATTGTAGATTACGTAATTGAGGATTATGTTTTACTTAATTATGGTAATGGATGTAATACTCATAATTCTATTTTGTTGCATGTGTGTGTGAGGAGGCACGCGAGGGGGGCAAGGGTGGAGGGGGGAAGTGGGAAAAGGGGGATAGATTGCAATAACAATTAGTGTGTGTCTTAGTAAGGTAATACCTTTTTATTCAACAATTTTATCTCTTTTTTAGGGTATTGTGATAACAATTAGTGTGTGCCTTAGTAAGGTATAGCTTTCTATTCAGCAATTTTATCTCTTCGTAGAATCTCTACAATGATAGGTTTAATTAATAATACTTTTAGTTATGGATGAATTCTAATCGAGATGATGAAAAGTACACATTATCCTTGGACCTATTTTAGTCTCTCAAATAGTGTTACTATCAAAGAGTAAATTGCAACCCATTTTGGTTATTATTCATTAAAGAAATAGTTTTGATGGATAAACCCTAGGTTCATATATTTCATGCTAGCCTAATAGTTATTCTTGGAACTTTAGTTCAGATGCATTATTGAAAACCCTTATCATGGTTAATGCCTGTAGAGGTATAGATGTGCTTCATGGGTTATTGACAGGATTTACCTTTTGATGTAATAGTTTGGGACCTTCTCTTGCATGGGAATAATTATAGATATTGCATGTCTTAGCAAATACACATTAGATTTGAGTTGTTTTGTTGTGAGTTTTGTCAAGGCTTCTTTTTACAGTTAAGGAATGTGGTTGTCTTTATATTCTCACTTGCACATTGACGCATTAGTATCTTTAGGTAAGAGTTTGCACCTTAAGGAGTCAAGATAATAAATATTGTTATGAGAGTGTAGTTAGTCTTGTTTTTTAAATGTCTAGAGCTTATAAAATATTGTTGGAGTTATGTTTGTTCATTCCCTATTGGCTTATAACACCAACCCTTGTTAGTAGTGGCATTTTGTGAATAATTTTTTCATTGGTTCTTCTGGAGAACTACATTTGACCATGATTCCAAGGAGTGGATATGTAGGTTACCATGTTGATGTGGAGTATTAGGTCTAGGTCTTAGGATAGATGTAATACCCCTCTTAGATGTAATAGTACCTTCTCAACGACATCATAATGAGTTGGTTTCAGTGTGTCAGTTGTGAACCTTGTATGGGTTGTGATGGAAGGGGTGCCTTGTTGAACGTATCAAACATGGTCCTTAGATTGCCTTGAAGGGGTAGCAAGGTGGTCTCAACTCACCTACATATAGTTTAAGTTTGTTTTGGGTTGTTACATTGGTGTTATTGATAGAACTCCTCATTTCCATGTCTTGTTTAGCACTTCATCTCTAGAGGTGAGTTAGTAAGATTTGAGGGTGACCAGGTCTCGAGAGTTGGTTTTTCTCTTTGTGATTGGATATGATGATACCCTTGTCCTCATACCTTGATCAACTAGTTAGTGTTAGGATGTGTGCAATACACCTTATCATTGCGGTGTTCTCGGTTCATATGAATTTTTAACTTTTGAAAAGATCCCATGATCATAGTGGTTATTTGACAGACATGTCGAATAAATTCTTTGCCTTGCCCATTTAGAGGTTGAGCTTGAGGACAAACCATTGCTAATTTCATTTTGGTTTCAAATTGGTTCAGTCTATGAGATCCTGAGTTGTAGTGATGCAACTATTTTTCTTAAGATTTTTCATCGAAATAGTCGTATATTTGTTATTTGTCACTGCCTCTTATTTTTTTTGTAAACCATCCTTTATAAGATAATAATGAAATATAAATGTGTAATTGTGTGTGTATTTGTATTATTAATAATAAATTCTTTGTGATACAAATAATAAGACAAATAATTAAACACTTATTAAATGATTAAAAAAAGGAAATAATTAAAATAACAAGAAGGAGATTGGGGCTTTATGAGTGGAGTTTCCTTTTGGTGAATGGAGCAGAGAGGAGAGGAGTGGTAGACAAAACATGTGGGAGTGGTCACTGGAAATAATTTTTTTTGGATCCAAAAATTACCCATTCAGACCCTTGCATCCTACCAAAGAAATACCACGCCATGTTTTGAAGAGATAGAGGAGGAACTAGGAGGGAAGCAAGGGAGGATGCCCAACCAGTTGTCTCCAAGCAAGTGAAACTTATCTCAAATTTACAGCTTGCTATTCAAAGAAATAAATGATGTTTTTAAAATTAGGAAATGACAGTAGATGTAGTTTTCCATTTTGTGTAAATACTGAGGCTATCAAGACATTTTATTTGTTAAATAGTTACTTATCATTCAGATCTATTTTCTTCCTTGGGTTGATGCCATATATTTTTTGGTTGTTTATTTCTCTCTCTTGGAAATTAAAACCGTAGACCGTAGGGCATGCCAAATCTGTACGACGCTCTAGCTATGTGAAATCTCAGCTTGGTAATGTCTCTTTTGCATTTAATGTTTTGTTATCTACAGATTTGTCCTTTCTTATTACCAGATCTGGGGCGTGGGCATTCTGGTTGAGGGCTATAGGAAGCTTGTGTAAAAGAAAAATTTGCTGGGAATTTTGGTTACTTGGGTATTTTTCATCTACAATTTTGGATATTGAGATAGTTGTAATTATTGAGGATATAGAGGTGGAGGGATAGAAATAAATTAAATTCAAAGCTACCCGTTGAGTGTTCACCATTCCTCCTTGTTTTACTGCTAGTTGAAGTTTATTTTGATCAAAAAGATCATCGTGCCATTATGTCCTTTTCTACTTGGTAGTACCGGTTAAAATTGTTTTTGTGGAACATGGGCCTCCTATCACCCACCTGGATGCATAAAATAATAATTATACACACATACACAGAGACACACACGCAAATATACAGACACATACATATAAATGTGTATATACATACATATGTATGGTTACAAAACTATGTTCTTAAATTATTGATTTAGACTGAACATAACTTTGTAAGGGAGATCGTGTGTGAGCATGATCTCACTCTTCATAGATTTGTATAGTGTAGTTTAAACATATATTGAGTTTAAAACCCTTCTATGATATATATGTAGCACACACATACAAATGCATGCACGCACACATACACACACATTTAGGATGTTATTTTGGGGCTTTATCATTTAAGTTTGAAAATGTTAGGTCCTTGATGATATCAATAAAACCCTATTTCCTTCCTTAATTTGTATATGACTAGTTGGTTTCATTGACATTAATTGAGAGTAATAAATTTGCAAGTAAATCTTATTAGTGGATCAATTCTAGATGGAGATCAATTCTAGAGGGATGATTAAGAATAAAATTTATGTGTTGTATGTGTTTGTAGACCACCTCAAAAATGCCAAAATATACATGTAATGACCAAGAAACATAATGTATTCTCATTGTCTTGATATGGTTCATTTAAGTCTTTAATATCATGCTATCAATGCTATTGTGGTGAATTTGTATTCAAATGACAATTGTTGAGTTGCATGCACATTAAAAAGCCTCGTCTTATCTTACCATTAAGTGAAATGTCTATTCCTCTTCATGTTGCATATTGTGCTTTGAACTATTAGAAACATCTTCTATTTCCTAAAATACGTTGATTAACATGTTTATTACTTTTGAATAAAGAGGGGTTTCGGGATAAGAGATCACTTGCCAATGTACGTTGACACTTGTGGGTAATGATTTTAATGGAGGTAAAAGTAATCATGGACAATTTCCTTCAAGTAAAATACAATCATTCATTGTAAATAAAGTCATATGTACCTATAGTACTATGTGAATTGGACTAAAATGTACTTAATGATGTGATTATTGTAATATATTCATAGAGTATAATTTTACTATAAAGTTGAAAAAAAATTATTGTTTTGATTTGAAACCAAATTTTAAGTATGTGTTAATATGAATGGAAATTAGTCTTACACTAGTACCCTGTATATTTTATAGTCTAGTGTTCATGATAAATGAGTAATAAGACAATGAAGGACTTTTATAGTAGGCATGGTTCCTCATAAGATTTTTTTTGCAAAGAATGACAATAAATCATTTAAGATTCTTCTACAAAATGAAAACTTGTATATATGTGCTTTCTCAATTTTCGTTGAAGTTATATATGGAATCATTGAGGGATCTCTAGTATTTTGGTTTAAACAATAAATATTCCTTCAATAATTGGTGCAGATATCAATTAACTAATATCAATTTTTGTTATAAATGAAAACAAGGCAATCAATATATCTCCATTCATCTATGTTTAAAAAATTAAATAGTGAAATTTAATTCTCTTTTACCAACACAACTCAATTTGGGTAGTCATTGTGCTCATGTAAAAACAACCTAGGACAACTTGGAAAGGGTGTTTAAATAAATACTTAAACTCATAGTTTTATACAACTAAGAACTAGAACCAATTTACGTATCATACGAGATATGAAAAAAATAATCAAAATTAATTTTTATTAAGCACGCATCAATTTTATAGACTAATTTTAGGAGTTGTAAAAAAAAATGCATCTTATTTGGGCTTTTTGACTTGTGGAGTCATTTTGAAGTCAACTTGATTAAAATGGAAAGATTTGGAGTTTCAAAAAACCAAAACTTGATATTATTTCCTTTTAACTTTATAATACCTTATTAACTTTGTTTTATCTCTTTTAGGTAGGTTTGCTATTTTTGGCAAGCCAATTTCAAAATACTTTCATAGAATTTCTACACTTTCTGGTATTTTCAGTTTGCAATGTTGCCTTGAAATCAAATTTAATAAAATTATTTGGAATTTTTAAAATCTAAAGGTTGATTATAAATTAAAACATGTTTATATTACACCTGAAAATTTGAAACAATAAAAAAATAGTTGTTTTCTATTTTTAGCGACCCGATTCCAACCCTGATTTATTCTGAAACTCCTGGGTGAAACAATTAGTTTTTGCCAAAACATGTTTGCAATGTTAGTTTCTTTTGGCATTTTATTCATCTTAATTTTTTTATACAAATTCATACGTGTACCTAATAGATGAAGAAATTGCTATTGGTTGACAAAATGCCATTTATCCAAAAAAAAAGCATTTTATCCATTACCATTTTGTAGACATTTGATCAATTTGTGAACTAGTTGTGAGGTGTGCTAATGAAGATGGTCTATGTTAGGATATTTGTGGTTTTTCTAAGACACTCTTTTTGTCTTGTCTAATTGATTTTTGGTTTCTACGAAGGTTGGATTAAGGTTAAAATTAATCTTCGATATGTTAGAAGTCTTTAGGCTTGCATGGAATTATCAAGCTTGCTAATGTGTTTTGTGGGAACACTAACTCAGTGAACAATTAATAGGTCATATATTTATGTGGTTATGAGGAAGTTGGATCCATTTATGATCCATGCTGGGATAATTTATTATAGATAAATGTTTCTATTAATTGCCTTATAATGAAGGTAGAAGTGTTCATGAGTTGGAGACTATCTAGGTGGAGTGTGCTAGTTTTGGAATAAATATATTATTGGTATAGTATTGAAGAGTGAATACTTAATACTATTTTTTATATTAAATATCATTCGGTGGCACTCTTAAGTGATATTAGTGTTAGGACCAAGATTTACCTTTTATCAGGAAGTTGGTTAGCATGGAGTTCCTTCCATGCCTTGTTGCAAGAGATCGTGGTAGTTATTATGAAATGGACCACAATCTGATTATTCATAATACCATTTGTGTACGCTATCTTAGTTTGTAAGCACTATTGATACACCATAATGGTTCTTTACCTTCCATCAGGTTCTTGTTTCCATCCAACATGAATCAGAGTAAAATGTAGTTGAGAGTGAAACTGAAGTGTTTCTAATGAGAGAGCGAGATTGAGAGGATGTGATCTATTCTTGTTTAGATTAAAATGATCTTACCTTCCCTGTGTATTTGAGTTTTAAAACAGTTGGTACTTGTGTTATATAGCATTAACTCTTTTTGTACTAGATCATAGAATATATATGCCTCCTTTATTACATACAAGGATGATATGATGCCTATGTTGTCTTGGTCATGAAATGCATATATGCATGATCTCATTTACATGAAAGGATTTGTTTTCCCTATTATTGTTTGTTTTACATACATAGGTGGTAGTGTTTCTTATGTAAAAAAAAATTGGTGTGATTTTGTGTGTATATGTGTTATGACTTTTTGGGCATGGCATTTTGGTATCAAATCCTGGGTTAAACACTGGGAGTTCTAGGATTGTTGGCTTTTCATTTTCCATTATCAAAACCATTGTTTTCTCTCATAGGTGTTCCATAATGTCACACAGTGAGAGTGATGACACCTGTGATCATGGTGCTCATTAATAACAACTACCATCACAATTTTTTGAAATGAATGTGTGCATCCTTCAAAACTTGCATTGGGTTATGGATATCTTGGAAGAAATGGTGTGTCAACGATACCCTGTGGCAGAGCTGACACAATAGTCTCAGAATAGGGTACACATATTTCATTATTCAAGATGTCAAGCTTGGCAACATGCACATAGACATGAGGAACATGATCACCTTCCTTTTTTTCATATGACTAATCCCCATTGTCTTAAGAGGTGTGCAGTTTTATGACAATGGGTGTTATTGCTCGAGTTCGGCTTAATAAGTAAGCTAGACCTGTATATGATACACAAATTGCAATGAATGCATTTTTTGAAGCTCAACCTGAAGGAGTTCACCCTTCCTTTGTTTGTTGCTTTTGTGGAGTTATAGGGCACTTAAGCCAAGTTCGTCTGCAAAGGGCACTTTGTTGGAAACCGACAAGGTGGATGGATCAATATTAATTCTCATCTAGATGGAAACCATCTTAATGCTAGCACATTTTCCCTTCTTCTTAACATCTTGCCACAATCCTTTATCCAAGTTCACCATAACAATTTGCTTATCTGGATTCAGAATTTCAAAATTTGAGTTGAAGGTCAACTCTTTATCTAAATTAGAATTCTCTGATTCATGCCCTCTCTTAATACTCCCAATTGGTTTTTTCACCAACGAATTCTATATTATTTCTAAGGCCTCCTCAGGAGGCCTACATCCTTTATTAGATAAAACTTGCTCACATTTCTTTTTTCCTTCCAGCTTGGTGCTTTCCTTAATATTTGAATTCTAAAAAATATTTTCAGCCACCATC
This sequence comes from Torreya grandis, assembly GCA_037957365.1. Taxonomy (NCBI): domain Eukaryota; kingdom Viridiplantae; phylum Streptophyta; class Pinopsida; order Cupressales; family Taxaceae; genus Torreya; species Torreya grandis. The sequence continues at coordinate 127,903 of JARHVA010010057.1, forward strand.
ATTGAATCTAGAATGCTCCATCTACTGGGATTTTGATTCACCCCTTTCTTTTTAGGCACTTGAGAACATCTTTGAGGGCAAGAGGCATGAAGATGCCCTATTAATCTATAATTTCGACATCTGAAAGTGGTATTTTCACAGTCTAAAATTTGAATATGTTGAGATTGACCATATTGGAAGATGATTTTATCCAGCGAGCCTTTACTCAGATCAATCTCCACACAAATTTGTGCATAAGTGCATAAACCTATTTCAATTCTCTCTTTGTCATTTTGTATAAAAGTACCCAAAGCATTCCCTATCTCCTTGTAGGCATGCCAAAAATGCAAAGGTAAATTAGGATGCCGAACCCAACTGGGATCTTTGAAATTGAGCAAGAGTTAGGATCAAACTCCAAAAACCAAGGAGTAATAAATAATCCCGCATTACCCCAAAACCAAGGACCATACGTTAGACATCTCTGATAATCTAACTGATCATAGATGAGAACAACAAAAAAATCCTTTTGAGCAAAGGGAAATATTGCAATTTTTTTTCCAAGTATCAAACACCCATTGATACAATGCCTCTGTTGTAGGCCAAAAACTGTTAAATCTATAGATTATTGCATCATCTGATAATTCAAGATGATATTAATCCACCTTCTAATTGTAAATCTTCTTAGAAGGAACCTCATTTGTTTGTTCTACAATGTGGGCATGAGAGAAAGGAGGAGACTTCTTGAAGTTTGCCTTGGAAGAAACATTTTAACTACTTCCTTAAAGGATGCTGGTTTGGAGGAGGATGCTTGTTTTGTTCCTTCAACACCTCCACGCAATCGAGAATTCAAAACAATTATTAAATCCTTGCCTATGTTATAGCTTGACAACAAACAGAAATCCCAAAGTGCTTTGCTCTGATACACCAAAAAATGTGACTTACCGGAACCCATTAATAAACCAATGCCCTATTTTATCCACTTTTTGTCTGTCCCATAGTCCATTTTTCGTTCGGACATTTTGTCAAATGGTTTATGATCAACCTCTAGATCCTTAGGAATGTGAATCACATTCCTTGATTCTATTGTTCATCGTGGCATTTTGTCAAATATTTGCCATTCATCTCCCAGCTTGAATTTCTTTCCCCATCCTCCAAAGTCTGCTCATTTTGGGCAAATGCTGTAACACCCATTGTTGTGAAAAGTTTGCTCTTAATGTCCATAGCCAGTCCACTGCCATCTGCACCCAGAATAAACATATCAGGAACAACAGAGAGGGATGGGGTGCCAATGACATTATTGCAGCAGAAAGACTCCCCTGGGGAGGAGACTGACGCCCCTGCCTGTTGAAAAAATGCTCTTTCCTTGACATAAACTTAATCTCCTACCTGTCATTCCAGTAGTAAATATTATTAAAGTATAACATGAACAAAAGTAGTTAATTATTCGGTGCCCTTGATAAAAGGAATAACATCAAAACCTATTATTAAATCAGACAACCCTTTGATTATAACAAATTCGAGGCTGGCCTGTCCTTCCTAGATGTGCCATTCTAGCCAAAGCCTTGGTACCTGAGATCAAATTCAAACACATCCTCCTAACTATAATATTGCATGAATACACTTGCTTTATCAAACGATTGTTGTCTAGAATGGTATGTGATCAATAACAATTAGAAATATGTTATACAAAATGATTTCGAAAAGGACACTTATCATAGATTGTGTGGCCATTAAGTTAAAATATCATCATCTCACCCATCCTTAATATGGGCCTGGGAAGGTGCTCCATCAAAGCCATAAAAATCCAATGTTCATATGAACCTTTCAATCTTTCCAGGGATAAAGGACTTAAGAGTTAAGAGTATATTTTTCAAGCAAGGTTATCCCTTAGCTCCTGCCTCTATGTGCTAGCAGAAATTGCATTGTCATATTCAAGTGTTCCAAAAGCAGTGCACGCAATAACTAATGCCATACTAAAATTACCAAGGACTACAAATCAACAACTTGTAAATAGTCACTTTGCATGTGATTCTTTGCTGATAAATTTAATATGGCAAATGACAAACAGGATATGCAACAAAGTCCTAACATGCATGGCAGAACTTTCAAACAGCGTTAGTGTAGCTTTCGTACAGCATCCCTGATAGATGTACATGCAAAGGGGAGCTCAATCTACAAAGGATGGCAATACTTAAATATACACTACAGGTCAAAACCAAATATCCATGACTGTGGGTGGATAGCACACTCACAATGGCCCACACTCCACATGTGAGGTCAGCCACTGCGGCTTCCTCTCTTCGTATATTGACTTGAATGAATTGTTAAATCATATAAAGCGATCCCAACTTGTAAACCTGCACCTCACGCACTTTAATCTACCTCAACATCTCTGTAAGCAGGAATCCTCCTAAAGAATAAAAATAACAGCACAACAACACAGTTTCTCATAAACTGCCTTAGAAGCATCCGCACTGAACAACAGTATAGGAGCCACACAGCGCCAAGTACTGGCAGATCATAATTAAATCTCAGTTTGGGAGACATTTACATAAGGAATCTCGGCATGAGAAATTGGCTCCTTTAACTCCTCAAATGAAATAACAAATTTAAGAATATCTCTGAATCACCTATTATCTACCAGCTCATGACATGGTTCTTTAAGCTTACAAGCATGAGACAAGCACTACCTAAGAGGGAATGAAATTGTGTCCTGTACAGTTGGATCAGGGAGTTAATTGATTTGCCTAAAGGCTGTTTTTAAGCAGATGCTACACAAAATAACATCAATCGAACTTGCACAAGCTTTCATTCAAATCCTGGGTATGAATGTGCTTGGAAGCAGTCAACAAGGCACTTCAGAATTGGAAAAGAACTTCAAACTGAGCATTGAAAAAAAAAGTCGGGCCCTCAACTGCTCTCCCCATTTCCCATCTTAAAACCCCTGTTTTATGCCTGAGGTGTGATGGTTCTGATATGGGTTCACCAGCTGGGCCAGCTCTGGGCATTGAAACTGAAACAACTCAGCTTTCTCTCCATGCCATGTGTCCAGCCTCCCCTGTTTGGCTTGGAATCCAGAATGGAGGAGACATGGTTCCGCACAGCCAGCAGCCAAAAGTGGCACATCGAAATGGAGTTGCTCCAGCCTTTCAGAATTGTGTAGAGTGCCATTTGACAGCTGCAAAGATTAACGGTGTGAATCTGATGTTGTTGTGGAATATAGCACAGCAGTTGTCACACCCAAGGATGCACACTACGATGGTGAGCCCAGCGTGGTGAAGGAGCTTTTAGTGATAGTGAAGAGGCGTGTTGTTTTGCAAAGCAACGCATAGTCGCAAGACTATTAGAACCACTAGTTAGAGGAGACTAGAGCACGCAAACCTCAATAGCGCGACAAGGTATTGCAAAAACAATAGTGCGCAACATGCAAGTAATACAAGCATTAGTATCAAAAGTGGGACAATGTGTAGAGCATTGTTAAACGCATAGGAGGTATATTATTCATCAAAGGGATCAGAAAAAGGCCACTTACACAGCTTCTAATATTTGAAGGGTTGTTGAGTTGTCCAAACCTACGTTGAGGAGATGGAGGCTAGAATTCTAAAGGTGATTGACAGAGTGAAGAAATTGATTTACACCTTAAAACAATCTCAGCACCCTGGGGGGATGCACACAAGAATCAATTCACTAACTGGGGACAGCTCAATAAAAGGTTTGTTCACCTGTTTTCAATGCAACGGTGGAAAAGGCAAGGCCCTAACAAAAGGCCCTAAAAGGGTTAAATTGCCTTTAACATAATGAAGAATTATTTTAGCTGCTTTTGACTAAATTTCATTCTTTAAAGTCACAATTGAATGGTTTAGGTCTTAAATTGACTGATTTAATTCCAATTCACACTATTCATTACTAATTTACACTCCACTTGCTACAACTTTAGTAACTTAGTTTGACTTTAGTATGCTAAGAAGCTAAACCGTCAATTTGTAATAAGTTGAATTGACCCAACCCGTGAATGCCTTATTGTTTCCTTGTAACATAAAAACCTTATCGCATTGGAATAATGTCATGTTATAACAAATCAACTTACACAATGATTTCATAAATGATTAAAAATAATGAAAATATGGAATTTTATGAAAGATAAGGATTTTTTACCTATTAGGGTTATATCACAAGTTGTCAATTTATTCACAATAAGATTATGAGACATTATCATATGACACTTTTGGATAGTATAGTTTTAGAAATTATTGTAGTGACAGAGGTATTATTAGTGAGAAATGATTGGTTGTAATAGTTGAGATTCGAGTTTGGTTCAATAGGAAAGATATGTATATTTTTATATCATACTTGAGGCATTTTGATACTATGCATAAAGGTTTGTCATTGATGATATTATTGTGGTTATGTCAGTGGTAGATTATTGATAGTGATGTCATCAGGAATGGCATAGATGCATCGATTAGACTGATGAAGCCATTTAATCCCTGAGTAGCATAGTAAAACTATCTTATCATATTGTGATGTAGTCGTATCCTTTGTCATAAACTATTGTAAACCTTGATTCATGAGCCAAAATATATGTTCTCAAAATTTATAGATTTTTAAGTACATGTTTAACCTCTTCATGTTGTATAAACCCCCGCATTAGTATGCACATATACTAAACCTCTTAAACAATGATCCTTTTCCTTAAACTAACAACCTTGTTGGATAATCACAATATGCATATGTCATGGTGTAAGTGTGGCATCCTTGTTAGTTGCCCCTATTGTGTTATTGTGAAGGTAATGTACTTGTGATGAAACTTGTGTGTATCCCCATGTGTGTAAATATTGTGTAAAGTATCGAATATTATGCAAAACGTGTAATATCTAGTGAGACTATTGTTGTAGTGATGTATTCATCCATCCATCCATTTAGTGGTTACTTGGTGACTTACATTATGTTGTATCTCGTGGATCTTTTCGTGATGCATATGGATGATGTTGTTGATGTATTTATCCTACCTCTGGAAGGTGGTTGAGTTATTTTATCATACCTTTGGGAGGTATACGAGTGTTTCTCTTACCTTTGGGAGGTAATCAAGGTTTATTTCCTTATCCTCTTGGGTGGCTTGTTAAGCTACATAGTGATTGTTATGTGATCGGATTTCGATTTGTTTCGTTATAATTTATGTGATTGGCAATATTAATTGTTTTCAAAACCAACAGCTTGTCATTTTGAATTTATATTTCCTTTACAAGTTATTTTATTGATTTTGAATTATTTTGGTTTAAATTTTATTTTCTTTTGAATGTGGCCACTTTGATTTTGATTCTTACTTATATGATAATTTCATTTGATATCTGATCATTCCTTGTTTAAACTATTTTTTTATAGACATTTAAATTTTGATTTAATTTATTATTGTGTTAATTTTGATGATCTTTTAAACATATTTATTGAATTTTAGTTCTATATATGTTTATGATGTGTATAACTCTCGCCTAGTGCAGGGATGGGGGAGACAATGTATATTGGAATATAAATAGTGGGTTGAGATGGGACCCTGTATGGCTGAGTTCATGATACCATCCTTCCCACCCACTAGACGTGGTGGTTTTATATATACAATTATTTTGGAGGTCTACGGAGGATTTTTTTGGGAGGTCTTAAGAGGTTGGGAGGTCTAAGGAGGTTATTTATTGAGTACAATGAGTTCTTACTTCATTCAACATTGTTATTATCCCATTGTGATGGCACCTGATATTGACTCAACATGGCACTACATAACATAATATGGTTCGACATGACATTACATGGCACAATGTAATTCCACATGGTTCAATATTGTTGAGGATGATTCAATATGGCATGATTTGATTCTTTTGTGTTTTAGCATTCACTCCTTACATTATATGATTTATAATTTGTTTAGTATGGTCTTAAAGCATATTTATATTTATATTCTTGTTCATATATATTAATAGTGTTTCATTGTATTAGATAATTTTGACCTTGTACATGGTAGTATGATATATAGAAAATCCTTTAAATATTGATATCAAACACTTGGATTGTCTCAAATTGACTTAAAGATTACTATTAGCCTGATAAGGACTTCGGAGTTAGGTAGGAAATTATGTAACAATGAATCTCAACCTTAAGATGAATTAAATTATAGTGCAGTGAATTCAGACTTCTTATTGGTGAAATATCATACTTTAGAAATGTGGTTTTATCTCACCAAATAGTTTTATATTGGCACATAAAGGATGATGCCTTTTTTAAGAGGGGTAAAATGTAATACCCCTCTCAGATGTAGTATTACCTTACGGGTTGTGATGAAAGGGGTGCCTTGCCAAACATAGCAAACATGGTCCTTGGATTACCTTGAAGGGGTAGAAAGGTGATACCAACTCACTTGAAGATAGTTTAAGTTTGTTTCAAGTTGTTCAATTGGTGTTAGAAACATAAATATTCACTTCCATGCCTTGTTTAATGCTTCATCTCTAGAGGCGAGCTGGTGAGATTTTAGGGTGTCCAGGTCTGAAGAGTTCATTTTTATCTCTGTGATTCGATATGATGATACCCTTGTCTTCACCTCCTAATCAATCGATCAATGTTAGGATGTGTGAAATACACCTTGTCATTATGGTATTCTTGATTCGCATAAATTTTTGACCTTTGAAAGGATCCTATGGTCATAATGGTTCTTTAACAGGCATTCCAACTAAATTCACCACTTCTTTTTTTGGGAGGTCGAGCTTGAGGACATTTCATTACTAGTTTAATTTTTATTTCCAATTGATTTGGTTACCATGAGTTTTAGTGATGCAAGTGTCTTATTAGGAAATCTTCGTTGAAATAGCTATACATTTTTTATTTTTCATTATATCTTATTTTTTTAAAACCATCCTTTATAAAATAATAATAATATGTGTGTGTGTGTGTGCATTCTTAATAAAATAAATATTTGTTATACAAATAATAATACAAATACAAATAATTAAACATTTTTTAAATGATAAAAAAGAAAGAAAATAATTAAAATAAAACAAATAAATAAAAAATATAAGTAATATAAAAGTAAGGAGATTAGGGCTTTGTGAGTGGAGTTTCCTTTTAGTGAGTGGGGTTAAATAGAGGAAAGGAATGGTAAACAGAGCATGTGGGAGTGGTCACATGAAATAATTCTTTTTGGAATCCAAAAATTGCCCATTCAAACCCTTGCATTTTGCCAAGAAAATACTATGCCATGTTTTTAAGAGTTGGATGAGGAACCAGAGTGAAGGAGATAATGAAAGAAAGGGAGGGACCCATCCAATTATCTCAAAGAAAGTGAAACTTATCTCAAATTTCCAACTTGCCATTCAAATAAATAAATGAAGTTTTACCTTCTTAAATCAGGAAATGATAGTAGATCTTGTAGTTTTTCTTGGTTGAAATTCCATTTTGTGTAAATACTGAGGCTATCAAGACTTTTTGTTTTTTAAATAGTTAGTTATCACTTTGATCTATTTTATTTTTCACGCTAAGTCCATATATTTTCTACTGGTTGTTTTATTTCTCTTTGCAATTCAAACCTTATACCACATGACACACCAAATCTATACAATATTCTAATTATGTGAAATCTTAGCATGGGAATGTCTATTTTGACTTTAATGTGGTGTTATCTAGAGATTCACCCTTCCTTTTAACCAAATCTAGAGCATGGGTGTTCTGGTTGAGGGCTTTAGGAACCGTGTGTAAAATAGAGGTTTGTTGGGCATCTTGGTTACTTGGAGTATTTTTCATTTGCACTTTGGATATTGAGACGATTATTATTATTATTATTATTATTATTATTATTATTATTATTATTATTATTATTATTATTATTATTATTATTATTAAGGATATAGAGGTGGAGGGATGTAAATAAATTAAATTTGAATCTACCCACTAAGTGGGTTGTAATTCCTCCTTTCTTCACTTTTGGTTGAAGTTTTTTTTAACTAATAATAGCATTACACTATTGTCCTTTTCTACTCGGTAGCACTGATTAAAGTTATCTTTATGGATCATGGGCATCCTATCACCCACCTAGATGAATGCAATAATAATAAATTATTTCACACACACACACACACACACACACACACACACACACACACACACACACACACACACACACACACACACACACACACACACACACACACACACGCACACGCACGCACACGCACACACACACACGCACACATGTATGGTTACAAAACTATGTTCTTAAATCACTGATTTAGATCAGAAATAAATTTGTGAGGGAGATCATGTATGAGCCTGATCTTGTCTTTCATATATTTGTATTGCGTAGATTAAACATATAATGAGTTTTAAACCCTTTCTCTTCTCAAGATCCATTTTGATATACATACATACATACATACATACATAATTATAATTATAATTATAATTAGGATGTTATATTGGGGTTTTATCATTTAAGTTTGCATATGTGAGGTCCTTGATGATAAAAATAAAATCATGTTTCCTTCCTTAATGAGTTAATGATTAGTTGGTTTCATTGAAATTAATTAAGAGTAATAAATTTGTAAGTAGATCCTATTAGTGGATCAATTTTAGATGGAGATCAATTCTAGATGGATGATTAATAATAAAATTTAAAAATGTGTTGTATGGGTTTGTAGACCTTCTCAAAAATACCAAAATATACCTGTAATGACTAGGAAAAATAATATATTCTCATTGTCTTGATATGGTTCATTTAAGTCTTTAATATCATGATATCAATGCTACTGTGGTGAATTTATATTCAATATACGATTGTTGAGTGGAATGCACATTAAAAATCCTCATATTATCTTACCATTAATTGAAATGTCTATTCATCTTCATGTTACATATTGTGCTTAGAACTATTACAAATATCTTCTATTTACTGAAATATGTTGATTAACATAGTTATTACTTTGAATAAAGAGGGGTTTCAAGATAATAGATCACTTGCCAATGTAAGTTGACACTTGTGGTTTATGATTTTAATGCAAGTAAAATTAATCATGGATGGTTTCTTTCAAGTAAAATACAATCATTCATTGTAGATAAAGTCATATGTACCTCTAGTAGTATGTGAACTAGATTAAATGTAATGAATGATGTAATTGTTTTAATGTACTCTTAAAGTATAATTTAACTGTAAAGTTGGAAATGGATTATTGTTTTGATTTAAAACTAGATTTTAAGTATTTGTTAATATGAAAAGAAATTAGTCTCACACTAACAACCTTTATGTTTTATATGGAGTGTTCATGATGAATGAGTAATAAGACAAAGGATGACTTTTATAGTAGATGTGGTTCCTCATTATATTTAATTTTGAAAAGAATGTGAATAAATAATTTAATATTATTTAGTGAAATGAAAACTTGTATATAGGTGCTTTCTCAATTTTAGTTGAAGTTATATAGGTAGATCACTTTAAAGGAATATTGAGGGATCTCTGGGCTTTTGGGTTAAACAAGAAATACTCCTTGAATAATTGGTGCATATATTATTTAAGTAATATCATATTTTTTATAAACTAAATAAATATAATCAATATATCTCCATTCCTATATTTTATAAAATTAAATAGTGTAATTCAGTTCTCTTTTAGCAACACAACTCAATTTGGGTAGTGGTTGTACCTATGTAGAAACAACCAATAACAACTTGGAAATGGTGTCTAAATAAATACTTAAATTCATATTTTTATGAAAATAAGACATAAAACCAATTTACCTATCGTATAATAAAAAATTAACTAGAATAAATTTGTAAACATGCATCAATTTACTAGACAGATTTTAGGATTTGTAGAAAAACTACACCTTGTTTGGGCTTTTTAACTGGTAGAGTCATTTTAGAATCAACTTGATTAAAATAGAAAAAAAAATAGAGTTTCATGAAACCAATTTTTTTAATATTTTATTTTAGATTTATAATACCCGAGGATTTTTTTTAATCTCTTTTAGGTAGGTCTGTTATTTTTGACAAGCCAATTCTAGAAGACTTTCGTTGCATTTTTGCATTTTCTAGGTATTTCCAGTTTATAAAGTCACCTTGAAATTGACTTCTAATATATCTAAAATTTAAAATTTTTAAGGTTGATTATAAATTAATATATGTTTATATTACACTTAGGAATTTGAAATAATAAAAAAATAGTTTTTTTCTATTTTAATGAGCTGATTCTAAACTTGATTTATTTAGAAGATTTTGAGTGAAACACTCGATATTCGCCAAAACCTATTTGGAATGCTAGTTTATTTTGGTGTTGTATTCATCTAAGTTTTGTTATGTAGATTAATAGGTGTACCTATAAATGATTAAATTGGTATTAGTTGATAAAGTGTCATTTCTTCTTATGGAAACATATTATGCATTACCATTTTGTAGGCATTTTATTGAGCTACGAACTAGTTGTGAGGTGTGCTAGTGAAGATGGTTTGTTTAGGATATTTATAATTTTTATATGACACACTCATTTTTTATTATATAATTCACTTATGGGTTCTTTAGATTTTGGATTAAGGTTATAATTAACCTTTTCTCTATTATAAGTCTTTAGGCTTACATAGTGTTATCGAGCTTGCTATCGTGTTTTGTAGGCACATTCATTCAATGATCTATTAATGGGTCACATTTTATGTGGTCACATGGAAGTTTCCTCCATTTATGATCTATAATGAGAAAATTTATTATAGATAAATTTTGTTATTAAATGTCTTATAATGGAGGTAGTAACATTCATGAGTTGGAGACTATCTAGATGGAGTGTGATACTTTTGGAATAATTAGATTATCGGTATAATTTTGAAGAGTGAATAATTACTACCATTATTTTTATACTAATTATCATTTGGTGGCTCTCTTAAGTGATATAAATATTAGGACCAAGATTTACCCTTTTTTAAGAAGTTGTTTAGCTTCGATTTCCTTCCCCACCTTATTGTTAGAGATTGAGGTAGTTATTATGAAATGGATCACAATATGATTATTCATAGTACCGTTTACATAATTTCACTAAATTTTTAAGGACTATGGGATTGATACATCATGATAGTTCTTTACCTTCCATTAAGACCTTGTTTCCTTCTAACATGGATTTAGAGTAAAATGTAGTTGAGAGCGAAACTAAAGTGCTTCTGGCGAGAAAGCAAGATTGAGAGAATGTGGTCTATTCTTGTTTGGATTAAAATGATCTTACCTTATTTTCATATTTTATTTTGAAATTAAATGGTACTCGTGTTATAGAATAATAAATATTTTTTTACTAGATCCCAGAATCTACATACGACCTTCATTGTGTGTAAGGATGAAATGATGCATCATTGTATCATGTTGTCTTGGTCATGAAATGCATATGTGTATGATCTCATTTACATGAAAGGATTTATTTTCCTTTTTATTGCTCATTTTTCAAATGTATGTGGTAGTGTTTCTTATGAAAAAAAATTGGTATGTTTTTGTGTATATTTGTATCATGATTATTTGAGCTTGACACTAGATTAGGATTGTAATCTCACCAATCCTCAAGTTAGGTTAAAAAATCTCTTTTGGTGATCACTTGTTTAAGATTAAAACAAAGATGATTTGGTGTGAATTTACTTGTGAAATTTTCTTGACTTTATATCTAACTTTTAACACAATGATGGTTGATAATTTTAATTGTGATACATTTTGCACATCATGTCACGAAGATGGATAGATGATGGTCAATGTAGTTGTGAAATATTTAAATAAAATGGTCATTTTTTTGTGTGAATTTAAATCATGCATTTTTTGGCATGACAATGAACAAAGCAAAAATTGATAGTTAATACATCATTATTTGGTTGTCATGATTTTTCTCGATCATCTTTTGATCGATGTTGAGCATTGTTTCCTACTATTAGATTTTGATAATTGTCACCCAATCTATTGATATTATAGATACATTTTTAAACCACACATTTGTATTTATTTCTCTATTTTTATAAATTAATTAGGCATGATTTATTGTTTTTCATCTATTTTAGCCATAGTCAAATGTTTATGGGCATTTACATTATAATTAAATTGATATTTATTTATTCATAATACATTTTTGTGAAAATTCACTCTCTTACATTATTTTCTAGGGATATATCTTGTTCCTTAGGGTAAATATGTATTTATCTAGTTTTTCTAGTGTTTGTTCCATCACATTATTTTAGATCTATTAGCCTTATCTCTTTCAACTGTTTAACCTTAAATTTAGATAAGGGGATATATAAGGTTAAGGGGTATTAGATTAGCTTTTACACAAGGATGGTGAACTAACCTAATGAGAAAACCAATTAATAGAAACTCAGATAAATAATATTCTAAAGTTATAAAATTGAGATTGTTAAAAATAGTAAAGTACAACTATTGATACATATTACAAGGAATAAGGAACAATGATAATTAGCTAGTTTACTATGCTCATGCTAGTTTGATCTAAAATGAGATGGAAGTGGACTGGAAGATGATCCTAGAATAGTCATAATATTTTAGGAATATTCTTTTTATGGCCTCAGATGCTTACATCAGATTTAGACAATTACATCGACATAGGTGACTGACTTGGATGTAGGTGTCCTAAATAGAATATTAATTGATCTAGATGTGACCAACTAAAGTCTTATAGGTTTTATACCACCTTATGATATACACAAATCATGTGCACATGTTTTTTCTATTTGTCAAATGATCAAACCCTAGCTTCCTCATACTTGAAGTGACTGTGGAAAAAAAGGGTTAGTGGGATAATGATGTCGAGCTTACCCAAGGAACCCTCTATTAATGGGGCACTACCTACATAGACAATACTCAGAAGAGGGACTCAAACTTATGTAGTTATCCCCTATGTGTTGTCTTGTATGTATATAAAGATTTAATGTGTGATAAGTAGAGACATGCAATGACCTACCTTGTAACTTGGAAAATATGTCTCATGGGTTGATCTTTGAATACTTCAGACTCGTGGAAATATTGATCCTATGACCAATATAGAAATAAGGATGAATAAGGTAGGTTTTATTACTTGAATGCTTGATTGAGTGCTTCATGGTATATTTACTAATGAGTTATATGTGATTTCTAGGTGAGGAATTAATGAGGGTTGATCTTGTATATATACCAATATTTTTTAGAAATTTCTCACACTAAAGTACATTTCATTTGAAAATTGGATGAATTATGGGCACTTGACACTTTGTATGAAAAGTGGACACTTGTGTCAACACAGGTGTCTGTCTAGGATGCAAGTGTCCAAGAAGCTAGAAAAACATGTATAGGTCCAAAACTGATAGTGGATGATAATGAACAAGTTTAGATATTTCTACATAGTATATAAGGCATGGTCATCATAATAACAATGGTTGGACTTATAGATAAGCAATTTAGGCACAAAGAGATAGTGAATAGGTCTATAACTAAAAGGTATAACCATAATGAATATTTACCAAGTATACAAGACTAAAATATTGCATAAATTAGTTTTTAGTATCTATTGAGGATGTAGAGGTGGAGAGCTAGAAATAAATTAAATTTGAAGCTACCCACTGAGTGGGTCACCATTACTCCTTGCTTCACTACTATTTGAAGTTTATTTTGATCAATAATATCATTGCACCATTATTTCATTTTATACTTGGTAACACCAATTAAAATTATCTCTATGGAACATGGGCCTCCTATCAGCCACCTAGATGCATGCAAAAATAATAAAGTATTATATATATAGACACACATATATGTATGGTTACAAAATTATGTTCTTTAATCATTGATTTAGTCTGGAAATAACTTTGTAAGGGAGATCATGTGTGAGCATGATCTCACTATTCATAGATTTTTGTAGCGTAGCTTAAATAGATATTAAGTTTAAAACCCTTCTCTATTCTTGACATCTACTATGATTTATATGTAGTACACACACACACACACACACACACATACACACATTTATTTATTTTATTTGGATGTTATGTTGGGGATTTATCATTTAAGATTGAAGATGTGAAGTCCTTGATGATAGCAATAAAACCCCATTTCATTCCTTAATTAATATATGACTAGTTGGTTTCATTGACATTAATTGAGAGTAATAAATTTGTAAGTAGCTCCTATTAGTAGATCAATCTGAGATATATATCAATTTTATATGGATGATTAATAATAAAATTTCTAAATGTGTTTTATGGGTTTTTAGACCTTATCTAAAATGCCAAAACATTCTTGTAATGAATAGGAATAATAATGTATTCTCGTTATCTTGATATGGTTTATTTAAGTCTTTAATATTATATTAACAATGCTATTGTAGTGATGTTGTATTCAAATGATGATTATTGAGTTATTTGCACATTAAAAAGCCTCATCGTATATTACCATTAAGTGAAATGTCTATTCCTCTTCATGTTGCATCTTGTGCTTAGAACTATTACAAACATCTTCTATTTCCTAAAATATGTTGATTAACATGTTTAATACTTTAAATAACAAGGGGTTTGGGGATAAGAGATCACTTTCTAGTGTAAGTTAAAACTTGGGGTTTATTATTTTAATGTAGATAAAAGTAATCATGGATAATTAGCTTCAAGTAAAATACATTCATTCATTGTAGATAAAGTCATATGTACCTCTAGTAGTTGTAACAAGAGGTAAGCTTAGAGGGCATGGAATATCTATAGCTTTGAATCATGACCAACATCATTGAAAATATTCTTAAGAATATTAAAAATGTTCTTGTTAGATGCCTCTACTTGGCCATTACCTTATGGGTAATATGTAGTGGGAAAATGTTGGGTAATGTTAAACTTGGCACATAGTGCTTTGACATCCTTATTTTTAAACGATCCATCATTATCAGATATAATTTTAGATGGGATACCATAGTGATAGATGAGATGGTTAAAAATGAATTTGTAAATTTATTTTCTAGTTATGTGAGGGGTATAGAATCAACCCACTTAGTGAAATACTCGATGGCGATAAGGATGTGCTTATGGCCATCTGAGGAGGTAGGGTTAATCATCCTGATGAGATTGAGTCCCCATGTTGAAAATGTCCATGGTGTAGTTAATGGTTTGAGTGTTCTAGATGGGACATGGATTAAATTTGCATGCCTCTGACATTTTTTACATATTTTTACTTAAGTAGTTGCATTTTCTTCCATAATTGGCCAATAATGACCAGTACATAGGAGGTTTTTGGTAAGGATGGCCCTGCTGGTGTGGGATCCACAAATTCCTTAATGTACTTCCCTCAATGATAATGTAACTTCTACCAAATTCAAACAACAAATCATAGTTCCATCAAAGCTTCTATGGTAAAGAGTTGGGTCAGGTAGGGTATATTAAGAGGCTTGGTGTGTGAAAGATTTTTTTTGCTAACATGAGAGTTCTGGTGGAAGCCTTTGGTTATGAATGTAATTATATAAGTCTAAATACTAAATAGAACTAGGACCAATAATATCACAGATCATTTCAATAGTTGAAGGTTCATGAGAAGGCACTAGAATATGTTTAATGAGGAACTGATAGTTTTTTGCCTTTTCTATGCTTTGGATCAAAGAACTAATGGTAGCCATGGCAGCTACAGTCTTGTTATTGGCTTGAGGTATGTGTTCAAACCAAATATGGGTAATATGTTGCTTAATAATGTCCACCATGGCCTTGTATGGTACTAACTTATCATCTTTGGTCTGGAATTGGTATGTAACCTGATTGATGATTAACTAAGAATCACCACGAACCAAGAGATGATGAATGTTCCATTTGTACCACTTGACAAAGCCCTACAATGAGTGATTCATATTCAGCCATGTTATTAGTACAAGGAAAGATGATACAAAATGATTTGGGAATGAGATCCCCCTATGGTGTAATAAATAATAGGCCTACTTCTAATCCATGAGATGTGAATGATTCATAAAATTACACTTCCAGTGCTACTCCTCAAGAGATGTTTCTATGATGGTTATGATGTACTCATCTAGGAATACAAAAGTGAGTGATTCAGTATTTGAAAGGGGAGCTTTAACAAGTTGATATGCAAGAAATTATTCCTTGATGTCATTTTGATTGACATAATCAATCTTAAAATCATTCATAAGCATGATCCACTTAGCCATGAAACCTTGTAAATATATTTTTGATATTAGATACTTGAGTGGATCTACTTTGGCAATGACTATGGTCTTGTTGTTAAGCATATAATGATGTAGCTTATGGGTTATAAATACCATAGCTAGACAATATTTTTATATTAGCATATCATTATGTTCATATGATACCGGTGTATGGATTAGATAGTGCATAATGTGTTCTTTACCATATTCATCATGTTTGGATTATAGTGCCCTCAGGGCATTGTTAGTGGTAGATAGGTATAATAGGAATGGCCTCTTTGACATTAGTGGTAATAGAATAGGTGGATTGGCTAGGTATTCATTGAGGTGCTCAAAGCCTTTCTAACATTATTAATCCCAAAGAAATGTATACCTTTATTTAATAAATGAGTGAAAGAATGACATTTATTAGCTAACTATGAAATGAATCATCTGATAGACTAGATTTTGCCCTACAAATTATGGAGCTACTTCAAAGTGAAAGGTGGTAGCATCTTGGTAATGGATTATACCTTGGAAAGATTAAATTTAATGCCTCATCGATAGATAATATAGCCTAAATTTTTTCTTGAAGTGACACCAAAGATGCACTTATTAAGATTAAGTTAAACCTTATACTCACGAAGCCTTTCAAATATCCTTTATAATATGATTGAATGATATGCATGGGTCTTAGATTTACCTAATATGTTATTGACATAGTCTTCAATAATATCATGCATAATGTCATGAAATATAATGGTCCTGGACCTTTGGTATGTTTCACCAAGATTCTTAAGGCTAAACAACATGACCTGATAGAAAAATGTTCTCCAAAAAGTGGTGAATGTAATTTTGTGTTGGTCCTCTAATGCAATCCTGATTTGATTATATCTTAAAAATACACCCATGAGGGAAATCATTTCATACCCAAATGTGGAGTCAACTATCATATCGATATTTGATAAAGGAGAGTCATCCTTTAGGCATGCCTTGTTGATGTCTCTTAAATTAGTGTAGATTTTGATCCCTTCTAGCTTTTTACGAACATGCACAATGTTTGAGATCCACTCTGAATAGCTGATCAATCTGATGCATCTCGATTCCAAGAATTTTTCTAACTCTTTATTAACTAACATAGTAATACAAGGATGTATTTTACATAGTTTATTATTCATAGGTTTGGCATTAGGATGCACAATGTGATGGTGTACAACCAAGATAAGGTCTAAACCTAGCATGTAAAAATACACCCATGTAAATATGTCAAAAAATTCCCTCAAAAGGTATATAAAAACTTCACATTCCTCTTCAGTGAGGGACACACCTAATTTGATCCACTTTAGGTCTTCTGAACTCTCAATGTTGACTTTTGTAGTATCTTCTACTAGGATAGTTGAGCCATCTTCCAAAATAGTTTGAAAGAATTTAAATTTGTCAATAATGACAAAGTCCTCTGGTTGGATTGTTTCTTCAAGATATCCCAAGCAAGATGAATCTCAATCACCTAATAGTAGTAATGGCCATATAACAAACATTATTGGACATTCTAAGATAATTTTATCAAAGGCATGTTGTTCCTTTGTATTGAGCCTAAACCCAAAAACAAGTTCATTTTTGGTGGTCTCCTAAGCTTTATTCAAAGGGTGAACATCCTCATATAGTGGTAATTGAAATAGGTTTTCACTAGCATACTATCCTTTTTCTTTACTTTTACCCTAGTCCAAAAGTGTCTCAAAGAGGTTTTCACTTTGGGACCTCAATGTTTTTTTCTTTTATTTTTGGATAAGGGTGTTCATGCATTCTCTAAAATAGGTTGTATGATCCAGTTTGATAAATAACCATTATTTATGGTCTCCCAATAAGACATTGTCTTTTAGGCCCATAAAATCACAAAAGGGCTCATCATTCTCAAACTCATCTAAATGTATTATGGATTCTTTTTGGTCTCAATCTATAAGTTAAGGTTAACAAAGGAGAAGTGGGGAATGCCATATTACTAGAATAATGGTATAGAAGGTATATGAGTCAAACAAATTAGTACCATCAAGATCTTTGTATATGCTATGATCAGACTTTGCTTTGCTATTGACATCATCATCACTAGTTGTTAGTGTTAAAGTATGAATAATATACATGGAATCACCCCCAGGTAATTTAAATACAAGACCATAAGTTCCTTTATATTTAGTCATAGAAATGGGTTCAAGAGTACCATATTAATTTGCCATAGGTCTTTGCCTTCATACACTTGGTTATCCATAATCTTGTTAAGGATGGGATAATTTTTACTTCGATAGAAATCATCTAACTGGTCATTGTATAACCATGAATCATCATTGGTAAGTAGGTCATATTATTGGCTAGTGGCTAGTGTGAAAATAATAGTTGCTAGGATATGAAGCTTTCCTTTTCCTTTTTGTTTCCATTCCATACAAATTGTCTTAGATTTAGGTCTTCCATAGGCCTTAGGATTCTATGTAAGCTTGGATATGTGGAATGTGTCATGGGTAAAATACTCTCTTGGACTATTGTATAAAATGGTAAAATGATTAGACATTTTCATAAGAGGTGTATGTGAAGATGATGCAAGGCTATCAGGGTCTATACAATTGGCCTTTGGAAATTCAACAAGTTTTTCTTTATCTTTGTCTTTCTTTAATACTGGGTCTAGATCAAAATGGTAATTTTAGCTTTCATATTCATCCTCCAAATGTTTGTAGTGTTCATATGGCTATAAATATCCATGGATAGTGACCTCCATCCTAGAGTGAGGAAACTTGATACATTAGTGCAATGTTGAGGGGATTGGATGGATTTAATATATCCATGATCTACCCAAAATTAAATTATAGGATAAATCTAGGTCTAGCACATGGATAAGTATATTGTGGGTCAAAGGTCCAATGATCATTGGAAAACTAATGGTTATTTATGATTCCATTCTTAATTAGGACTTGATAATAATAGTCTCTAGATGGAGGCCAATTGCTGTATATCCCATATGCTTGATTATCTTCAGAGACATAATCTTCAACCCTGATCCATTGTCTATGAGGACATGTTTAACTTTGTGTTTCATGATGACAAATTCAATGTATAGTGGGTTGTTATAGAGAGGGACAAGGGATGACATATCACTTTGGTCAAAGGTCAACTATTGGCTTGGGGCTAGGTGTTTGACCAAAGCTTAAAATTTGTCTAGTGTAATATCATTTGGGTCTTGAGATTAGCCTAAAAGTTCTATAAGGATATTATTTTGGATGGTAGACCTATACAACAAATCTAGAATAAATATTTATGCAGGTGTCTTTTAGAGTAGTTCCACAATATCATACATTTTTTCCTTAACAGTAATGTGGATATGGATTGTGTACATGACTGTCATAACTAGAAAATGATGGAGATAGGCTAGAGAGGATAATCCTTGATTACTGTTGTTCTTGGATGTGGTTACAGGTCAAGGAAGGGTTACTAACATTGGTAGGTTAATGGATATTGTTAGATAATAGTCTTGGTATATTGACACTTGGTCTTGGATTGATGGTAATGGTAGATACATGACTACCTGTAATACAACCTACAACTTTTTTTTAGTCATGTGCAATTGAGAGATAGGTATGTTGGTTATTGGGGTCATTTTGGCTTTGATTCCTTCCATTGTATGGTTAACATTGTTGTTTTACTACTATTTTTATTACTATGGCTATTAATGTGGCCTTCATTATTACTATTGTTAATTGAAATTGTTATGTTGTGGAAAAGGGTTTTGATAAACACCCAAGTTTTGATTAGAAGTAGATGTTCTATTATCCAACTAGGTCTTTCCATTTTTCAACATATTCTCAATGAAGTTCTTGTTGATAATCTAATGAGATTATCAATGGTTTAACTCATTCAATCATGCAAAGGATATAAAAGTTGAACACCAAAAAGTACACACAATAATATATTTCACTATTTGAATAATCTAAATTATAAAACATTCTGTGAGATTACATATATATAGGAATTATATTCCTATATTCTCTCCCTTGTTTTCTCTCATACCTATGAAACCTCCTATAATAATGCAAACCTAAATACAATATATTGTTATAACATATAACAATATATCTAATAATATAAAATCTATTATCATAATATTGTTAATATTAAAATATTCCAATCTATAAACTTACCATATTAACTATATGGTTATAACCACAAATTACTAATAACCTGTAACTAATATTTAACTCTCGGTAAATACTAATTTACTAGTTACTTTTTATCTTCCCGTAGATATCGAAATTCACTCATTTTGAAAACTAACCCCAACATTCCCCCCATAGTTTTTACATGGTATAATATATCCCTATTTCTAATTATAGCATGCTCCACCTCCGCGTGCTCATGATCTTCACCGCATACATATTCCATCGCAAATCTCTTCCATCATACTCATCTAAAATTAGTTTTCTAGGTTAACCAATAACCTTCCAAAATGGTTTTCACAAGTTCACTAATAACCTTACAAACTAGTTTTCTCAAGTTCATCATTAACCTTATAGAATGGTTTTCTTAGGTTTACCACTAACCTTACAACATGGTTTTAATAGGTTTACCACTAACCTTTCATCATGATTGCTACAATGTTTTTTTATATCAACATTCTCCAATGTAAATATACAAAAATCTTACATGGGAATATTATTCACATGTGAATAGGTACATACTTATATTCTTATTTGTAACACACAGTAGAAATGTAACTACCACACCACACTAAAAAAACTAAAATCTAAAAATAACACACCACACATACCACCAAAACATGATGCAACCTCATGATTGGCAACTAATGAGAGGTCATTGAAAGACCTCCATCATTTGTGTATCCTCCAGCCTCTAGTAGATGATACTAATTACTCAGTAGGTATGTTGATGAAGCTCTAGTTCATGATTTTTCCAAGGGAAATCCCCTCCATAATGCGGATGTTGTGTACAAGTGAAAATGCATCTGTAAGGAATTTTTTTTATTTTTATTTTTAATTTTATTTTTGAGATTATTTACTCTTGACAAAGACTCATTTAATATTGACCTAATTCACCTAAAGGAATTTTACTAATAATGACACACTTGACATAAAATATTGACTTTTTTGACATATTTTTATATAAGAATGACTTTTACACTTCCAAAATTTTGACAAAATATAAAACATTAAAATACCAAAAGAATTTTAATTCTAGACTCTCTATTAAATAAAAGATAAATATTATTGACACTACATTGTCAATAAAATGATAATGACTATAGAAAAAATTAGATCTATTAAAACTTTAGACCAATCTTAAAAAATAAACTAACCAAAAAAGAACTTAAATAATAAAACTTTCAACTTAATTTAAAAAACTAATCAACTCACTTTGTACGCATGAGTGAGTGACATAGCTAAGATGAAGGCATGTGTAGATAAATCCATGATTGAAGATAAATAGATCAAACCAAAGACATTGGTAGACTAAATTAAAGCAGATATAATGAATGCTTAGATTAGAACATTGGTAAGTTTGATGTGGATCCTCTATGCATGGAAATGCCAATAATGGAGGTGGGTAAATGAATACACATAGGAGTGGAAGGTGAGAAGAAATTGTGGGTGGATATATAGGAATTCAATGCATATGAAGAATATTTTATCTTTCAATTCACTAGAATCCTCTTGTACATAGACAATGACAATAATACAAGAGAATATAAGATAGTGTAGACCATACATATCATATAGAAGCACAAATGTTTCATCCAAAATGATCAGTCTTTCACATCCTATTAGATCTTACTCTTGGTACAAGTAAATGACTTTACTTTAATGTTGTATCTTATGCATAAAATAAAATGCCATGAGTGTCAAAGCACGAGGACATCACACGGATGGAAGAATATGAAAAAATGGTAGGTGACTATGTTCTTTTCCTCCTCACTACACATTTAATTTTAAACTTGTATGAACTATTCATATTTTTAGATGACAATTGATTTTCGAAAACAAAAGATATTTTACATTATCATACATTAAAGTTAGTCTTCATGGCCATGCCAAATATAATATTTCTACTGTCAGATTTGCATACGAGAATGGGCATAAGCCTTAGGAATATACACAAAGAGTATGGTTGAGATGTATTTTTGGCAGAGAGGCACAAGTTTTTCTCAATTTTCAAAAATGAACAAAAACCTTAAAACTTGCTACATGCCACCCCATTAACTCTCATGGCTAACTGATTTTTACTCTGATACCACTGTTGATAATTTAATGAGATTATTAATGGTTTAACTCATTTAATCATACAAAGGATATAAAATCCAAACACTATAAAGTACACACAATAATATATTTCACTATTTGAATAATTTGAATTATAAACATTCCATGAGATTACATATAGATAGGAATTACATTCCTATATTCTCTCCCTTATTTTCTCTCATACCTATGAAACATCCTATACTAATAAAAACCTAAATAAGATATATTTTTATAAAATATAACAATATAAAATCTATTATCATAATATTGTTAATAAAACACTATTCCAATATACAAACTTACCATATTAACTATACGATTATAACCACAAATTACTAACAACATGTAACTAATATTTACCTCTTGATAAATATTAATTCACTATTTACTTTTTATGTTCCCATAAATACCTAAATTCACTCAATGTGAAAGCTAACCCCAACATTTATTGAGATTCACACAATAACGTATAGAATTCCCATGAACACAATGATATTAATAGAAATCATGCTTTTTGTACCAATCTGGATAAGGTATTCCATCTAGGAAAGTGTTTTGGAACTGGCCAATTAATCATATTAGGTATGGATAATTTTTGAAACACTACTTTAATAAGCTCACCAAGGTCACTGAAGACTCTAGGAGTAGGTCTTCTTCTTAGAGGAGGGGTTTTCAGAGGTGGTGGTTGTAGAATTTAAGGATATGGATTGAGTTGAGGCATAGACTATAATTGATGGATATGTTACATTTTTGGAATAAGATGCATTTATAGCATAGGTTAAAGAAATAGTGTTTTCATTATTTAAACATGACATGACTTAGTTACTTCATTACTAATAAAATTATTATTATGGTTATATAGATTATATTTTTCATATTTATTAGCCTGAGTGGGTGTAGACACTTGTTCTTAGATTGGGCTAGGGTTCTAACTTGGGCCTATATTTTGGTTTTGGCTTTGGATCTAGTTTGAGGAAGATAAATTGATAATCCCTTTGTTGATAAGGGATTTTTTGATCTATATTCCTTTCTCAATGATGTCCTTGAATGTGTGAGCACATTGAAGTTCCAAGTGATAAGATATTTAACTCTGTAAATTTTTTGTAAACACAATTGCCAATTATTTATCTATTAAATTTTAGGTGAAGCAACTAGAAAACACTCTCCATCTCTATAAGTAACTTTCAAAGCTCTCACCAACTTTCTACTTGGCTTGACTCAAATCTACTATTGAAATATCATGCTTGAGATTGTAGGATAAATGTTGTACAAATTTATCTAACAAATCATCAAAGTCAAATATTGAGTTATTTGGTAACTTAAGAAGCCACTCCAAAGTCTGTCCAAATAGACTTTGAGGAAAGAGAAGAAGCAGGTAGATGTCACTATAGGCCACTCACTAACGAGCATAAAAAACTCTTTTAAATGATCTCTAGGGTCTCCTTTACCCTCGTGCTTGTCAAATTTTAATGGATCATAACATAGAGGAAATGGTATTTGGAGATACTCCATGTTAAAAAAGTATGAACACACATCATCTAGTTTGAACTTATTGGTTTGATTTTCCATCTGAATGACTACAATTGCATATTTCATCTATTGTAGTTCTTGGGCCAAGAAACTTGATGGAACAGTTGGTTATGGTTTTGGTTAGGTGGTTAAAGGTAGATTAACTTGACTATGGTATAATGGAGGAATGAATTATTGTGGAATGTTAGTTTGATGGATCAATTGACTAGGAATATACATCCATGCATTGGGATTAGGCTATTGATACAACATGTGTTCTTGGTAAATATTCTAGTTTAGATTTTGAATATGATCTTGGGTTTGAGGGATTTAAATTTGTGATGGAATTATTTTTATTTTGGGAATATATTGTGCCTACTTAGTTTGAGTAGGAACTTTATGTCGACTAGTTAAACCCAAGTATATAAATGATACTTGCTCTTGATTAAGGCCCTATATTTGAATATGTGGCACATACTAGGTAAAAGGAAACAATTTCCTATTAGGTATTTGATATATTTTGGCACATCTTTATTGAAAATACCTATTATGAACTAGATGTTTGTTGGATGTTTGGTATTTGTCATTGACCAATAAGAACACATTGTTGATTATACAATGTCTATGATTATTGAGTTACATTGGTCTATGATTATTAAGGTACATTTATTGATACCTATTGAGGTGGTAAATTGGTTTATGTTTGTGGTCACAAAATATTAGATATCACCTGTTGAGGTGGGATAGTATTCCCCACTTGTTGGGGTAAAACATTAACTATTGGTTGATTACTTACCCATGTTATTACATGCTTGAGGAAGCAACTGGTTGAGTGGGAGTAACCTACTAATGGTTGGGAACTAGAAATTCTCTCCCCTTATTTTTTCAAACCACTCATGGTAATGGAAAGAGGTACTTGTTTTTGGGGATTATTTTTCTGTGTATTTAACCCACCTTGGTCTGAATTGGAAGACACTTGCATGTTATCTTTTATATTTGGTACATGGTCTTGAGTAAAATCCACAATAATTACTTTAATGAATGAGACATTAAACATGTTGTATACTAATTTAATTTGGGAAAATGGGACCACACCTAGATTAGCATGACCCAATGAATTAACTAACACTCTTGTTGAAGGAGTTAGATCTATAAACAAGGTATTCAATATGGCCATAACATTGAAATTCCATACTAGATTAAGATAAGTCTGATAAGCTTGTTGTATTTATGTGATTTGGTATGCCATGGGTCCCTTTCCTTTTTAAATTCATATTTGGATCTTGGATTGACATTGGCATACATGTTTGAGGGTAACTAGTAGAGGTATGTTTGATGGGTCTAGTACAAGGTATGTTTCGATGCACTCTAACTAGACTAGGTAGATTCTCATGGGGAAAGTCTTATAAAAACTTGGCCACTACCTCTATGGATTTGACCAAAACTTCATCCTTATTTTCAAGAAAGTGATGATTGAACAAGTATGGGTCATAGGTTGATGGCATGTTAAAATAGTAAGGCTAATGTTAAACTTGTTTTATAAGAGATATAACACTAACAAGGTATTGATCTATCTATTCTTTTTCCTAACCTAGATAAGGAGGTGTATTAACTAGGTAATGTGTTAATGGATCTTGGACTTGTTCCACATATTGAGTAATCTAAGGAGGATATGGATCGGTCTCACAAACTACATCATCATCATATGGGTCTTGAACAAAGGCATCACTCCTAATTAAATTTTCATAATTCAAATTCTACATAGTCCCACTACATGCATAACAAGGCATAGCTGAACCTAAAACTAATGTCTCATAAATAAAAGGTCTAGAGTTCATAAAATCTTAAAACATGATCTAAAAATATTGGTCGATGTTTGGTATGTCTTAAAACTTGGTTAAATAGAAAGCTCAGTCTATTATTGAAAATGGTTTAAACTTGGCATAGAATAGAGATCTTCTCTAAAATTATCAATGATAAGCTTGGTCTTAAATATCTCCAAGGTCTAAGGTATTGCACACAAATGGTCAAATGAATGGTAAATTTGAATCCTAGTTTTGGCAAAGTGTTTTGAACAAATCTAATCTAGGTTTAAAACAAAAATGGTGTTAGGTATTTGGAAATAAGGCACAAATCTAGACTAAAAATGCATGGAATGAATGTAAAAATTGAGGCAAATTCTAGGTCTTTGGTAAGAAGGCACAAAACTATACTTCAAAACACACTAGGTCAAGGTAAAAACTTGTAATTAATTTAACTCTAAGGCAAACAATTTGAAACACTTTGATTCAATATTAAAACATAGATTTTAAAACAAACTTGAACTTGTATAAGACATTCACTCTAGGCACATGCCTAAAACTAATTGGGAAATTAAATCTCAAGTAATCAAATCAAGGGTGATGAATAAAACATTCAAGCCCAAGTGATAATCAAGGCTTTGATGTAAACTAACTATGCTTAAGGATTTCGTTAAAAAGAGAGTTTTGACCTTAGTTCAAGGCAACAAATTGACTTGAAGCACACATAAAAAGACCACTTCCTAGATCTAGGAAAAAGGATCTTCAAATCAAGCAAGAAATTAGTCCAAGTTACACAATTCAAAGGTAAGAGGTAAAAACCCAAGAAAAAATTAAGTAAAACATAGGTGTAGACCGATCAATTTTTAATTTGAAATTTGCAAGATAAATTCCAAACTTGGTTTAAAAGACTCAATTTTTTTAAAGGGATAACATCCTAGACCCAAATAGATGATACAATGACACCAAATTTAAACCAAAGGTACACATGGTTTTGAACTCAGTTTGAAACAAGGCAATGTTTTTAAAATAAAATGAATAACATAACAATGCTACTTCAATAAAAAAGTATGACAATAGTTTTGGATACAAAAATCTAAGGAAAATACTTGGGATAAAATGTGTAGCATAATGATACCCCTTTTAAACAAATGACACACACACAAATGATTTTGGGATAAAAAATCTAAGGTAAAAGTGTGACACCAAACAAACATAATAACACCTCTTAGACTAAAATGTTAAAAACATGTGATGATTTATGACTCATTTTGAATAAGCAAACAAAAAAATTCTAGTCTTAAAACACACATATAAAAAAAAAAAAAGAAGTAGCACAAATGGCTTTGTTAGAGTATATTATTACTCATGCTTGCTAGGTTATAGCTAGATTATTTATCTTTTCATAGTTTTGTCATGTGTGGATTTATCCCACATTGCTTAGACTAGATTGAGTCTTTATTATCCTTTTCTACTTAAGCAAGGGTTCTCCATTATATTATCATCTTATTTATGAATAACAATTGGGTTTGTTCAGTTGGTTTATTCCTTGTGTGTATGTTAAAGCACTAATGGCTGTGGTAATGGTGTGTTGGAGAGATATTTTTTGAAGAGTGTTGTGAACTATTTCATGGTATTAGAGTCACCCTCTAATAGCCATTGCTCAAGTTTTTTTTTAACCTTTTTTTAGGTGGAAGAAGCAGCATAAGTTTTCTCTATGGGACAACTATGTGGAGTGCTAGAAGCTTAGTTTTGAATTTAATTAGAAGGTGTTGATCTAAAGTTTTATAGGAGACTATCTTGAAGACCAAAAGGTCCCAGGATCTAATCTATTTTTCATACTTGCATTATGGCAAATCTATTTTAGGGTAAAACTACATTTTTTTACCAAAATGTGATATGTTTTGATCAATTGATCTATAATCATAAAGAATTTTATTAAAATATTTATGAGTTATGAGGTCCTCTATCACATATTTCCATAAAATTTTATGGTTTTAAATTATGATGAGTATTAATAAAGTTATGGTCATTTTAATCTGCTATTTTTAGCACTCCTCTTCTGCCATATAAAAATGGCTAGTTTTCTGCTAACTGCTCTTGATCTGTGATGAATCATGCCAAATTTTTTATGAATTTTTTGTGCCTTGATTTCATATTTACATATAAATTTTAAATTCTTAATTTCATTGAGTAATGCAAAAGTTATGGAAATTTTACTAAAAACTATTTTTTTAATTTTTCTTAAGTGGAAAATAAATAATTTTTCTTTTTTTGGCCCTTAAGTGGAACTATTTTACCATTAAAGTGCACATATGGGTGTATGGTAGGATTGTTTGAGTATTTTTAATTTTTTGTGGTTCAATTATAATTTCAACGAGTGGTTGGAAAGCTATTTTTTTTTGATTTGGTCATTGAAATCAACTTATAGTGTAATTTTTAATGTTTTGACCCATTTATGAGTATTTATAAACCCTGTATATTTTGAACCATAACTTGGATTTGAGTTCACTTTTTTAAAAAAGTGTATGGTTTTCATTTATATATCCATTAGTGTCATTACTTTATAAAAATACACTACTTTTATAAAGTGCCATATTAATGGGGGTTATATGTGCTATGGGCCCTACTACTTTATGCATTGTAATTTGTGCATGCAATATCTCAAATGTATTTTCAACTGAGCTTGATGTATTTTTGATTGTGTTTTACAAATTATTTTTTGATGATGATCCTTTTTTGGTGTGTTTATGCATACATGATGACTTTTTTTCACCATTTGCCACACTCATCCATCAACCCATGACATGCATTGATACTTTGAAACACTGGTACTTTATGTCATGTCTCCTCAAAGCCCCTTTCTTAGTGCCTCACCTTCTTCTATGGAGACATTTTTTCACTCCCTTGTTTTGGAGCACCTCTCATAATTCTTGATGGCTTATTTGACTAGTCGACAATCTCCTCATTTAGAGCTATTCTAGTGAAGCCCAGTGTCTTCTTTGTTTCAATCTAGTGTTTTTTGTGTATGGGTTAGATTGTAATTAAACTAATTTATAAAGTGACATAGGAGGTTTTTTCATCAACCTTGTCTACTTTCATGTGTTTGTGTGCTCTATTTTGGGCACCTTTTCACCTTTTTAGTTATTTGTCACTTCCATCACCACCATGGGCCATCATCTTTGAGAGACTTTATCTATATTTTTGACACCAATTTTATGATAGTTGATAGTCTTCCATAACTTGAATTATAGCTATTATGGTGAATCCTAATGTCATCTTATCTTTTTTGATAGTTCGATAGTCTCTTTTAGCATGACATGGAGTTATTTTGGTGTATAAAATGTCAACTTATTTGGCATTCAAGTAGTGGATTTAGACCGCTCATGTAGACTTTTTTCCTCCACTCTACTCAGTCAATAGTATGGAGGGATGTAGTGCACATTATGATTCTTAGGTGTTGATAATTTTTTACAAATGAAGTACTCTTTTGTACTTTCATTACCACTAACACTCTTCTTAATTGAAGTTATTCTGATGAAACCTAGTATCAATTATTTTTGTAATCAAGTGGTGGATTCAGATCACTCATGAAAATTTAGTTCTTTTGTGACTTGAGAGTACTTAGAGTGTGACCTAATTTAGCATCATCTTTGTGGGTATTTCTATCTCTCTCTTATTCTTTTCTCCCTTTTGGGGGGGGATTTTTTCCTATAGGTTTTCTCTCTTTTCTCCATTTTATGAGAGTTATATGTACATGTTGAATTTTTTTTAATATTTTATAAATTCTTCCTTTGTACATGGTTATATTATTCCAAAAATTTATTTTCTAAAACCTATATGAGAATTTTCTACTTGACTCCTTGACCTTCTTGGTGAATCTTATAGTGAAACCAATGTGATATTACCACCAGTGACACTAGTGTGGCAACCCTACTAGTCTTTGTGCTCACTTCTCACCATCTTGTTGGAGGGTGTTCAAGTGATGCTTCTTCAAGTTTATCACTCTACCTAGTATTTTGGAGCATAATGTTCATGTTCAGTGCTCCTTGCATTCAACATCATTCCTACTTTCACTTGGTGGTTATAGTGACTCAACATCCATGGCATCCATATGGACATCTATATTCACACTAATACTCTATTTTTATCCCCTAGATTCACTTGAGGGGAGGTGTTAGAGTATATTATTACTCATGCTTGCTACGTTCCAGCTAAGTTATTTGTCTTTTCTTAGTTTTATCCTATATGTGGATTTATCCCACATTACTTAGACTAGATTGAATCTTGATTCTCCTTGCCTACTTAATGAAGGGTTATCCATTATATTATCATCTCATTTGTGAATAAAAATTAGTCTTATTTAGTTGGTTTATTTCTTATGTGTATGCTGAAGCACTAATGGTTGTGGTAATGGTGTGTTGGAGAGATCTTAATTGAAGAGTGTTGTGAACTCTTTTAGGCTCATCCTATCCCTATAACTAACATGGATGTTCATATATTCAACCAAATTTTCCAATGATATACAAATTTTTATAAGAAATTAAGTATTAATCCAAAAATTAAAGTACAGGTGTAGGTAGTAGTTTTATACCCCTATTTGTCTCTCAAGAATTTGTACATGACACAAACTTAGAGCGAGGAAGACTCAACATTTAGCATGAAATTATATGGAAATGGGGTTTGAATAAAAATCTATAGGTTTCAAATATACTATATGGTCCTAAGTGTGGCTAACAAAAGGGAGCAATCACATCAATTGAATCCAAACCACCTAACTTGTTATGCAATGGTCTAGTATTTTGCATAACAAATTAATCCATGTAATTATTAGTGAATTATAATGTTTGGCTATCACATGGCCTAGGTAACCATTAGAATGGTTAAGTTAACCACTCACCACTATCTCATCCAATGGTTTGCCTAATTTGTATACCCCATCATGGAGTGGGGTTGGTATGATCTTGGGAGATGAAACTCCAAGTAAACACACCTTTAAAGAAATCATGGGGAGGCTATGAACTCCATACCATAAGCCAAATTCATAGAAATGAAAATGAAAAGACTATATGTCACTTTTGAATCACCCAAGTCACTTAGAGCTTGGGGAGAGTATTCAAGACATTATTTCTGACATAACTTTATAAACAATGATAATAAGCCAAGAACTTTTGGTCAACCAAGTTACTTAAAGGGGATGAGGGAAGAACATACACACTATAGTTTATGTTTATAAAAATTAAAGGAACTAATTTAAGAAATTGAATCTAGTTAAATAACAAATAAGAATTAAAAAAAACCTTAGGATCTCTAACTAAAGATGTAGGTTCTTTTTACTAACACCAAATTGAAATGCATTTGAATTTTTTGGCCCCTTGGCCATATTTGCACTTGTAAAAACCTTGGAAAATGCTAAAAGACAAAATTTTAAGTGAATTTTACGCACCTTAACCAAATGTGAATGAATTTTAACCCATGTAAAATTTAACTTTGCAAAATAAAAAATAGATTAAAAACATCCAAACTTCTTCTTTCTTGGATATATTCTTTGTAAACAAGTTAATTAATTAATTTTTGTTTAAGCCAAAGTGATATTCCTATAAGTTAGCTCAATTAAAAAAAAATTAACTCTTAGGTTTCTTAAAAAATACAAAGAAATTATTGATGATTATTTCAAGGATTGTTGCCAAATTTTTATGATTGATGTTGATTCAATTACGATCATCACCTATTCTTGTAATCATACCAAATACAAACATGTTTCAAAATAAAAATGCTTGATAAATAATGTTTTAAACTCAAAACTCTTTATTGACCTAAAATAAGAAGGTTAGACAATCAATCAATAACTTGTTAAGCATTAAAAAAATAAGAAAGAAATAATTTTTACTACATTTCTGGTTTGATGTGTTTTGACACAGAGATCATTATCGATTCCTACAATCAATGTCAATTTCAATAATGGACCTTGATTTGTTATAATCATTGCCAATACCTATGGCTAGGTTGAGAACTCAAATTTATTCACTTTATTGGAAATTAGATAAAAAAAATTGGCAAAAAATAGTTAGAAAACCCTCTAAGAAGTAACTAGAAGAGCTTTGTGGGGTGTGCATCCCATTGGGTGTGCCATTATACAATCAATAGGAATATAATAGGGGAGTTAATATTGTGTTATTATGATGAAAACCAAATAAAAACACACTAATAAAGCTAACACCTCAATCACAGACACTCAAGGAGCAAGATAATAATACAAGTAACTATCAATAGAATACAAAATAAATAATATTGACCTTCTTTAAGAGTAAAAGTTATATGCTATCCATGGAGGAATGTGCTCGATCATGTACTTAAAGAGTCTTTGGAAATGGTGCTCCTTGCATAATCTCTCTTGATCACCTTTACAATTTCGGGCTTGGTCTTGGCTTTGAAATGGATTTAATGATTGTCTCTCAACAAATGAGCATTATAACACTACACAAAAGACTCCTTAAAGGTATTTTTGTATGATAACATTGCACCAAAAGAGCTTCTTTAATAATGGGTGAAGCCTTGTATTTATAGACTCCCAAGCTAACTCTAACATAAGTGCAATTATGTTAGAGTTAACCATGATTAAGTTTAGTTTAACCTTAGAGTTAAGGAGGGGACAAGTAATTAATATTTGGGATAAAGATCCCATTTATTAAGCATGGCTCTCCATTTTTTGAATTTAAAGGTTTTAGGGAGATATTTTAAATTCCTTGACTTTGAGGATGATGACATCATCATAACCTCATTTTTAATGGAATTTATTTTTTATAAAATTCATTTTCATTAATTGTACATGAAAGCTTTAATTAAGAATTTAATCTGATTTTCTTATTTAATTTATTTTACTTAGCATTTTTGCACTTTAAGAATTGTGTAAGTTCCTCGCTTAATGGGTTCAAAGGTTAAACTATCAATTTGCTAGGTCGTAATTTGAATGGAGATGAATCCATAAGAGTTTATTATTGTGTATAGGATAATACCCTAAACAAGGATGCCTCAACACAATTATGAGCACTAATATCTGATGTGAAGATGAATTTGATACATTTAGTGATTCTTAGGCTTAATTTTCATTATTTGGTGAAATCAATCTAAAGTTTAGTTGGAACACAGTTGTGGCCAAAATAGGGTGTCTATAGTACTGTATGAAATGAACTAAAATGCATTGAATGATGTAATTATTGTAATGTAATCTTAGAGTATAATTTAACTATAAATTTGGAAATAAATTATTATTTTGATTTGAAAATATATTTTAAGTATGTATTAATGTGAATGGAAATTAGTTTGACACTAGTAGCCTTTATATTTTTATACAATGTTCATGATAAATGAGTAATAAGACAAATGAGAAATTTATAGTAGACATGGTTCCTCATAAGATTTAGTTTTGTAAATAATGAGAATAAATCATTTAAGATTCTTATGAGATATGAAAACTTGTATATATGTGATTTCTCTCTTTTGGTTGAAGTTATATAGGTAGATCACTTTAAAGGAATCATTGTTGGATCTCTAGGTTTTGTGGGTTAAACCATAAATATTCCTTTAGTATTTGGTGCATATATCAATTAAGTAATATCAATTTTTGTTATAAAATAAATCAAGGGAGTAAATATATCTCCTTTCATCTATGTTTAGATAATTAAATAATGTAATTCAGTTCTCTTTTAGCAACATAACTCAATTTGGGTAGTGGCTGTACTTATGTAAAAATAACTTAGAATAACCTAGAAAGGGTGTTTAAATAAACACTTAAACTCATAGTTTTATAAAACTAATAACTATAACCAATTTACCTATCATACAAGATATTGAAAAAATAATTATAATTAATTTTTAATGAGCATGTATCAATTTTATAGATTGATTTTAGGAGTTACAGGAAAACTACACCTTGTTTAGGCTTTTTGACTTGTGGAGTTATTTCAGAATCAACTTGATTAAAATAGAAAAATATGTAGTTTCAAAAAAATATAACTTTATACTATTTTATTTTAAATTTATAATACTTTATGAACTTTTTTTTATCTCTTTCGGGTAGGTTTTGGTATTTTTGGCAAGCCAATTTTAGAAGACTTTTATAGAATTTATTTTTTAGGTATTTCTAGTTTGTAAAGTCTCCTTAAAATCAACTTTTATAATATTAATTGGAGTTTTAAAATATGAAGGTTGATTATAAATTAAAATATGTTTATATTAAACCTATAAATTTTAAATAATCAAAACATAGTTGTTATCTATTTTTAGTGACCTAATTCCAAACCTAATTTATTATGAAAATTTTGGGTGAAACATTCAGTTTTCATCAAAAACCATTTGGAATATCAATTTATTTTGGTGTTGTATTAGTCTATTGTTTTTATATAGATTCATAGGTGTACCTCATATATGAAAAAAATGGTATTGGCTAACATAATGCCATTTATCCTTATGAAAGCATTTTATCTATTACCATTTTGTAGGCGTTTGATTGAGCTGTGAACTAATGATGAGGTGTGATAATGAAGATGGTATCATTCATAATATTGAGGGTTTTACCACAAAACACTTTTTTTTTTGTCTTTTTTAAATAACATTTAGTTTGTACATAAGTTGGATTAAGGTTAGAATTAATCTTTACTCTATTATATTTTTTTAGGCTTGTGTTGTGTTATCATGCTTGTTATCATGTTCTATGGGAAAACTAACTTAGTGAACTATTAGTGGGTCACATTTTATGTGGTTAAAAGGAATTTGGATCCATTTTTGATCCATGATGGGATAATTTATTATAGATAAATGTTTCTATTAAATGCCATATAATGAAGGTAGTAGTGTTCAAGAGTTGGAGACTATCTGGGTGGAGTGTGCTAGTTTTGAAATAAATAGATTAAATGCATATTATTGAAGAGTGAATACTTAATATTGATATTTTTATATTAAATATAATTTGGTGTTAGTCTTAAGTGATATCAATGTTAGGACCAATCTCTACCCTTTTTCAGGAAGTTGTTTACCTTGGAGTTCCTTCCCCACCTTGTTCTTCGAGACCATGGTAGTTATTATGAAATGGATCACACTATAATTATTCATAGTACCATTTACATAATTTTCATAAGTTTTTAAGCACAATGGGATTGTTACATGATGATAAATATTTATCTTCCATCAGGACCTTGTTGCCTTTTGATGTGGATTTAGAGTAAAATGTAATTGAAATTGGAGTTTTTATAGTGAGAGAAATTGAGAGGGTGTGGTATATTATTGTGATATCTTGTGGATATTTAATAGAGGCATGTGGAGGATGTTATTTATATATTTTTCCTACCTCTAGGAGGTGTTTAGGCTATTTTATCCTACCTTTAAGAGGTAGTCGAGTGTTTTTATTACCTTTGAGAGGTAATCGAGGTTTATTTCCTTCTCCCCTTGGGTGGCTTGTTAAGCCACATAGTGATTATAATGTGATTAGATTGTAGTTTATTTTTTAATGACTTATTTGTTTGAAAATATTAATTATTTTGAAACCAAAACCTTGTCCTTTTAAATTTATATTTCCTTTACAAGTTATTTTATTGATTTTGAGTTATTATGTTTCAAATTTGATTTTCTTTTGAATGTGGTCACTTTGATTTTGATTCTTACTTTTATGATGATTTAATTTGATATATGATTATTAATCATTTAAACTATTTCATTTCAGACATTTGAATTTTTATTTAATTTATTATTACATTAGGTTTTAAATGTCTTTATTGAATGTTGGTTTCGTATATGTTTGTGATATGTATAACTCTCACCTAGTGCAAGTATGGGGGAGATGATGTAGATTAGAATAGAGATACTAAGTCAATATGTGAACATGTATGGGTGAGTTCATGATATCATCCTTCCCACCCACTAAACATGGTGGTTATATATATATATATATATATATATATATATATATATATATATATATATATATATATATATATATATATATATATATATATATATATATATATATGATTATTTTGGTAAGTCTAAGGAGGATTTTATTGGGAGGTCTAAGGAGGTTATTTATTGAGTACAATGAGTTGTTGCTTCATTCAACATTATTATTTCCATATTATGATGACACCTGATGTTGAATCAACATGGCACTACATAGCATAGTATTGTTCCACATGAAACTGCATGGCACAATATGATTTCATATGGTTCAATATTATTGAGGATGATTTAGTATGGTATGATTTAATTCTTCTATGTTCTGGCATTCACTCCTTACATTGTATGATTCACAGTTGTTCAACATGATCTTATAACATATTGGTATTTGTATTCTTCTTAGATATCTTGATAGTATTTCATGATATTAGATGATTTTGACTGTTAAGTTGTTAAGCTAAAAGCTTCACTATTATGCAAATGGTGGAGGTTGCTGGGTTACAAAGTAATCGACGTCGGTCATAACCTGCCGACATCAGTCAGGGAATCTACCGACATCGGTTATGCATCAACTGGTATTGGTCATCTCCAGACAGACAGGAACCAATGTCGGTCACCTATGTGTTTCCAGAACTATTGTTCTAATTTTAGACGAACAATTAGTTTGCATGTAAAGACTAATTTTAGTCTTGAGTCTACGTTTCTAATTATTGTTTGTTTTGGGATCTATTTAAGAGACCCATGGGGCTGTATTGTAATAAGGAATAAGAAGGATTAGATCCTCAAGTGTAAGATCTAGAAGGTCTGCAATAGTGCAAGATCAAGAAGATCTATAGGTAAGCAAAGTCAGTTGATCTGCGGGGTAGCAAGATCAAGGAGATCTGCGGGTGTGTGTGTACAAGCTTAGTTAGATCTGTGGGGTAGCAAGATCAAGAAGAACTACAACACACTATGTAAGCAAGACCAATTAGATCTATAGGGTGCAAGATCAAGAAGGTTTATGGATGAGAGTAGGCAACAACAACCATTGGGTTGATTGTCACTGGAGGGAACAACTCAGTGTTGAGTTGGTTGTACTTGATTGAAAGAGAGAACTCTTGAGGGAGAATTACAGTATGCCCAAGAGGTGTGGGAAGAAGAGATTTCTTCATTGTATTTCCTTCTGGAAGAGTGTTAATATAGATTGTACTGTTTCTCATATCTCCTATTCTTCACTGTTTCTGAATTCTAGTTACATATTACTTTTGGTTTAATTCCATGTTTAGTTGCTTATACAAAGGTAATCAATTATACTCTAGGAGGGATATATTTTAATAAGGACTAAGAAGGATTAGATCCTCAAGTGTAAGATCTAGAAGGTCTGCAAGAGTGCAAGAGCAGAAAGATCTATAGGTAAGCAAGGTCAGTTGATCTGCGGGGTAGCAAGATCAAGAAAATCTGCGGGTGTGTGTGTGTGCAAGCTTAGTTAGATCTGCGGGGTAACAAGATCAAGAAGATCTACAACACACGGTATAAGCAAGACCAATTAGATCTATAGGGTGCAAGATCAAGAAGGTCTATGGATGAGAGTAGGCAACAACAACCATTGGGTTGATTGTCACTGGAGGGAACAACTTAGTGTTTGAGTTAGTTGTAATTGATTGAGAGAGAGAGAAATCTTGAGGGAGAATTAATGTACGCCCAAGAGGTGTGGGTAGAAGATATTTATTCATTTTATTTCCTTATGGAAGAGTGTCAATATAGATTGTATTGTTTCTCGTACCTCATATTCTTTGTTGTTTCTGAATTCTAGTTACATATTACTTTTGGTTCAATTTCGTGTTTAGTTGCTTATACAAAAGTAATCAATTGTAATCTAAGGAGGATCTTGACAATGACCTTGTACATGGCAATATGAAATATGGAAAAAGACTTCAAACATTGTTATCAACCACTTGGCTTGTCTCAAATTGACTTAAAGATTACTATTAATCCGATAAGAAACTCAAAGTTAGGAAAGAAATTATTATTTGATATTGAACCTCAACCTTTGGATGAGTCAAATTACAGTACAATAAATTTAGACTTCTTATTGGTGAAATATCATACTTTAGGAATGTGGTTTTTTTATCACCACATAGGTTTAGATTTGTGCATAGATGATGTTTCCATTTTTTATAGGGGTGAATGTAATACCCCTCTTAAATGCACTTGTCACTTCTCAATTATGTCGTATTGAGTTGGTTTTGGTATGTTAGTTGTGACCCTTATGTGGGTTGTGATGAAAGGGGTACCTTAACAAATGTACAAACATGATCCTTAGATTGATTTGAAGGGGTAGAAAGCTAGTACCAACTCACATATAGATAGTTTAAGTTTTTTAGGTTATTCCATGGGTGTTAGCGACATAAATATTCACTACCATGTTTTGTTTAATGATTCATATATGAAGGTGATCTTGTGAGAGTTGAGGGTGTCTAGGTCTTAAGAGTTGGTTTTTATCTCCATGATTCAATATGATGATACCCTTGTATTCACCTATTGGTCAATTGTTCAGTGTTAGGATGTGTGAAATACACCTTGTCATTATGGTATTCTTGGTTTACATAAATTTATGTTTTGAAAGGATCACATGATCATAGTGGTTCTTCAACAACTGTGCCAACTAAATTATCCACTTTTTTATTTAGAGGTTGAGTTTGAGGATAAGCCATTGCTAGTTTAATTTGGTTTCCAATTAGTTCTGTCACTGTGAGTTTTAGTGATGCAAGTGTCTTGCTAAGGAATTTTTGTCAAAATAGTCATACATTTATTATTTGTCACCACCTCTTAATTTTTATAAACCATACTTTATAAGATAATAATGATATATATATTCTTAATAAAGTAAATCTTTGTTATAAAATAATAAGACAAATAATTAAACATTTATTAAATGATAAAAAATAAAGGAAATAATCAAAATAAAATAATTAAAATAAAAACAAGGAGATTAGGGCTTTGTGAGTGGAGTTTCCTTTTAGTGAGTGGGGTGCAGTAGAGGGGAGGAGTGGTAGACAGAGCATGTGTGAATGGTCACATGAAAAAAATATTTTTGGATTAAAAAAACTACCCATTCAGACCCTTGTATCCTACTATGGAAATATTATGCCATGTTTTGAATAGTTGGAGGAGGAAATAGGGTAAAGGAGAAGGAAAGTAAGGGAGGCACCCAACTAAATATATCCAAGCAAATGAAACTTATCTCAAATTTTTAGCTTACTAGTCAAATAAATAAAGGCTATCTTACCTTCTTAAATCAGGAAATGACAATAGATGTAGTTTTTATTTGGTTGCAATTCCATTTTTGTGTAAATACCTATGGTATCAAGACTTTTTATTTATTAAATAGTTAGTTGTCACTCTAATCTATTATATTCTTTGGGATATGTTTTAACCTTTTAGGACTTAGATAATGTAAATCCTATGTTGTTAAAGGGCTGAGTATAGAAGTAACTTGGAATGAAAATAGGAAATAATTGATTTGACAAGCCTTCCTAAAATAGTAAAGATGTAAAGAAAGTGTACTTATCTGGAGAAAAACATGTGTTTATATGACTTAGGAGGCTAAAAAAAGCTTGAGAATTAGTCAGACATCTTTTGATCCATGGTTATAGATGAAATTAGGCTTTAGATAGTAACACCCTTATGAGGATAGTAACACCATATGGTGCTAGTGTCCTGCTTGGAAGAAAGTTATAGGAGAGTTTTAAGGACCTATAAGTGATTATGTGTCTTCTAGAAGCTTGTCTATGTCATTGTTTTGCCTAAATATGTTTCAAAACCCTAATAAATACTTGCACACATGAAACAACAACTGGATCAAATGCAAAGGAAAGGGAAAAATTAGGTTGTGGGATATTATGATCATGTGTATTAGATCCCTTATTATCCTAGTTGCTACCTACATTAAACCCATTTATAGGGGTCTCATATCACATTTTGTTCTCCCTTATGAAATGTGCATAATCAAAATGTATGGCATACTAGAATGACTTTCACCTAGGTCCTTATTTGATCAAGCATGAAAGCTTGGATGTGATATTCGAGTAACATACATAGTATTGAGCTATATTATTGACTAATTTTATGTAATTATGTGCTAAAATAGTAAGTGTTGGATGTAAAATACCTTGTGAGGCTATTTATATAGAAATAAATTTTATTTGAATGTAAGACCTTACTCACTAGATGGCAAGATGCAAAAGAGGAATAAAAACATAAGGGAAGGATCAAGGTAGGGTTAGGACCCAAAAATTAAAATAAAATGGCTGTTGGACACTATCACCATAATTAGACACTAACACCACATGGTGCTATTGTCTAGATAAGAGTGATAGTTTCTTGAGACCTAAAAATAGAGTTAAGACTGGGAAGGATAGGATATGGGCCCTTGTGTTTAGGAGGAGGTGATTCAAGACCACTCAAGGTGTAATAAATAGGAAGAAGAAGACATAATAAAGATCAAAAGACCCAAAAAACCACATGAAAAAGGGCTATATTCATCACTAAGACCTTCATGTGAAATAATAAAAAGACATAATACTTGTGGTTGCTTGACCAAATTAGGGTGTATACATTTTGCCCCCTTTTATTCTAGTAATGTAATGAAATGAAATTACTAGAGTAAAAGAAAAAGAGGATTGTGTAATTATGCTTACCTATGTAGATGTACATTAGACCTAGCCCATATCGTGGCTAAAGAAGTAGATAGGAGATGAAGTGAATTATGTGAAGAGTAAATCCATAATGTGGGTGTCCTCTATACTAAATCTAAATATTTAACTGAATCATGAAGAACACAACCATATTTTTAACCCACCTTGATATCTAGACTGAATCTAAGTATGTAAACTGAATATGTGGAGAAATAATGCCTAATTTCCCCCACTATGACATGTGTACTAAATATGAGCATGTAAACTAAATATGTGGATAAAAAGCCCTGATTACCCCAAATTTGATATGTGTACTAAATATAAGTATGTAAACTAAAACTAGAGGTTGAAATTGTTGCTTGACCTACATAATCTAGGTTTGGTAGAAGGCTATAGATAGTCATGTGACCCAAACTAGTAAAACCTTGGTGGCATCTTAGTGACATCTTGGAGATGATCTAAGTGTAACCTGGTAATATAAAAATAAAGATCAAGGATGTGTGCCCTACATCATGCCCCTAATCTTGATATTTGAGTAATGTAACTATGTATCTGAACATCTATATATCTGGGTCAAACTATATATTTGATTCAAATTATATATTTGATCCAAACTATATACTTGAGTCAAACTTTATATCTGAGTTAAACTATATATCTGATTCAAATTATATATCTAAGCCAAACTCTATACCTAAGTCAAACTCTCTCTCTATATATAAGTCACATTGTATGTATATTTTGTAAACTTATGTGTCTAAATATGCATATCTGAGTAAACCTATGTGTCTAAATATTTGTATCTGAGTATACCTATGTGTTTGAGTATCTATATCTAAGTAAACTTTTGTGTTTGAATATGTATATCTGAGTAAACATGTTTCTCTAAATATCTATATATTTGAATAAGTTTATGTGTATTTACTCCCACTTTTGGTGATAGAGACAAGATTGAGGTAAGGGTGTCTAACAAAAAGTGGTAATTACTGATATGATGGTGATAGTTAATTGGAGTGATGTTGTCTTAGGTTTGAGTATTTTGTTGATTGTGATAGAGTCAGTTGTAAAAATTATTAGTGGAACCAATATAGGGTGAGGTATATTAAGGTCAAGTCCTATACACAATAAATATATCATAAATTAGAGTTACAATTCTCTAGCTATCATGTTTGAAATAAGTTGGTATTAGTTGGTGAAATTGGTGTGTAAGGTTAACCTTAATAAGGTGTAATTTTTATAAATGTGACTTAAATATGTTAGTTGATTATTTTGACAATTCATTTGAATCATTTGACTTGATAGTGATTGTTTGATCTGAGCTAGAGAGTATGTCGAGGATACAAGGAGAAACTTTGACTTAGTATGAAGAGGTAGAGGCACTTATCTAGGTTAGGGAGGAGGTTATCCTGGTAAGGAGCCTATTATTTTTCCTATTTTTGACACATGTAGTACATTTTACTATTTTTATTAAGAATCTAGTAGTTTAGGTGCATTTTTAGAAATGTTGGTGCTACTATCCTAATAATGGGGGTAGTGTCCAGGACATGGCATTAGTGTCCTAGGTATGGTGATACTATATAATGCTACTATCACATATGTAATGCTAGTGTCCAATAGGCCTAGTTTATGGTTCTTGTTATTGATTATTAGTGTTTGGTGACTATTGTTGTCTATTTATCTGATATTCTATGATGTTAATGTCAGTTTTGGTTTTATTTTAAAAGTGGATGTGTACATGAAAGAGTTTTAGAGTCGCTGGATGATAGAGATATTATGGGGATTACCCCTAAAAAATAAAGAGATGGCCATGGTATAGATATCTAGTTTGAGTCATATGACATCAGTACATCTAATGCCCTAGGATAAACACATGATGATAACATTTTGTTAGAGGTATGATGCAGATACCTACACATTTTGGATACCTACTAGGGAGATGGTTGTCACCCTAGAGGATGTGTATAAGATTTTGATGTTACCAATTATTGGATAGAGAGAAATATTATAGGAGGATATTAGTGATCAAGCTATACTATGGGATGGTATGTATGTTTATGTGATGTCTGTAGGGACTCATCATGTAGGGAGCCATAGTGATATATTATTATCACTAATTATCAAAGTGAATGTTTTGTGACTGAAAGTTCTTAGTAATTTTGTTTGATTCATTTATTCCCATGGATGGGAGAGGGGTATCAATTTCATACAATATGCATGAGATAGTATAGGACATATAGGATCTTGTCACTATGTACTCACATGGATGCACTATGCTAGTACACCTAAATCAAGATTTATACTTCTTTACTTAAGAGAAGTGTGTAGGAGGTATTATATCTTCCACACTATTACATTATTATGCATATGAGCATATACCAGTGAGTATACTAGCATTACATTGATGTGGTGATTTTTATCACCCTTAAACATTTATAAACAAATGAACTGGTATGACCTACATGCCCAAGAGGAATATGATGTAGTGTCAGTAGGTGTTTGATAAGTTGATGGATGAAGACATTATATAGAATTCCTACAAGGGCTATGAGGGATGGACTAAGGATGATGTTTAGCTAAGATGAGTGAGAGTGAGTTATTAGATGCATGACCATTGGTTTAACATATTTGAGAGGTTCTATTATGATTGGGGGACATGGCAGTTTGGTATTACTCATGATGTGCTACTAGCACCATTAGTGTGGTTGAGGAGTTCATGAGTTCTAGTGAGGCTAGGTAGTATCCATAGACCATCAACTATAGATTTATCTCTAATTTTGTTGAAAAAATAGGATTTAATTATTGATATACTAGATGTGGACAATGTAGGAGATACTAATGCCTATATAGCATGGTGGAGAGAGTATAGGTGGGCACATCTATTTTTGAGATGTGGGATTGTTATGGAGTATGTGATAGATGTGGAGCCCCTTAAGGATATTGTTAGTAAGTTGCTACTACATATTTATATATTATACTTATTTTTTCATTTATTTACTTAGGTAGGTATTTAATGCATTATGTTGGTATGTGTAGGTTTAGGTAATGATGAGTATTAGGAAACTAACATTGAGTCTGGACTTTGATAAATAACATGACATGTTATTGATGATGTCATGGATGATGAATTAGTGGAAAGTGCCACAAATATTTATGGTGTTCATTCTCATTTGCTTGATAAATCAAACATATCTATTAAGGCATATAGGTGATTGACTAATGATAAGGATGAGGCACACACAGAGTTATGGAGATAGACCATGCCTATACCTAATTCTTTAGGTGGGGTAGGTAGCTAGATAGTTGATGATTATACATGTATATAGTGAGAAAATGTAGAGTGTATGGTTGAGTTGGGTGTGTGTTGAGAGAAAGAGAGAGAGGTCATAGAGGGATAGTAGGGTTTCTAGTTCTAGTATGGATATGCTAGAGAGTGATAGTGAGAGTGAGGGGGATGGTCCTAATAACCATGTCTAAATTATTTATTGATTTAAATATATGGATGTTTGTTGTTATATTGGCACTGTGTATATATGTATATTTATTTGGGTACATTATGCATGTTTACATGTGTTTGATTATTTTCATTATGTTAAATGGTGATGTTAGAATATGGTATATGTCTAAGTAATGGTATTGAATTTTTATTTATTTATTTATAAATGTTTAAATAGTGGAATAGGGATATTATTTGTTAGTATAGGTTTTAAAAGAGTCTCATAAGATATCTACATATGGATCATGTAACTATGCTATACACTATTTGAACCTAAATGGCATAGTGAAAAAATAACCATATTGATCATGCTATGTCTATCAATATAGAAATAGACTCTAGAATTGATATTACATGTGGTACAATGCTAATGGATAGGTGTTTAGAGTTTATAGTAAAGAGATCATTTGGTTTTCATATTGAAAATGTTCTTTGAGCTCTGTGATCTCTAGTAAATATCTTGATTAGATGATAGAATATATTATATTTT
Source organism: Torreya grandis (assembly GCA_037957365.1). NCBI lineage: Eukaryota > Viridiplantae > Streptophyta > Pinopsida > Cupressales > Taxaceae > Torreya > Torreya grandis. The sequence goes on from JARHVA010010057.1 coordinate 172,237, forward strand.
ATACGATCTCTTGCAAAAATATTGATTAATGGTTGAAGTGAGACTGTGCTTTGATCTCTATGATTGTTTCCAAATATCTTAGTTGGTTGGTGAATTAAGACTATGATCTGATCTCTATGAAATGGCTGTCATATCTATTGAATATGTGGTGCATGAGATCTCTCTTAAATAGGTGTCCTAAAAACCATAATGCTCATATGATGAGTAACTAATGGATCCTTAAAGGGAACATCCTAGGATAACTTGATCATAGAGGAGTGTGATCTAGGAGATTATGTATACTGAGATATTAGTGCCCCTTTTGTGAATGTTATAATGACTATATTGACATACTGGTCAATATGATCTCAAGATACATAATAATTGTATATGAATGCCCATTTATCTTATGAAAATAATATGGCTTAATTTTTATCTTGTGCAGATAGTGTGTTAGATGGTTATGAGTAGAAGGAAGTGTGATACACTCCTTATCTATTAATTTGAGGAAGATATCATGAGGCCTATCTCTATTTGTAAATTGTATATCCCCTTTGTGTGTGTCCTATTCTCTAATCATTATAGGAGGTGTTCTATAAAGTGGCTCTTTTACCTTGCTTAGTATCTTTATTGATTGTTTATGTTCTACTTATTTATTAATCTGAACTGGAGTAGGCTCTTGTATCATGTTATATTATTATGGCTCTATAAACCTACATCCAAATTTGATTTTGAATGTGCAACAATTAATCCCAAATATGTCTCTAATGTTGTAGTTATGTTACATAGATGGTGGAATGATTTTTATGTCTGATATAATAATTTATCCTTAAGAGGAAAAATTAGTCCTCTGGTAAAGATGTAATATACCTCTAAATCCATCAACTGGTAAATCAATTGATGCATACATGACTTGAATATTAGAATGTATCCAATTATTGGATCTATCTCACCCTAGTGTAATGAAGGTACCCTCTCATATATGATTTGAGATCCTTTATTCTATATGTAGTGCCTGAGAAAGACTACTTATAACTCATCATATGTATGTAATGACCCACTAAGGAGTGCACGATGAAACTAATTTAGTGACTCCCCTTCTAGGGACTTCAGAAATAATTGTAGTAGAGTCAAATTGCTAGTGACATATGTCATGGCTTTCACATAATCCTAAAGTTTCAAGTATGGGTCTCCATGCCCATAAAATTTAGGTAACATTGGTATCTAAACATTGGGTGGTAACTTTGTAGTGAAGATTCTGTGTAGAATAGGATTGCCATAGATGGAATTGGAAATGACCCAAGATTTGTATGCTTTACTCTCCAATGTGATATGGTGTAATTTTTTTTAAAAAAGCACCAAAGACATGCATCAAGGAGATTACCTCCTGTAATGTATAATATCATCATCAAGGGGTTCGTTTAATTATTAAATTTTGATATTTATCTTAGCCATTGGTATATTGCATTGGGGATATTTTTTAGAGAGGACTAGTTTTCTCTCTATAACCTTTACAGGTGTGATATATTAGACTTGTTTATATGGAAATGAGTTATCACCCTCATGTAGGTTAGGTTGATCAATGTGTTTTACTATAGTAAAGGGTTTGAGGGATATTCATTGGTATCTCTTATTTTGTTAATTTGCAAAGAACTGTCACATGTTAATGGACTAGAAGGCACTTTATCATTATGAGAATGTAGGTTATGTAAACTATGAATATAAGAATAAGTGTGCATGAATATTTTGGCACTTAACCTAGCATTAGTTTGAACTTGAGAAATAGGTAAAGTAGGGAGAGAGCTACAAGGTGGAGAATCAATGTCTTATTTACCATAGTCTTAGTAATCATCATTATTCCAAGGTTCATCAAAATCAGATTTAATTCACTTGTATAAGTAAGAGTAGAAGAAGTATCATTCACATGCTCACTAATATAGAGAGAGTAAGAGAAGATTTTAATTTTAACTACTATGTATTATGTCATCAAGAGTGAGTGCAATGTAATACATTTATTCACTAACTATTTATGGATGTATGAATGATTATTACTTTCCATCTTTAAGTCAAAGGTAGAATAAATATCAATCATGTTTTCATTTGGAATATTATGACATGTAGGAAAAGAGTTAGAGACTTTTGTATTATCAATATTTTGAAAAGAATCATTGCATTGAGATTGTAAAGGAAAATAATTTCATCTACTTTAGTTTTTGCATTGGTAAAAGGTGTAATATCATTGGTACATATTTTTTCAAATTTAATAGAGAAGGGTAAAGAAGATGTATTACTCTTTTCTATGTTACTTGAATCATGCAAAAGTTGATTTTGTGTATTTCACTTGTATTGATTTAATTTGAATAAGGAGGTAGCGAAATTAGTTGAAAACATAAGATCATATTAGAACAAAGAACTACCAACAAGAGGTTCTTTTTGCATTATATTGTTAGTTTTATTTTTAGGTGTAGGAGAAGAGGGAGATGAAAGAGAAGAATATGCATCTAGTATATCCTCATCAACATTTTCATTGTTATGCTCATAGTAATCCTCATATCTATCATTAAAAAAATAGTCATCATCATAATTATAAATTAAATCATTATCATTTACTAATGTACAATCTTTAAAATTTATCCATTCATTATTATAATTATGAGAAAATTTCAAAAATTCATCAATTGGATGAGGGGTAAGAAGCTTCTTAGATGTCATTCTAAACTTTCCAAAGAAGATAATATAAATAATGAATAACAAAAACACAATAGGTATAATTTAATCTAACATAGGCAACTATGGGAAATATTTAACCTAATATGCAAAAGAAATTAGGATTGTACTTAAAACCCTAATTACTAGTATTTGGATGTATAGGGACCTTGTATGTGTATCTAAGGTTTGATGAGGGTTATTTTACCAAAAAATAAATTATATTAAATTAATGAAACCCTAATATAGGATTGATTTTAATGAGTTAGGTTGTGAAAAAAACTAAGAAAAAATATAAGTTTGTAACCCTAATTTAGTACACAAAAATGTTATACCAAATGTTTAAACCTTTTAAGACTTAGAGCATGTAAATCCTATGTTTTTAAAGGTTTGAATATAGAAATAACTTGAATGAAAAAATGAAATAATTTATTTGACAAGACTTTCCCAAAATAGCAAATATGTAAAGAAAGTGTACTTTTAAAGAGCAAAATAGGCATTTTTGTGACTTAAGAGGCTGAAATAGGCTTGAGAATTAGTTAGACATATTTTGTTCTATGAATGTAATTGAAATCAAGATTTAGATAGTACCACACTTATGAGGACAATAACTCCATGTGGTTCTAGTGTGAAATTATGGTGATAGTGTCCTTGGAGGAGTTATCTAAAACTTTCAAGGAAGCTATAGGAAAGTTTAGAGGACCTATAGGTGATTTTGTGTCTTCTAAAATCTCACCTATGTCACTATTTTGATTGAATATATTCAAAACCCTAATGAATACATTCACACATGAAAAAAAAAACGAGATCAAATTTAAAATAAAGGGAACAACCGGGTTTGGGATATTATGATAGTGTATAATAGAAACCTTGTTGTCATGGTTGCTACCTATAATAAACCCAATGCTAGGGGTCTTAGATTTCATGTAATTATCCCTTAGGGAATGTGCGTAATCAATATGCATGGTATTATAGAAAGAATTTTTCTTAGGCCCTTTTTTGATCAAGCATGCAAGTCTATATGTGATATCTGAATAATATGCAAAGTATTGAGTTGTAATATTGACTAATTTTATGTAATTATGTGTCAAAATAGTAAGTGCTAGATGTAAAATTCCATGTGAGGCTATTTATATATAATTAAATTTTACTTAGATGTAAGACCTTATTTTCTGGCTGACAAGATGAAAAAGAGGGATAAAAACATAAGATAAGGCTCAAGGTAGGGTTAGGACCCAAAACATAGAAGAAAATGACCATTGGAAACTAGTGCCATAATTGGACACTAGTTCCACATGGTGATACTATCTAGATAAGGGTGATAATGTCCTATAGTCTAAAAATAGATTTAAGACTGGGTAGGATAGGATAGGGGCCCTTGTGACTGGGAGGAGGTGACTTAGGTCTATTGGGGGTGGAAAAAATAGGTAAAATAAGACATAAGAAAGATCAAAACACCTAAAATGACCATGATAACAAGGGATATATTCATCACCAAGACCTTCATGTGAAAGAGTGACAAAAGACATAATACTTATGGTTGCTTGACCAAATTAGGGTGTATATAGGTCGAGGCCATAAATTTTGTGGTTGTTTATTTCTTTCTCTTAGTAATAGAAACCTTAGACTATATGGCATGCCAAATCCATATGATGCTCTAACTATGTGAAATATCAACATGATAATTTATTTTTTGCCTTTAATATGGTGCTATCTAAAGATTTACCCTTTCTTGTAACCATATCTGGGATGTGGGTGTTTTATTTGAGGGAGGAACTGTGTGTAAAATAAAAGTTTATTGGGTGCTTTGGTTACTTGGATTATTTTTCATCTGCACTTTTGTATATTAAGACAACTATTATTATTAAGGATATGGAGGTGGAGGGTGGGAAATAAATAAAATTTAAATCTACTCACTAATTGTGTTTCCATTCCTCTTCACTTCACTATTGGTTGAAGTTTGTTTTGACCAATAATATTGTTGTACCATTATGTCATTTTCTACCTAGTAGCACTAGTAAAATTATCTTTATGGATTATGGGCCTCTTATCACCCACCTAGATGCATGCAAGAATTATAAATTATTCAAAATGTATATGTATTTATAAAACACACACACACACACACACACACACACACACACACACACACACACACACACACACACACACACACACACACACACACACACACACACACACACACACACACACACACACACACACACACACACACACACACACACACACACACACACTTATATGGTTACAAAACTATGTTATTAAATCATGGATTTAGATTGGAAATAAATTCATAAGGGAGATCGTGTGTGAGTAGGATATTTCCCTTCATATATTTCCATAGTGTAGATTAAACATATACTAAGTTAAAAACCCTTCTCTCTTCTTGAGATATATATAGGATCTTATGTTTGGGTTTTATCATTCAAGTTTGCATATGTGAGGTCCTTGATAATAGCAATAAAACCCTTTTTCCTTCCTTGATTTGTTTATGACTAGTTGGTTTCATTGACATTAACTGAGAGTAATAAACTCATAATTAGATCCTCTTAGTGGATCAATCTGATATGGAGATCAATTTTATATGGATTATTAATAATATAATTTATATATATATGTTGTATACATTTGTAAACTTTCTATAAAATTCCAAAACATACCTATAATGAATAGAAAAAATAATGTATTCTCATTGTCTTGATATGGTTTATTTAAGTCTTTAATATCATGATATAATTGTTATTGTAGTGGATTTATATTCAAAAGATGATTGTTGAGTTACACATTAAAAATACTCATATTATCTTTCCATTATGTGAAATTCCTATTCCTCTTTATGTTGCATATTGTTTTTAGAAATTTTACAAATGTCTTCTATTTCTTGAAATATGTTGATTAACATGTTTTTTACTTTGAATAATGAGGGGGTTTGGGAAAAGATATCACTTACCAGCATACCTAACACTTGTATTTTATGATTTTAATGTAGGTAAAAGTAATCATGTATAATTGCATTAAAGTATATTACAATCATTCATTATAGATAAAGTCATATGTACCTCTAGTATTGTGTGTGAATTGGACTAAAATGTATTGAATGCTATAGTTTTTGTAATGTAATATTAGATTACACTTTAAATTTAAAAGATGGAAATATATTATTGGTTTTATTTAAAACCATATTTAAAGTATTTGGTAATGTGAATGGAAATTAGTCTTTAACTAGTAGCCTTTATGTTTTGTATATAGTGCTCATGATAAATGAGAATAAGACAAAGGATGAATTTTATAGTAGAAATAGTTCCTCATTAGATTTAGTTTTGAAAGGAATGATAAGAAATCATTTATATTATTATTTAAAATGAAAAATTATATATAGGTGAATTTTTTTATTTTGGTTGAATTTATAGAGGTAGATCACTTTAAAGGAATCATTGAGGGATCTCTAGGCTTTTGGGTTTAACATGAAATACTCCTTGAGTAATTGGTGCACATATAATTTAAGATATATAATTTTTTTTTATAAAATAAAGAAATACAACCAATATATCTCCATTCCTAGATGTTTATAAAATTAAACAGTGCAATTCAATTCTTTTTTAGCAACACAACTCAATTTTATTGTAAACATAACCAAGAAAAACATAGAAATGGTATTTAAATAAATACTTAAAATCATATTTTTAATGAAAATAAGATATGGAACCAATTTATATATATGAAAAAAATAACCAAATTTTTTTTTATCGAGCATGCATCAACTTTTTAGACTGATTTTAGGAGGAGTTGTAGAAAAACTGCACTCTGTTTAGGCTTTTTGACTTGCGGAGTCATTTTAGAATCAACTTGATTGAAATAGAAAAAACTAGAGTTTCATGAAACCAATTTTTTTTAATGTTTTATTTTATATTTATAATAATTTAGGAATTTTTTTTTCTCTTTCAGGTAGGTTAATTATTTTTTGCATGCCAATTCTGGAAGACTTTCGTAGAATTTTTGCACTTTTTGGATAATTCTAATTTACAAAGTCTCCTTGAAATCAAATTTTATAATATATCTAGAATTGGAATTTTTGAAATTTTAAGGTTTATTATAAAATAAAATATATTTATGTTACACTTTTTAATTCTAAACAATAAAAACATGGTTGTTTTCTATTTTTAGTGACCTGATTCCAAACTTGATTTATTCTAATTTTTTGGAGTGTTAGTTTCTTTTTGTGTTTTATTCATATAAGTTTTTTATGTAGATTCATCAGTGTAACTAGTACATGATTAAATTGGTATTAGATGAAAAAGTACCATTTATTATTATGGACACATTTTATCCATTGCTATTTTGTCTGCATTTTATTAAGCTGTGAACTAGTTGTGAGGTGTGCTAGTGAAGATGGTATGTGTTAGGATATTGGTAGTTTATTCATGACACACTCTTTTTATATTATATAATTCACTTATTATTTGTTTATTATTTTGATTAAATTTATAATTAACCTTTTATATTTTATAAGTCTTTAGGATTGCATGGAATTATCAATCTTATTGTCGTGTTTTGTGAGAACATTCATCAATGAACTATTAACATGTCACATTTTATGTGGTCTTGTGGAAGTTGGATCCATTTCTGATCCATACTGGGAGAATTTATTATAGATAAATGTTTCTATTAAATTTATTATAATGTAGGTAGTAGCAGTCATGAGTTAGATACTATCTGGATGGAGTGTTACAGTCTTGGAACAAATAGATTATTGGTATATTATTAAAGAGTTAATGATTAATACCATTATTTTTATATTAAATATCATTTAGTATAACTCTTAAGTGATTCAATGTTAGGACCAAGCTTTACCCTTTTTCAAGAAGTTGTTTAACTTGGATTTCTTTCCCCACCTTGTTATTAAAGACTGTGGTAGTTGTTATAAAATGGATGACAATATGATTATTCATAGTACCATTTGCATAATTTCACTAAGTTTGTAAGCACTATGGGATTTATACACCATGATATTTATTTACCTTCCATCACGACCTTGTTTCTTTCTAACATGGGTTCATAGTAAAATGTAGTTGAGAGTGAACTAAAGTGTTTCTAGTGAGAGAAAAAGATTGATAGGGTGTGGTATTTTCTCATTTGGATTAAATGATTTTATCTTATCTATGTATTTGATTTTTAAATTATCTAGTACTCTTGTTATAGAAAAATAACTATTTTTATTCTAGATCTTAGAATCTATATACATCCTTCATTCATGTCAGGATGAAATAATGCCTCATGCTATCTTGGTCATGAAATGTGTATGTGCATGATCTAATTTAAATGAAATGATTTGTTTTCCTTGTTATTATTCATTCTGCATATGTAGGTGGAAGTGTTGTTTATGCAAAATAAAATTGGTGTATTTTTGTGCATATCTATGTCATGAATTTTTAGGCATGACACTAGATTAGGGTTGTAACATCACCAATCCTCAAGTTAGGTTGAAAACTCCCTTTTGGTTATCACCTATTTAAGATTAAAATAATGAAAATTTTGTGTGAATTTAATTATGATATATATATATATATATATATATATATATATATATATATATATATATAAAATCAAATTCACACAAAAATGTCATTATTTTAATCTTAAATAGGTGATCACCAAAAGGGAGTTTTCAACCTAACTTGAGGATTGGTGATGTTACAACCCTAATCTAGTGTCATGTTTGATATATATATATATATATATATATATATATATATATATATATATATATATATATATATATATATATATAGTAGAGGACACATGCCCCAAACCTTGATGAAAAGGTTAGTTGTAACATGTCTATTGAGCTTGTTTCATCTCAATCATGAAACCCAAATATGTGCATGATCTAGTGAGTGTGAGTGATTTAATCAACTCAAAAAATATATCCAGTGAGGGTGGATGATTTAATCAAATCCAACCTATAAATATCATAAAGTTAGATGATTTAATCAAATCTAACTTATAAGCTTGGTAATATTGAGTGATTTAGTCAACTCAACCCTCTATAGGTGAACCCAATACTACAATAGATTGGATCAATAATAGTCCATAAAATTCTAACTTGGGTATATTAATAGTCCATAATAATATTTGAAATATAGAAAATGATTTGATTTTAAAAATTTAGGTGCCCTTTGCATGGGATATGCACCTCATATATGTCTCAAGCTAAACTATAGGTATAATAACATTATCAATGTATATAATGCTACAATAAATGTGTATTTGAATCATATAGTGTGAAATATGGTGAATCTAAAATTAGTGAAAGTGTGTAGAACATGTTTCCATAACATGCCCCCACTATAATCTAGATAATCTAGAAATTGGTGTCAAATGTGGAGAACATGTTTGCATAACTTGCCCCCACTGTAATTTAGAGAATCTAAGAATTGGTGGAAAATGTAGAGAACATGTTTGGATAAAATTCCCTCATTGTAATCTAGAGATGCTAATTAATAAGTGTGGAGATTGTGCATTTTTGTCATGCCCCCACTATAATATGAAACTATAAAAGTGTGGAAGACATTCCTCGATGACATGACCCCACTAATATGCCCCCATTTTGAGGTCAGAGGAAGTAAATTCTAGTAGTTAACTTACCTCAAAAGTATAATATAATTGTATAATTTATGTATGGATCATGTAGCATATAGAGTACCATATCTAGGTAAATGTACCATCTAGGAACATAGTATGTTATCACATCAAATCCTAAGATTCATGATGTAGATCATGGTAATGTCTAGAGAATAATAGTACAATATCAAAAAAAATCTAGCACACACACAAGATAACTCAAAATTAAAGCAACAAGAAATGGTGTAAGGAGAACTAATACAAGGGCATGTTCAAATTCCACACAACTGAAGGAACACAAATAAGTCAAATGTCCACAAAGCATAAAATGAAATATTCAAATGCACACATAAAACAAACAATGGCATATTTACATATAAAAATAGGCAAGCATAGGAATGGGGGCCATGATAAATTTAGAATATTCAAATGCTCCAACATGCAATACAATGAAAGACAATAAAAAGCAAGGAAAATAGGCAACCAACATTGACATAACATTCTAGTTTCTAAACATATGTGTTTTTAAACAATGTTAAGTATATAACATATCAAGTAAAATTTGAAATGTATAAGTATGTAGATAGGAAATGTAAGTATATAGGCTCAAACATGATAATGTAAAGTGATCATATAATAATATAACTTGGGTGTATCCTAATTAAAGAAAGCATATGCCCCCAACATACTTATATCATGAGTGAAGGGAAATCCCAACATTTATATGTACAAGTATAATATATTTGGGTATGATTGTATCACACTAAAATTAAGCATGAAACATATGTGTATATAGGAAAATAATGATATGATATATACTAACATGAAGAAAATAACATATGCAAAATAAATAGTATAACTAGGAACATGCTGAAATATTTTAATTTTTTTTTAATTCTTTGATTTTTTTGGTATTTTTGAAATATTTATAGAGATTGTATAAGATATAAATGATCTCAAGTTGAGGATGAGAACATTCAAGGAGTGTTATAACATTTATGTAATGAAATTTTTCATATGTGTGCATAGTAGAACTAGAAAGTGTATCATGCTCTTTTGGTAATTTTTACTTGATGTCTTTTCTTCAAAGAACTTTTCCTTCATTGCTTGTAACAATGGTTTTTCAATTTTGGCATTATATTTGGTAAAACATGGGATAATATTTGGTAAGATAGAGCATGACTTTGATCCCAAGTGTGACATTACATTGGATAGATCTAACACAAAAATCAAATGTAGTATCTTTATTCACATGTTCCATGCCATATCCTAGAGATGTAAAGAATTCCCATATACATATATTGAATTTACAAGTTGAGTTAACTAAGATATTTAGACCTTTATTTACATCTATGCAAGGTTCAATTATTTGATGCATTGAGGAATGATTTGTAATTAATTCATATGAAGGCATACATTTTACCTTATCCTTTGGATGCATTTCTTAATTTCTCTATAATTGTTCCTTTTGTACTTCATTTTAATTTGTAGGTTCTTGATATTTTGCATTGACAAAATGGTTATGTATATTTTATTTATTTTCATTAATATTGATAATATATAAGAATCCTTATCGATCATTTTGTTCAGTTATGGATATATGATGAATGATGACTTGGGAATGTTTTCTGAATCCTTAACCATGATAACCAAAGTGTTTCACAAGCACAAACCCTAGGTGCTTCAGATTTAATATGCATACATGTACCATTTATGGATTTAGGAAGGGTTTGTTTGCTACCCTCTTTTAGCATTAAATATCAGCCACCTTACCCCTTGAAGGAGTGATAATATGGACCTAGTTATAGGGATGGTAGTTATTAACCTCATTATGGTTAGGAAAAGGAATAAGTTATTTTTTATCAATATTAAACATGATTTTAAGAAAATATATAATTATTTTTGAAATAAATTTTAACAATTGAGACATCAAAAAATTTAGAAAAACCCTAGAACACACTAGGAGTTGAATGGAGAGACACATATGTTGGGTTCACCAAATGCACTAAATTTAGATAAGGAGATCTTTATGGTTAACATGTATTAGATTATATTTTACAAAAATATGGTGAACTAAACTAATGAGTAGGTCAATTAATAAAAAATCAAATAAATAATATTTTGAAGTTATACAAATGAGATTGATAAAAATAGTAAAGTATTGTTATTTATAGATATTTTAATGCGTAGGGAATAATAATATTGAGTTTATTTACTATGCTCATGCATGTCTGATCTAGAATAGGTTCGAAGTGGACTATAATATGATCCAAGAATAGTCAAGAAATTCTTGGAATATTCTTTTTGTGGCCTTGGATGTTTGTGTCAGATTTGGATAGTTGTATCTATATAGGTGTATAAATTGGAAGGATGTGTCATGTACATAATAATAAATAGATATAGATGAGACCAATTGAAGCCTTTTTGGTTTTATTTTTTCTTTAATATAATATACATAGATTATATGAACAAACTATCACTCTTTGTCAAATGATCAAACTATAGCTTCTTGACCCTTGGAGTCACTATGGGAAAATTAGGTTAGTGGGATCATGGTGTCAAGCTACCCAAAAGAACCCTCCATGAATGGGTGATTCTTAAATAGATAATAATCTAAATATGTTCTCATACTTACATATTTCTCCTCTATGTGTTGGATTGTGTGTACAAAGATGCAATGTGTGATAAACATATACATGTAGTGACCTAGCTTGTAACTTGAAAATTATGGCTCATGGAATTATCTTTAAATGATTAAAACATGTTGAAATAATAATTATATTATTGATATGGAAATAGGGATGAATAGGTTAGGTTTTCTCATTTTAATGTTTGATTGAGTGTTTCTTGTTATATTGTCTAGTGAGTTGTATGTGATTTCCAGGTGAGGAATGATTGAGGGTTGATATTGTATATATACCGATACATTTTAGAAATATCTGACACTCAATAACTTAGGCTAACCTTTAAGATATTTTTCATTTGTAAACTAGATGATTTTTGGGCACTTGAAACTTTTTAGGTAAAGTGGACATTTACATTAATACAAGTGTTTGTCTGAGACACACGTGTCTAAGAATCTAGAAAATAGGTATAGGTCCAAAATTGGTAAAAAAGGATAATAAACATGTTTAAATTTTTTTGAATAGTGTATAATGATTGGTCATCAAAATAAAAATGGTCAGACTAAGAGATAATAAATTTAGGCACAAAGAGATAGTGAACATGAGACTTTCATCAATGAGCATGTTTATAACTAAGATTTACAACCATGATTGATATTTTCAAAGTGTACAAGACTATAATACTACATAAATCATATTTTACTATCTACAATAGGTTTTATTTCAAACCATAAAATCACTTTACTCTAAATATTTTTCAAACCATAGGAAATTTGCATGGTGTGAACACTCAATGTTTGATCTAATATTATGCCCCCAAATTAATTGGATCTTAAGAATCAAACTAGGAAGAGTGATAGAATTTATCATGAACTTATTTATTTTATTGAAATTATTTTGGTTAATTCTAGATCTTTCTTAAAAAATAAAATGTAATGTATAAATATAGTTAGTGATCAGAAAAAAATGTGTTTTCTATTGTAAATAATAATGATGAGTGTTTGAATGAAAAATTTATGATTTTTAAAAAAGTAATAATGCATGAGAATTAAACTTTGGCCAATAGGTTTTCTTAGATGAATAAGACAACATTGAAAATATTTCACAACTTTTAGGAAATATATCATGGAAAACCTTAATGTGATAGTTGGATTGATGAATGTATTGAAATAAGTTGTAATCCAAAATATATGACAAGGGGATAAAAAATGGATTAATATTCAATAATTTACCTATGATTTTGATAATGGATATAGGAATTCTCATAATCTAGATCAAGTATGTTCACCAAGTCATGGATTTCAAGTTATGTTTCATCATGTAGTCATTTTTCAAAATTTTTGTGAACCTACTTATGTTCAAGTTTATATTACTTCTAATGTTGTTTATATTACTCCACATGTTTTTAATCCTCCTAAAAATGATATGATATCTCAACAAATTTTCATTTATTCTCAATTTCTATAAAATTTTCAACATGTTTTAATTTCCTATCAAGCCTTTCTAATGTCTCAACATGATTTTCATATTCATTTTATTCAACAATATTTTATTTATAATGCTCCTCAAATTTATTCACATGTTTACAATCCCTATATTTTTCAAAATTATTCTATTCCAAACTATTATACTTTTAATTTAATTATAAATCCTAAAATGACTACTATGATGTGTACATTATGTGGCTTACAATAAGTGACTTTCAAATTGAGATTAAGGTTCTTTCTCAAGGGTGAAAATATGAAAGCTAGGGTTAATTTTAATGATATTCTTTTAAACTCCTTATATTATATAAAGTTCTTGGATACCAATTTCTAATAGTATCTGCTACTCCAAAGTTTGAATTTGATCACTAGAAAGTGAGACCTTTCTCATCACATTTTGAATTTTTATGTATCTTGTATAGATATTTTTAGGATAATCAATTATTAAATATATTTTATTTCTAATGATATTGAAGGATTATGAACTTGATTGATTCTATGCTTTACCATTTGGATATGTACATTATTTTACAACATTTGTTTATTTCTATAACTCATTTTTAAATCAATATGGGTATGAAGGTTAGATTGACATAATTATCTCAAATAAAAAAAATATCAAATAAAATTATTAGGGAGAATGTTCTTATATTAAAGGCTATGGTTTCCAATGTAATTCATCAACAAATAGATAGTGAAATTTAAAATATATTTTCTCATATCTCACTTTCAATTATTAAGGACAAAGTGGTATTCAACACTTACCATTCTTTCAATGAAATTCATTATGTAATTAGAGATTTTGAGATAAATATTTTATATTCAAATGTGATTATTTATAGGTTAAATTCTCCAAATTATAGTGGTACTAAATTACCGAATAAGATAAATTTCAAGGTGAGAAGTAATGATAATTATTTAAAATTTATAAGAATGATGCTAAGAATGCAATCAATTCTATAGAGAAAACATCTAATAATTTCATTTTATCTCAACAAAGGGAACATATCCAATTTATAAGACCAAATTAAACTCTAAAAAATGTGTTTAAAATATTTCTCAAGTATAAAAATATTATTTTTCCTACAATTATAAAATTTGATCATTCAAGGCCATTTATTAAGAATTACTATGTAGATGCATCGTGTCATTATCATAAAATTCTAGTACATTATTTACATAAATACGTTGCCTTGAATAATAAGATAAAATATCTCATTTATAATAAATAAATTAAAGTGGAGGGAAAAAATAACACTTTGAATGTTTCAATATTTCCATTAACTAAACACTTGATTTTTTTTCCACCCCTCTTCAAAATCATAATACTCAACTAAATGATCAAGGAAATGTTCATATGATAGATAATATAGACCCTAAAATTTATATTAGAAAATTGAAAATATTATATTTGACTAATCCTTAACTTACATGACTTGTGCATACATAGTTCATTATTGCTCACATTCTCTCCTAGATATATATCTATCTATGGTCTTGACCTTCCCTATTTATTATTATAAACATACGAGATTTTCCTTGTCTATTCCTAAATTTAATAATATCCCAAGAATACTCTAGATCAATGTCTTCTCCATCTTAGATGGTTTTGACAATATTTAGACAATGTAGTTATGATAACATCTGACTTTGTCATAGGTGTCCCAAGTTATCCAAATGGCCATTTTTATAAATAAAACCCTTCTCTAGATTTACCTACATGTTTTTCATGTTAGTTATGAATGGAAATTACCCAAAGAGTAAAATATATAAATATATCAAGTCTAATCCTATTCCTATCCAAAGTTCACTTGAAAATATATTCACACATTGTGAAATACATATGCACATCCTTGAGACACTACCATAAAGAATCCAAATATAAAAAACCTCTAAGGATTAATAACTATGCCAAATTTGAATGCATAAAACAAGGTCAAATTTTCACATTATCAAGCATAAAAATCCAAACAAGTTACACACGTACTAGTGGATCAATATAGAGCACATATCAACATAGGTGGGAGAATTGTGTGTAATTTGATCCATGTTTAAAGTATTAGAACATAGATAAAACTAAACCATACAATGGGGTGTGGTTAGGGTTATCCAACCCATCTTGTATGACTCCTTTTTACTAGGGAAACAAGTGTCAAAAGTGGAACTAGTATTTCAACATGAAAGAAGACAAATCTGAATCTACTCATAAAATTGAGCCTTTGAAATTGCACATGAAACATATTGATAGGCACAATAAATAATATGTGACATAATTGACTATTAAAAACTCAAAAGGCATTTATAATAGGAATAAAACATATTTTGAAACCATGTGTTTGAGTATTGTCAAATCCATTCAGGGAAATTGTGATAGTCATTCTACTGATCCAAGTAATCATAGATCCATTTCAAGACATTTGTGATGATTTTGCACTGTCACAAACCAGAATATAACACAAAAAGATACATACCATATCATATTGGTAATTTATATGAATGAAAAGTATAATTAATCAATCTCAATCTATTTTTTACATTCAAATCTACATAATTTGGATATATCTTCTATAATTTGAATTGTCAATGCTTTTAACTTTTTTAGACCATTAAATCCAGTTGAAACAAATTGATTAACTCAATTATTCATTTAAGTGTGGAAATACCTAGGTTTAACTTAGGGTGTCATCCTACATTTTTAGGTTTCAAATTTATTTTCTAGGTTTCGAATCCAATTTCTGATTTCCCCTTATTCACATAAATAAAACATGGGTATAATAGACATACAAAGTTTATATTTTATAATTCAAGTTATGATTGTCATAATTATAATTTATTGCCTAAAATATATAACATATTTAAGAAACATGTAATGTATATGATAATGATCATGTACAATAAATCTAAGATTGATATTAATAATGAAAAATTCTTAATTGTCCTTACTATCATATTTTTTTCTAAATAAATAATTTTGGATGCTTCTAGTTACTACTAGCTACCAAAGGGCATGAAAGAAACATTTCATTCCTACTATTAGACCTTAACATCATTATGAATACCATCCTTCCCCTATTATTCACCTTAGTCTTATATTAGATGTTGAGGTCCATGTTATTACCACATAAATAGGTAAGGTGGTCTATCATGTATGGAAAAATAGAGGTAGGAAAAATGTTCCTCCAAGATGCCAACCAATCAATATAAATAGTATGAAATTATTGAAAAAATTAATAATAATTCATCTAAGATCTCTATGTTATAACTATTTCACATATCACTTATTTATAAGAATATACTTCATACAACATTTCATGACACAACTTTACCAAGTGATGCATAACCAACCTATGATACTTATATTATTAATACATTACAATGGAATAAGGATAATATATATTATAATAAATAATACTTACCTTTTATACACATTATTAATCACCATCTCCCACTGTATATTTAAGTACAAATCTTAAAAAGGGAAATTAAGAGGGTTTTTGTGTAAAATGGATCAAAACTTAATATTTGTGATATCTCCTTCCTTAATTTACTCAGTATAGGATCCAAGGAAATTGATTTCTCTAACATGAACATTTGTGGCATCAATAACATACTACAAAAATTATTAGCACAAATTACATTGAATATATATGTGTCTTAGAACAAACTCATAATATGCTAGGTTATGCACAATGATCTCAATTATTGTCCTCCATTGGGTCATACTTAGATTTCTTATATGAATGATGTCCCTTCTAACTTACATGTATGTCTTAAATTTATTCATAAGGGATATGTATATACTCTCTCTATGGATCAATAAAATTTCAAGCCTTATGAAATGATTGAACCTATGTATAATCACATATCTCATATGAAACCTTCTCTTAAAGAGGGTGGGCATCCCATTATGAATAATGACATTAAAAAACCAATATATACTAATAATAGTATTCTATTGCAAGAAATAGATCTTAAAAAATATGGTTTCATATTTATATACCTGCATAAGTTTGGATATAATGAGAAAGGATTGGGAAAATAAGCAGAAGGTATTTTTAGTCCTATATCACCATATGATAATAAAGATAAACAAGGACTTGGATATATATATGATTCAAAGGTTAATAATAAAAATAAGGAAACAAAAGGTAATATTTATAAACATTTTATTAAATAAACACTTAAGTCTACACAAGAGGTTCATCATGTATCAACACTAAAATTAGTGTGCCCGAATCTCATTGTTGATACCATTTTGATCAACATTATTAAATGAAGAAATAATTGAGTTCAATTATGGAATAAATTTTTGTATCCAATAATAGTCCTTATTTTATCCATGCTCAAATATGATGAAGGAAAATATTTTAGACAAGTACTACATTATTTACAATTTTTTTTTAATTAGGATTATTCAAATATGTCAGGATTTGACCCTACATTTGTAATGCATGATATAGTTTTTTTTACCTCTTGTAGAGAAATTAAGCAAAAAAATAGAAATATGCATCCAAAATAAAATTTTCTAGTTAACTATGAAATTCAATCCCTCCTTGATGCAGGTTTTATTATATTAAGTGATTACCCACAATGGGTTACTATTATTGTACTAGTCTCCAATCCTAATGGAAAAATTATATGTTTTATAGATTTATATGATCTAAACAAGGTTTGCCCCAGTGATGTTTTTCCATTACCAAACATTGATATTATTATCAAATCTATAGTAGGTTATGAGATATTATCATTTATGGATGGTGTTTTGGATACAATCAAATAAAAATAAGTCATGAACACCAACCCAAAATCATATTTACCACACCATGGGGAACATTTTATTATGTGGTAATATCATTCAAATTAAATAATGTGGGATATACTTATTAAAGGACTATGATGCACACATTTCATGATTTTATTCATAAAACTATGGAATTTTATGTTTATGACCTACTTAAAAAATATAAACACTAACAAGATCATGCTCCAAGCATACGATAAAATTTTGAGTGCTTATGCAAATACAATGTGCATTTAAAATCCTAAAAATGTGTATTTGAATTATCTTTGGGAAAATGGTTATAGGATATATCATATCTCAGAGAGGTATATAAGTTGATACAAAGAAATTAAAGGCTATTGCAGACATGCCTCCACTAAGGAGGTTAAATCAATAAAGGTGTTTGCAAGGAATAATTTAGGAAATAAAATGTTTTATGTATTAGTTGGTTGATAAGACAACCATTTACATGATTTATAAATAAAGGAATGAAACTCGATTGGGATGACATATATCAATAGATTTTTGATGCAATAAAGAAAAACTACTTAATCAACTAGTTCTCATGCATCCAACATTGGATATGCCTCTTTTATTATATTTTTTTTATTGATCATGTATTAGAGGCCTTGTTGTAATAATATGATAAACACAAGGAACATACAATATATTACATCATCCTTACACTTGTTGATTATGAAAAAAACTATAATGCAATGGAGAAGTTATGTCTAGCCATTGTTTTCACAGTTAAAAAACTTTGACATTATATACTTGATAATGGAACATAGGTCATTGTAAATGTGGATCCACTAAAATATTTCATGATGAAATCACATTTTTAGGACATATAATTAAATGAATGTTACTTATGTAGTTAAACTTAAAGTTCATATCTCAAAATATATAAATGGATAAGTAATTGTAGATCAATTAGTTGTAACACCGCTAATTTAAAAAACACTAATTTATAATAATTTTCTAGATAATCTTAATATTATCATATTGATGATGATAATTAGACCATGTACTTTGATGTATCTAAATACACCTCAAGGGCTAAAGAAGGAATAGTTATAATCACTTCTCAAGGATAACCTATTTGATTCACAATACCACTTAGGGATGATATAATAATAATAGTTCTAATCAATCCTTAAGAAAAAATTATGCCATTCACATATTTTTTAAGATTATCATATAAACATAATATATTTGGGTATGTGGGGATTCTCAACTCATATTCAATTAGGTTTTACATTTTTATCAAACAAAAGAGGAAATTTTGATCCCATATAAATATATGGTATAACATTTAATCTCTATCTCTCTCTCTCACACACACACACTCACACACACACACACACACACACACACACACACACACACACACACACACACACACACACACACACACACACACACACACACACACACACACACACACACACACACACACACACACACACACACACACACACACACACACACACACACACACATGTAACATTATAATTGTTAACATACCTTGCAAAAATAATTATCATGCATATTATATGGGTAGTGAATATTTTATCATTCCTATTGACATTAATGATGATAATGATATTTTGAATATATTATGTCCACAACAACCATTGATCATAATAAAAAAATTGGACATGTTAGTGGTATTTTATATCACACATAATGCAAAAAATTTAGAGTTGTATAGTGATATATTTAATTTTTTTATAAAAGTCTTTTAACCCAGTTAGTTTATCATGGAATGATAGGTGTGAATTAAAATGAGATGAAATTCATTATGTTACATTTAGAGATGAACTATTCAAACAATCATTTAATGGAAAATTAATTTGGTGCCTTAGCCATGCAAAGGTTAAGATAGATTTACAATAGGTACATAACAATGAATGTGGCATTCATTTTAGTAGGAAATAAATGTCTTATAAATTATTAGGGATGGTTTAATATTAGACTATGATGGAAAAAGAATGTCAAGAACATGTCACACTATGCATACAATGTGAGTGACATAAAAATTTATATCATGCAATTTCATAGATATCAAAATATATTATATGGCAATGGCCATTTTCTCTTTTAAGGGTTTAATTGATATGAAGATAAATATATAATCATTAAAGGTTCACAAGTTCATTATCACCCCAATACCACTACAATAAATTACAAGGGAGGACATATGCAGGACTTTAATCACAAATATAATTTTACGATATGGTCTCCCACTAGCTATTATAAAAGATAATGTATTTTAATTCAAGAATAATTTTGTCAAGTTTTTTTTCCAAATACAATATCCAATATATGTTATTCACTCCTTATCATACACAAGGAAACAAGTAATACAATGTGATGATTAAAATAATTTTTAAAATTTAAATTAAAATAGTTGCAAAACATGGCAAGGATTAACATAATTAGATTATTTTTTTCCTTATGGTATATTGAAATAACATTTCCACACCCATAGGTGCTACTACATATTCTATTGTTTATGGGACAAATTTTTTATTTCATTTAGAGCTAGGGATGGTAAGATCTAGAGATACCATCCTTGTCAATTTATCAAAATGACATCATTAAGGACAATAAATATTGGAAAAAAACCACTACATGATCTAAAGATGTTGGGTGAAAAATTTATATAGTATACTTATCATCTAATAGTATATCGACATCACATTAAAATGCAAACAAAAATAAAAATAAAAATTGATAATTAGAAATTATTGACTTGGTGTTAAAAGATAATCAAAAGAATACCAAATGCATATAAAGAAATAAAAGACAAGTTCAAATGAAATTGGTTGGGACCATTTGTGATTATAGAGAAGTTGGGAATAAAGGTTTATCATTTGGATTAAATTGAATGAAAACCTATAAATAAATATATGAACATCATGCACTTATGTCTCAAACTCAAAAATCATGAAAAATACAAAAAGAAACTGAAAAGCACAAAAAAAAAAAAAAAAAAATTCAAAATAATAATAATAAAAAAAACCTATGCATGACATATTTTTAATTTTAGTGATTAATTTATGTTATTGTAGACACTTAAATTTTATCAATAAATCCTAAATAATTCTTATCCCTGACATATTTGCCTTGCTTGGCCAATTTTTCATTCTAATAACCCAAAATCTTTATGAAAGATTTAAAATTATTGAGATTACTAAGAACGTATTAAAAACTTGCATATTTCATCCCTATTCAGTAGATAAATTATTGTCACCAATGTTTTATAATCCTTTGTCCTTTTAGGATAAGTCTACATCAGGCAAACAAGTTGTACTATGTACCTATCTAGTAGTGCAGACTTACCTCATGTGCTTTAATGGCTAAATTTTCAATACAACATGCTTCCTAATGGATTTTACACACATATCAATAGGTGAGTCATTGATTTTTTTTTAAACATTTCCCTATAAAATCACATCAAGTATAACACTTTGAAAAAACCTAATACTCTCTTACAAGCCACCTATCTTTTGATTTGAAAAGCATCTATTTTATGAGTAAAGATACCTATTACAATTTTGATGTAATTTTATAGTCTTTAGCCAATTCTAACATTATTTATTGTAGGTTGAGGGAATCCATTGTCAAGCATTATAATAACATTTTATAATTGCATTCATATGATCTTGCCTAAAGGGATAACTATATTATCTTAAGACCCTTTGATCTACGTAGGTAACACTCAGTCAACAAGATATTTTCTTAGGATAGCTCAACCATTCCCACTTATACCATTTTCCCCCTTTTGATTTTGATCTCATTTTGTGTGATTGTGTAGGATTAGGGTTATGATTTTATACAACTTCCACACATCAATTCAAAATTTGCACAAAGATAGGTTACATATAGATGTAAGAAAATAGACTAAGATTATTATATCCAATGCACATCTTGACAAGATAGTCACAATAGGTAAATAACACATTAAACTCCTGTTTACCTCCTATGGACTTGTCCCAATAGAAAATGAACTACTATTTTATAATATAATTGTATTTTCAAGTATTATTAGATAATCACAATAGATAAAAAGTCAATATAGTCTAAAATAAATCATTTACATCCTAGTAATCCAACCATCCATTTATTTGTTTGGTGTATTAGTTAGTAGTTAGTATCAATAAGCTACTTCCAACTTACCATTGAAAATAGTTTTAGTGGGATATGGTAATTTTACATCCTCCATAGTTAGTGCTTTGAAATATTAGACCAAAACTATCCAACAGACAAGCAAGTATATTTGGAAGCCTACATTTTCAATCAAACCTTTATTATGATTTCTTGAACTTCTTTTCAAATAATTAATTAGCTTATAAATTTCATTATTATTACTTGTTATTTTATATTATATGTTGTATTGGAAACTTATATTAGCCAATGTTGATATAAGATTTGTGTTATGTGGTGTAACTAGATTGACTAGCTTGACCTAGTTACTTATGTGTTTAGATTTCTTTTCTTTAATTAGAACTAAATCATCCAAATTTAGACCATTTTAAATTTATTAGATTACAAAAATTAGTCAACCAGTTTGATCTAGCCTATTTTAGTTTATTATATTTTTCCCTTCTTGTATAACTCATTTGACTAAGTTGACCCAATCTATTTTAGACTATTCTATTTTTCCTTCTTGGATAACCCAATCGACCAACTTGACCTAGTATATTTTAGATTATTTTATTTTTCATTCCTTTAGAACTCAATTGACTAACTTGACCTAGTCTTTTATAGATTGTCCTAGTTTTATTTCTATCCAACTTTGTTGAACAACTTGACTTCATTTTATTCTATATTTTTAGTCTTTTAAATATTTTAACCCCCTCAATGTGTGTTTAACTTAGTTATTTCATCATGTAACACCTCTTTGATAATGTTACAACAAAAAATCACATAAACATGATAAGTTTCACTAATCTTAATAAACTTCTTAAGACACATTTTATGGTAACTAACCCATATATTAGTAATATCCATGTTACCACTAAAACTACCAACTATGGGACTCCTTCTTATGTAACTAAACTTAACCCTTTATTCATACAAATGGTATAAAATGAAAGTGACATTGAATACATGTCTAAAATTATCCTCTTCATAAATAAAAATCCTCAACATAGATGATCCAGGTGGATCCATGTACTGTTCCATTTTGAAAGTCTTTAATTTTTGGTCAAACCATTTGCACATCAAAGAATTCATCAAGAGATTTCCGGTGCTTCTTTCGAAATGCAAAGTAGAGTCCAGATGCTCAAGATATAGCTTGTTGAAGTATTCTTGTGATAGGCAAATAACATGTGTTGACAAGTGAGGTGGCATTGTTTTAATACACCAAGTGGTCCAATAACCATTTGACATGTGGTAATATGATTTTATAAAAAAAATTGGTTTGGTGTTTTATTTTAGCCTCTGGTCTTTAACAGGCAGTCATATGAGGATTTGTGGGCCCCACTATTTACTTGCTAGGGGCCCTCAGTGAGGGTCAAAACACTGTTGTGGAGGGGTGCCTTGGCCTCCTATTATTCATATGTTATGGTATGTGAAATTGTATTTAACTCAAAAAGTCTACTCAAACCCCACCAATGTGGGATAATGGTTTTACACTTTGTAATAAGAATTCTCAAACCAACACATGGTAGAGCCACAAACCATCAAGCTGATCTACCATGTCATCCACCTTCACCACATACAAACCATGCAAAGATCACATGCTAACCCACTACTCTCCATGGTCAGCCTAAGTATAGGCTTAGCCAAGCTTAGCACTTAAATTTGAAATCATGCTAAGCCTTGCACCTAAGTCTCCCCCAAAATGGATGTCAACACTCATAAAGGAGGCTACCAACCCTTAAAAAGCATGCAAACTATTCCCAAACAACAAATGTGGGATAAAGATAAGACAAAAGTGCTGAAGGGAAGGCTGATGCCTTGAACCCTATTCCTTCCAAGCAAAAAGGATAAACTTTGACCACTTGAGCCATGGGCTTGGAGGTAGTATAAAGGGAGTGAACTTCCATTTGAAGGGTATTATTCAGTCGACTGTGTAAGAGAATTAAGAAGGTTAGAAAATTATTTATGCCTTATACGGCCTTAGGCTAATAATGACAAGTCTGAGAGATATTTTTACAGGCAATCAGAGACTAGAGAAGTTGAATTAAAGACTTGTATTGATTTTGTAAGCCATTTGTTACAAAAAATTAATGGAAATAGTCCTCACTTCAAATAGACCTAGAGACGTAGGCTATTGAAGCCAAACTCTGTTATCAATTTACTAGTGAATTCTTCTAATTTTCTTTGTTATTTATTTTAATTATGATCTTCATTTTAATTCTAGATTTAATTTCTTTATACAAAATTAAATGGAAAAGTTGAGAAATTAGTATATATTTTAAATGTGACAGTGTGCTATTCAATTTTGTGACACTTGCATTTTCAATTTTTAGATCAAATTTTTGGTATCAAATTGGTTGTTGTTTGATAGTGCTTGCTAGTGTATGTTGACAAAGTCTAAATCCCAAAAGGGTGAAGGAAAATTCATTGAGTATAATCTAGAGATTGGCTCAAGGCGTGCTTCAGGGATGGCTGAAGAAGAGATGGAATCCAAACAAGATTTCTGTGGAGCCTTCATGGGGATGAGAAGCATGGTTGAGGAACTATATCATGATAAACAAAGGAAATCTGAGAATGAGAAAGGTGATTCACAAGAATTGAAAGGTAAAGAAATTGAAAAACCTTCTTCATCAGATGGTGGTAAAAAAAATGTGGAATCTCTCCCTTCACTCAAATTGGATATTAAGTTTGAATTACCAATGTTTAATGGTGAAGTTAATGCTAAAAAGTTGGATAATTGGGTCAAGCAGATAGAAGTTTATTATAGGGTCCAAAAGATTTCAGGGGATGAATCAAAAATTAATTTGGCTACTCTTCATATGGGAGGCATAGATGTCATCTAGTGGGAGAGTAAGTTGAAGGAAGCTGAGCTTCAAAAAGGTAACTCAATTTCTACTTGGAATGAATTTGTTAAAGAACTCAAAAATCAATTTTATCCTTTAGGCTATATGCAACAAGCCATGATGGATTGGCAAAGTTTGAAACAAGGAAAAGGTCAAAATGTTCAAGATTATACACAATAATTTAGGAAAAAAGATATACTTTTGAATGTTCCTCTTCACACACAAGAAACACTGCTTAAATATATAGGTGGGTACATAGTTACTTAAGACATATGATTATTATGTTCAATCCCAATAATTTAGATGCAGTATGTGTACAAGCCACTCATTTAGAGGCTAAAGGAAAACAATCAAAAGAATCTCTTCCTAAAGTTAAAAGTAAGCAATCTAATGTTAAGCAATCCAAAGGGGAAAGTTCATCAAGAAAGGGTAAACAGAAATTCACTTTTACTATTAAAAAAGAAGGAAAACCATTTTGTAATCATTGTAAGAAAAACCATGATGAGTCTAAGTGTTGAAAACTACACACTGAGTTAAGGCCTAAGAGGTTTCAAAAGAAGGAAAAGAAGACTAATGCTATGGTTCAAGACTTAGGTTCAAATTCAAGTGATGAAACTAAGATCACATCTATGGGATTACATAATGATTCTTCTCTTTCAGTTTCTAGAACTAAGTCATCAAATAATACATCTTCTTCTAAACAGAATTCTATGCATGTTGATAAGAAAAGAATGAATTGTTCCACATTAGAGTTGTTTCAAAACATACTAAGATTGATACTCTATTTGATAGTGGTTCACAAGAAAATTCAATTTTTGAAGAGGTTGTTAAGAAGTTAGGATTACAAAATAATCCCCATCTGAATCCTTATCCACTAGGTTGGGTGTGTGACAATGAGAAGCTACAAGTCTCACAAACTTGTAGACTGAGGTTTGTCATCACATCCAAGTTCATAGATGAGGTTGAGTTGGATGTTGTCCCATTGGACATATGTGGGATGATTTTAGGAAGCCCATATATTTATGATAGAAAAGCAATCTTTTATAGAGAGGAGAATAAGTACTTGCTTGTTAAGGATGGAATTGAATATATAGTCAGAGCACATCACATTAAAACAAGTCTTTCCTTGGTTACAATAGGACAAATGAAAAGACTAATTAATTCAAGCAAGAATTTTTGTCTCATGTTGATTAAGTCTAAGGAAAAATAATATTCTTAGGCTTTGGAAAATTGTGATCCTTAACACAAGAATAAATTGGTTGAAATAATTTCTACTTATGATGATATATTTTAGGATCCTAAGGGTTTGCCCCTTAAAAGGGGAGTTCAACATGAAATTCAGCTATTGCAGGATTCTCCTCTCCCTAACATTGGCATGTATAGGTTATCAGTGGTGGAAAATGAGGAAATCAAAAAAATAGGTAATGGATCTATTGGATAAAGGTATTATTCATCCAAGTTCATCTCTTGTTGGTTCACCAATTATTTTGGTGCCAAAGAAAGATGGCACTTGGTGAATGTGTGTTGATTTTCATGCTTTAAACAAAATTACTATTAAGAATCATTATCCTCTTCCTCGTATTGATGATTTTTTAGATTAATTAAAACATGATATTTATTTCACTAAGCTAGATTTGAGAAGTGGATATCATCAAGTAAGAATTCATGAAGGTGATGTGTGGAAAATTGCCTTCAAAACAAAATAAGGATTGTTTGAATGGCTTGTTATGCCTTTTGTGTTGTGCAATGCCCTGGCTACATTCATGAGATTGATGAATGATGTTTTTAGATAGTTCCTCAATGTTTTTGTTATAGTTTACTTAGATGATATCTTGATTTTTAGCAAGTCTTGGGAAGAGCATGTGATCCACATTAAGAAATTCATGGATGCATTAAGAAGGGAAAAACTTTATTGAAAAATGTCAAAATGTGAATTTGGCAAGACCTCTTTGATATACTTGGGTTACATTGTAGGACATGGTAAATTGAAAATTGATCCTAAAAAGGTGGTAGTCATTGTTAACTGGCCTATACCCACTAATACAATTGAGGTTAGAAGTTTTCTTGGTGCAATACAATTTTGGAGAAAGTTTATTGCTCAATTTTCATATATTGCATCACCTTTGCATTCTTTGACAAGTGTGAAACATGTCTTTTAGTGGGGAGGCAAACATAAAAAAGCCTTTGACACTTTGAAAGAAAAGATAAGTACTGCTCTGATCTTGGCACTTCTTAATATACAACAACCATTTGAGATTGAGATGGATGTAAGTGAGTATGTTATGGGAGCTATTTTAATGCAAGGTAAAAAATTAGTTTGTTATCATTCTGAAACCATCACAAGTGTAGTAAGAAAATATCTAACTTATGATAAGGAATTACATGCATTGGTTCAAAGTGTTAAAAAATGGAAACATTACTTAATGGGCAAAGAAATAATAATACATATAGATCATCAGCCATTACAGTATCTCCAATCACAAACCAAACTACAACATTCTAGACATTTTTGTTAGATGGGTTTCTTACAATAATTTCATCTTGTGATTAAGTATAAAAAAAGTATTTAGAATAAGGTTGCAGATATGCTATCTAGGCCTCCTATGGTTGTTGCATCTATTCTTTTACAACATGGTTCTTTGTCTCATGAAAGTTATAAGAACAATATGTTAATGATCTTGATTTTTAGGATGTCTATAAAGACTTGATGAGTAGTAGACAAGTAGAAGAATTAGACTATCATGTACACAATGATCTTTTGTATCATTTGGGTAAACTTTGTATTCCTCAAAATGAGAGGGTTCACATGATTAGAGAAACACATACTTCTCTTATTTTTGGTCATTTTGGAGTTGTTAAAATGGGTGTACATTTGAAAATTTATTGTTACTGGCCCCATATGCAGGAACATGTTGCCAAATATATTAAGGGATGTACTCTTTGTGCCACAAGCAAACCTAGTAATAGGAAACTATGACTTTACACTCCTCTACCTATTCCTACTCACCCCTGGGAAAGTATCTCCATGGATTTTACGGGAGGTTTGCCTATGACACAAAGAAAACATGACTATTTATATGTGGTTGTGGATAGATTTAGCAAGATGTGTGTTTTTATTCCTTGAACTAAGCAAATTACTGGGGAAGGCACTGCACACTTGTTCTTTAAACATGTATTGGTTCATTTTGGTTTACCTACTTCAATTATTTTTGATCAAGATTCTCAATTTATTGGGGATTTTTGGTCAATTTTGTGGGGACTAATGGACACTAAATTAAAAAAGAGCATTGCATTTCATCTGTAAACTGATGGGCAAATAGAGGTTGTGAACCACACTATGGTACGTTTACTTAGGAGTTATAACACTAAACATCCAAAGTTATGGGATGAAAAATTATGTTACATACAACATGTATATAACCGGGCACTTCATTCTTCTACTATGAAATCTCCATTTGAAGTTTGTTATGGATACATGCCTAAATATCCTCTAGATGTTTGTTATGGACTGGATACAACTGTTGGTGAACCAAAAGAAGCCATTTGAGCTAAAAAGTTCATTGAACAAATACAACTCATACATCATACTGTTCATACTCAATTGGAGAAAAGTCAAGCCAAGTATAAAGCCAGACATGACAAACATCGTATTGATCACCAATTTATTGTAGGTGATATGTTATGGCTTCACATTAGTAAGGAAAGACTGACAGGTGAAGGTAAAAAGTTGAAACCAATTTGGTATGGTCCTTTTTAGATTATAGAAAAAGTTGGCACAAATGCTTTTCGATTAGATTTACCATCTTACATGCATATTTATTCAATTGTAAACATGGAAAATCTAAAATTGTATGAGCCTCTAATGATTATTGATCATGATGAAAGTGTATCCATTCCTTCTATTGATGATTTTGCTCCTGAATATCTAATAGAATTATAGGAAGATACTATTCTTGATAGGAATGTGTGGACATCGCAAAGAGGTGATGTTGAATATCTTTATGTTAGTCTAAAAGGGATCCACCCAAACAAGGCCAAATGGATAGAAGATGGACGGGTGAGGGAGAAATACCCTCACCTCATTACCAATTAATTTAAACTTTTGGAGGTCTAAAAGTTCCCAGTGGGGAGGAGTGATCCAGGTGGATCCATGTACCATTCCATTTTAAATATCTTCAATTTCTAGTCAAACCATTTGCACATCAAATAATTCATCAAGAGCTTTTTGGTGCTTCTTCTGGAATGCAAAATGGAGTCCAGATGCTCGATATATAGCTTGCTAAAGTATTCTTGTGACAGGGGAATAATAGGTGTTGAAAAGTGACGTGGCATTATTCTAATATGCCAAGTGGTCCAATAACCATTTGACACATGGCAATATGAATTTGTAAAAAAAATTGGTTTGGTGTTTATTTTTAGCCTCTGATCTTTGACAAGCGATCATATGAGGATCTATGGGCCCCACTATTTGCTCGCTAGGGCCTTCAATGATGGTCAGCACACTCTTATGGAGGGGTGCCTTGGCCTCCTATTCTTTATATGTTATGGTATGTGAAATTGTATTTAACTCATAAAGTCTGCTCAAACCCCACCAATGTGGGATAATGGTTTTACACTTTGTAATAAGAATTCTCAAACCAACATGTGGCAGAGCCACAAACCACCAAGCTAATCTACCACATCATCCACCTTTGCCACACACAAACCATGCAAAGACCACATGCTAATCCACTATTCTCCATTGTCAGCCTAAGTATAGGCTTAGCCAAGCTTAGCACCTAAATTTGAAATCATGCTAAGCCTTGCACCTAAGTCTCCCCTAAAAGGGATGTCAACACTCATGAAGGAGGCTTCCAACCCTTAAAAATCATGCAAACCATTCCCAAACAACAAATGCGGGATAAAGATAAGACAAAAGTGCTAAATGGAAGGTCGATGCCTTGAACCCTTCACCCACCAAGAAAAAAGGATAAGCTTTGACCACTTGAGCCACGGGCTTGGAAGTAGTATAAAGGGAGTGAACTTCCATTTGAAGGATATTATTCAACTGACTGTGTAAGAGAATTAAGAAGGTTAGAAAATTATTTATGCCTTGTACGGCCTTGGGCCATTAATGACAGGTCTGAGAGATATTTTTACAGGAAAGCAGAGACTAGAGAAGGTGATTGAAGACTTGTATTGATTTTGTAAGCCATTTGTTGCAAAAAATTAATGGAAATGGTCCTCACTTCAAACAGACCCAGAGACATAGGTTATTGAAGCTGAACTCTGTTATCAATTTACTGGTGAATTCTTCTAATTTTATCTGCTATTTATTTTAATTCTGATCTTCATTTTAATTTTGGATTTAATTTATTTATACAAAATTAAATTGAAAAGTTGAGAAATTAATACATATTTTAAATGCGATAGTGTGCTATTCGATTTTACAACACTTGCATTTTCAATTTTCAGATCAATAGAGGTAAGGATCATACAACCATCTATAACCTCATGATGGGACCTTATATTAGATAAATCCATTCCCCTTCACCCATATTTTCTATAGGATTTGGGAAAAAGTCATTTTATGAATTTTACAACACATTTAACCTCTCTCATGCCTCCCTCTAATAGTCTAACATCATCTACCATGTCTTCTTTCACCTCCATGCCAAGTATTTCTATAAACATGATAGGTGTGACTTTTACTAGGTCTACTAAAAAACCCACAATAATAAACAATTCCATACAACTAATAATAAATCTTATGCTACAAGTAATTCTCATGAGACTAGTGGATCTCAAACCCTTAATACCTTGCTTAATACTAATGCATACAATGTTACTTCTACTAGTCAAAAAACCATTCAAACTAATCAATTAATATTACAAACTATCAATCAAATGGATACCTTTCAAAATAATAGTGCCAAAAAAATGATGCAAATGTAAAACCAATTGTTACATATTCAAAAATAACCTTAACCTACTCAATGGGGAGCACAAAATCCTAATGCCCCCACCCCCCCTTAGAGATTCACATGGTAGCGTTACACCATAACCCCCACTTATTAACAAAACTATTATACACTTACAAAATGAACCTCTTATTCCTCAAATTATAAACATTGACATAGGTGGCATAGTTCCCACTAGCACTTATAATGCATCCATAGATCCAACTTTGCATTTAAACACCTTTGAAAATTTATATAAATACTGGGTTAAACTAGATACCTTTTCTTGTAAAAAACTCTTAGATAAAACATTTTTAGGTGATTTTTTACATTGGTATAACCAAATTAAAACTCATTCCATCAATATCTTGTAATACTTAGTCAATGTATTGGTTCAATAATTACAAACTAGTGATCTTCCTAAAAACATCTTAGCCCATTTTATCAATTGTAAATAATCATTATCCAAAATGGCTCAATTTTTCATTAAATTATGGAAATCCTTGTATAAAAAAGCTAAACATAATATGTTAGATGAGAACCTCTTCCACTTATTCACTAATTCTCTTCATTCTAAATTATAATATCATGTGAGGACTCTTTCTCCAAATTCCTATAAAGAAGCCCTTGTCCAAGATAAATGTCAAGACTTCCTTATATGATAATTTGAAACTTCACACCCTATAACGAGAGCTTAAATTCTTGTGAAAGATAAAAATTTACATGCAACAAATTATGGTGTTACAAATACTTATGAATCCATGCACACTATTCAAGCCATTATTCCAAGAAACCCCTTGGAACATAATACTCCAATGTCAAATAATAACAATTATCATCCCAATTCCATATTTTATCAAGTGAATAATGTGGATGTACACAAACCACTTTCCTTAGTATTAATTCAAAAGCATCTTCCATGACCTTCCCCATGATATCTTGATCCTACATGCCATATCAAACATTGGTATGATCCCCAAAAATTTTGTTGGTTTCATGAAATTTGGGCTATTATCATTAAAATGATCACCAATTATGAAAATTTTCTATGGATTATCTCCTTGGACCTAAATTTGATCATGAATCACTCATACATACACATTAACAATCTTATAAAATAGCAGCTAAGGCTCATGAAACTAAAACTAAAAATGAATCTTTAAATCAAGCCAAAGTTTAGCCATTTACAAGGATCCCCTTCCTAATCATCAATCTAACACAAACCAAACTCCTACTACCAATAATGTTGAAATTACTATGGATATTAACATCAATGATGAGATTGTTTTCAACATGAATCATATGAGGATAATAGTTCCTTATATCGATCAGTATCTAGCCTTTAACCATAATAATTTTCCAAAGTTTTGATTTATTCAAGACTCTTACCCATCCCATATCATGGAATTGGGGCATGAAGAACCAAAAAAACACAAATATCAACTCTCACGATGTAAATAAATAGTATCTCTCATAGCATTGATATAAGTTCTACTCCCCCTACAACTAAGATATCTCAAGTGGATACCCGAAAAAATTCAATTGGTATTTCTTCCATTAAAACATAAGAAATGAAAAAAGATACAAAAAAATAACGTAAGATAGCACAAGTACCTACAACCAATCAACCCATCTTAACCAAACCTAAAACAAACATACTTTATCAACATAAATTTTAGTACAATTCCAACCCATCCTCAAAATATTTATTATAACATAATGCACCTTTATCTAATAACACTCTAATAGGTTATGATGAATGATACCCCATAGCTAAAATTTCATTTCTCCCATCCCAAATCCCTTTCTTATAACTTATGATAACTTCTCATCATCATCATAATCGACTATTGCAATTATTATTCAAATTGAACATCCCTCATCTTTCACCCAAGGGGAAAAAAGAGACCTTGTCAGGATATGAATATATCATCCTTTATCAGTTTGAATAAATGTATATCCACATTAATGAAATAGTAAACACTTCTCTTTCACTTTATCAATGATCTATGAATGAAATGCCTATATTTTATTTCATGGTTAATATGGCTAGAATAAAATTTGACATGTCTTCAATGCAAAATATATACCTTTCCATGTTTCTAAAAAAAAATTAACTTAATAATAAAAAAGGACACATTAATTCATGTTTAAAATTATAATAAGTTTAATATCTCAAAGACTTAGAATCATATTCTTAAGGAATGGTTTTCTCAATGGGTGGTATCTTTAAAATTTTTAAAGGTGAATCTTTTTACTCTTTATAAAATTTATTGGTCGTTTGTCAAATAACATAAGTGCAATCCATTTAAATTCTCCAAATAATACTTATATATCAATAAATATTTGATAATATTGTTTTTATTATGGATTTTAAAGTTATTCATCAAAAAATTATGACACCACCAACATCCAAATTGGATATCGTCTTATGATTTCATTCTAAGGAAAACTAAAGATCTCATTGACTCCTTTGCAAACATTTAACTGTATCATATATTTAGGGATAAAAATTAGTGGTATATTATATTTTTAATCATAAATATTCATTTTAAACACTTATAATATTTGGATTAAAAAAATAAGGGTTTTTTTAATGAAAACATATGAGATATTATGCAATATTATTCTATAAGATAAGAGAGAACTTCCCTTTAGTAAATGATGATTTATATGAATTATAAAAGTGTTCTATTTTGTTTCAAGGAAAAAAATATGTATTAATTATTACATGAATTTATGTGTTACATGCACTATTAATATGCATAGAATTAGATATTGTAATAAACACTATGTGAACAATATTCTATGACATGTAATTTGAACTTATATGATAATATGAGGATTATCTTAATTTTTTATTACTTTCCCAATTGGGTTAGAATAAAATACCACTATCATGTTGATCAATATTTTAATTTTAATTCCTTATAATTAATATGTTACTATAATTTATTCAAAACATAATTGAATGACATCCAACCGTGATTATTGATATTGGTAACTCAAAATTAAAAAAAGTACATTTTCAGTAATGCCTTGTAATAACTAAAATGAATTACATGGTCATTAATGAAATTATAAGTAAGCATTCATGAAATATCAATAAATATACTTAAATAATCCCATAGAAATCTAATTAGTGAATTTTAATGGAAAGATTTAACTAATAGCTTAGTTTTAAAATTTAATTATAGTTATATGTTAATTGAATAGTTGGACAATATTAATTAAGGAAAAAAATTATATAATGAATTGAAGCATATCAAAAATAAAATATAATGATAATATAACTCAAATCATTTTGTGTTTAACTCACTACCAAACTTATCCCTAAGCAAGTTATGATAAGCATGAAAAATAAGACACTCAACATTTAACACATTGGACTATCACTTAGACTCGAATACCTAAGAGCTCTCTTGAGGGAAAAAAATAAACACCATGTGAGATTTGGATATGGAGATAAACACAATTGATATAAATTCCTAATGTAAGAACTCACAAAAATATATATCAAAATTGATAAGATTAAATTATTTTCTTATCAAGGATGTACAAATAAAATAAGATATTTTTATTGTGCAACAACAATTGAAAAGAATGAATTAGTTTCAAATGAGATTAAAAATAGGTATTTTTGGAAATACCACTCAAAAATATGGAATAGGCATATAAAAAGTTTCATAATCATATGAGGTGAGACATAAAACAACAAAACCTAAGTAAATTGAAATGAAAGGGTGTGAAAGGGACCCAAGAGTGAAACCAATTGGGGAAATAACCCTATTCACACTAAAATCGTCCCTTAAGTGAAAATTAGGGGAAAAAATGAATAGATGAAAAAATGAGTCTTATAAAAAATGCCTAATGAGGTAAATGTAATGGTACTTCTTATGACCCTACTCCTCATGATTACACATTGGCTCACATGTAGAGTACCAACCCTAATCATTCCACTTTGAGTTGGTGGTTCTATTTAGATTATTGGAGATATAGTATCCATGTAAAAAATGATCCCCTTAAAATATAATAGGAGAAAACCCATCAGAAAAAAAATCCTTTGTCATGAGAGGATGATGGGATAAGGTCAGGTGACCCTTTTAAAGTAGTGTCTCAAACCCCCAAGAGATCTCACAAGTGAGGGAATTTACTCATAGTGAAGGGTTTGGTGAAGATATATATAACCTACTATGTTGATAGAAAAAAACTAATATCAATGGCCTATTCTTAAACCTACTCCCTAATGTAGTGTATGTGAATCACATTGTGTTTGGTCTGTTGATGGTGAACCAAGTTTTTCAAGATATAAATGGTACTTTGGTTATCGCAAAGGAGGAAATATGGATGATTAATGTTGATTCCAAAATTAGTCAAAATATTTTGAAGCCAAATAGATTGAATGGTGTCATTAACATCCCCTCATACTCAACATCAACCAAATATATAGAAATATCATATTGTTTCTTGATCTGACAACTAATTGGGATTGAACCAAGATGAAATTTGCATCCAGATGTGGATTTATGATCATCAATGTCACCATCCCAATTATAATTTGCATATCTAACCAAGTTTAGACTAGTCTATATTGCATAATTAATCCCATGTTGAGGAGCACATTGGATGTAATGTAAGATGTTTTTGGTAAATTTAGAATGAGTATCATGTGGTTAATCAATAAATAATGAGACTAGTCTAACCACAAAGGAAATGATATTGAGTGTGATTAAATTAGATGAGGCTTCCAACAAGCTGATGATATAAGGTTGTATCATCTATTAGATTGAAATACTTCACCTCAAGCTTGAATCTTAATAGAAAGGGAGTCAGTGTAAGATCATAATTAACCATGTGGAATTGAGTTAGGATAACAAGAGTATACTTGGTCTGAGTAAGAGTAATATTAAAATAATAATGAGTGATATCAATCCTAAGGAACTAGTGTAAAATTCCAAAGTCAATCATAATAAATTAGTCATGAAATGTATATTTAACCTGGCCAATGATGGACGAGGAGCTCCAAGTAAGAATCAAGTCATCAACATAAAGGAAAAAAAGTAAATGAGAGTAATCATGTATCATAATTTATATATTTGTATTTTATTGGCATCTTGATAATCTAATTGAGAGAATAAATAAGTACATCTTATCATACCAAGGTCAAGGGCCTATTTGAGGCCATAGATAGATTTATTCAATCTGATAACCAAATAAGAGTCCTACACAAACCTTTGGGGATGCTCCATTTAAATATCCTCTTGAAAATCACCATGAATAAATTCAATATTCACATCCATCTAATGTACAACCCCATCATGAGATAAAAAAATAACAAGAGTTAAGTGAATGGAATTCATCTTAGAAATAAAGTAAAGGTCTTAGTGTAGTCAACACCAATAACCTATGATAACCCTTTGGATAGAAGTTATTCTTTGAATTATTAAATATACCCATCCATTGCATATTTAGTTTTGTATATCAAATTACATTGAACCATTTTCATTCCCTTAGGAATGGGGACAAGGTCCCAAGTGTGGTTCCTTATAAAATAACTATACTCTTCTTCCACTACTAAATCCCACTCAACAATACCTGATGCTTCATGAAAATATTATAGATCTAAAATAAGGACAATGTACACTTTTAGAATATGTAAATGTCATCATTGAGTCCTTTGAATTTTTCAAGGATTACTTACATAGGTTCATGCTCATTATAGAGTATATCTAACCCATTAAAGTGATGAAGAAGATGAATGTGAAGGAGTAGAGTTTACAACAACTAAATAGGACCCTTATAGAGGTGGATGATAAGAAGAGTCTTCCAAGTCACTATCATTAAATTCCACTATGGAGGGAGGAGGGGAATCATGAGAGGCCAAGGGAGGATATTCTTCCCCAAACTTAAAACTCCTTTCAATGAAAATTTTCTTCATTTTTAGATCAAAGAGTTGATACTCCTAGACACCATCATGATATCCAACAAAGAGGCAAGGGAAAATTTGAGGTTATAAAGACTTGTGTTTCTCAAAGGGAATGTGGGCTAATGTAAAGGATAAAAAAAGTCAAAAAATTTATACAACTAGTTTCCTACCACACCAAGATTTAAAAGGAGTTATGCCTTTCAAGGCCTTATGTATAACTCAGCTCTGAATATGATTGCTATAGTTAATGGCTTAAACCCATAATTCTAAAGCAAGAGAATGGGAATGAAGAATGAAATTATCCATATCATTCAAGGTAATATTATTCAATTCATCAACATTATTTTGTTTTGGTGTAAAACTCAATGTTCAAGTAAAATCTCTTCAAGAGTGCAAAATTTCTCAAGTTAATGGTTAAGATCCTCTTGGTCATTATCTATATAGAGAATCTTGACATATTTTATATATTGATTCATAACATGAGCCTTGAAGCCTTGAAACTATTAAAATACATCACTCTCATGGAAAATGAAGTAAACCCAAGTATATATTGAATTGTCATCAATAAAAGTGAGGCCATAATAGGTATTACTAAAAGATAAGGTAGGAAAGAAACCCATGAGATCACTATGAACTAGCTTAAGGACTTTTGGAGCCCTCCAAGATGCCCCCTTTTTAAATTTATCCTATATATGATTTCCTATGGTAAAAAATGAACATACACTATCTAAAAAATGGATAAGAGGGAGTGTTCTGACCATAGTATGAAAATTGAGCTACTAAAGATAGTAGTGGTTGAAATGGCCAAACTGCTTATGTGATATGTTTCTCACCAAATATTAATGAGTGAGTAAGGTGGTATAATGATAATGAAAAAAAAATTTGAGAATGCATATAGTTGAGAATCATGATTGGCATGCCCCACTACAACCAAGGCACTATCTGTTATATCTTGAATCTCTACTAAATCAGGAGAAAAGTCAACTTTCTTACCCTTCCCAAGATGAGTGATTTGGTAGATAGAAATAAGGTTGGAAAATAAGTTTGGAACAAAGATTTTTTTTTCAAATGAGACATCATGTATGTCAAAGAAACCTTTCCCAACAACATCCACCTATGTACCATCACCTTAAAGAATGAGGATACAAACAAGTTTCTTAAGAAGAAAGTTATTCCCAATCATACTCTATATGATGTTTAGCCTCTCAGTCAAGTATACCCTATTGTGAAAAATTTTCCTCTGCTATAAGAACTTGTCACTTCCCTTTATTTGATGTGGAATAAATGGAATGAGATTATTCCTTTGTGTAGGATGATGTAAAATTGATGTGATTCTTACTAATATGATGGGATAACTCATTAATTTTCTCAACATGATAATGATGATGATCATCACTAAATTTATTGAAATAAGAACAAATTGGTCTCTCCTTATTCCATGAATCCCATTTCTTGGAAGAGGATCTATAATTTATTGGTGCATGAAAATATGATTGTGCATGATATTTTTATGGTTTTTGTTTCTTATTAGACCCTTTGTTATATTGTGGGTGATATAACACCAAAACTTATGACTTAAATGGTTTGAGAATGCCCATTGTGATTAATTTTCTCATTGAAGAATCAAAATCTCTAAAAATCACTCAAATGAAAGAATAGTCTAAGATTTTCCCATATTCAACTGATGAGTCTTAAAACAAGAAACAAATGTTGAATATTTATAAGGAATCTTTATTGACACATTGAAAACTAATTGTACATCCTTATTCTTAATAGAATAATATTTGAGTTGTGTTTTTAGTTCATTTAATTTAGTTACATAGTCTTCAATATTGTTAACACTTTTTGGATTTAAATTAGTGATATCATTACAAATTTGATAGCCCTTAACCTCATCAATTTTACCATATATTTGTTCAATTTTGTCTCAAGCCTACTTAGGTGATTTACACTGGTCAATATAGAAAATAATATCAAGAGAAATAAATGTACACAAATGTCCAAGAGTTTTAGTATTTTTAATGAGCCATGCCATATTTTATTTAACATCTATTGGTACTATAATTATTTCCTCTATGTAACAAGAACATACTTTACCAATTAAATTACTCCATGCATGTGATTTACAAGTATATTTGTATGGAGTTAAAAGATAAAATTTAGGATTACCCTTGGAAAAATTTCAAGATCACAAGATATAACTCAAATAAAATGGTCACAGTCACACACCACAACCCCATTGAATGATTCAATGAAATACCCCACCACCCCCAAGAAAATATGATTTGTCATTTTATATTTAAGTGTGGTTACAATTTCCATATGAAAACATAGAAAAGTGGTCATGATATCAATGCTTTAAAATTACCAAAATAAGGCTAAATTGTTTGAAAAATATTTGATCACAATGAATACAAACTAGTAGTAGCATTGTGAATTACATGATAAATCATCCACATTAACAAAATTGTACATTAAAAAGAGTGTGTATGAGCGAAATGGAACCTTTAAAGTTCCCAAAATGGAGAACACTTATTCAATACCTATGATAAATTTAATTTTTTTGAAAAATATATGAATCAAAATCATAACCCATTTTCACCACGATGTAGAGTGTGGAAAAAAAAAATCTTGGAGAAAGGTGGTTGAGAGCCCAAGATATCAGCCTTTGAACTTTAATTGAAAATTAAAAAATTAAATTGGTGATGGGATCTAAATTTTAAAA
Organism: Torreya grandis; assembly: GCA_037957365.1. Lineage (NCBI taxonomy): Eukaryota > Viridiplantae > Streptophyta > Pinopsida > Cupressales > Taxaceae > Torreya > Torreya grandis. The sequence goes on from JARHVA010010057.1 coordinate 212,037, forward strand.
TATTTTCCACCAAATTTAATAGAACTACCATCAAATTTAGATGTTTTATAGATTTAACCATGTCCAAGTGAATGGTTTGATATACTTTCATTTTTTTAATAGTTATTAAAACTAAAATATATTTTATTTTTCTTAATGAAATTAAGAGTTTCAAAATGTTATGCAAATCTTAGAAATAGGAACACAAAACCCATAAATTTGTTTTTATTTATTGTTAAGACTTTGAAAACATGTTTGAAGAATAAAATATAGATTTTATTTTATTTTTTTGATTAAAAAATGGATCCATAGGTTATGAATCCCAATAACCAATGTAGTTTTTTTGAAAATAATATCAAATTGATCCCATATCTGATGTCCAATTAACTTAGACAAATAATTTTTAAAATGATATCATAGAGGGTATCACAAAAAAACTAGATCTAAATACAATGAAATAGTTTTCATTTTCAACAAAAAATTTAATTAATTAATTAATTATTTCAAATGAGCTTAGAACGTGGAATTTATGGAAATACCACTCACCAACCACTCACCAAGATGGCATAGAATTATGAAAAGTGTCATAATCATATGAGGTGAGACATAAAACAAAAAACTCTAAGTATCATAATCATATGAGGTGAGACATAAAACAAAAAACTCTTAAGTAAAATTAAATTAAAAGGTGTGAAAGGGACCCAAGAATGGAACTAGTAGGGGAATTAACCAAGTTCACACCGACACACCAATATCAAAACTATGATAACAAAGAAAAAATATACTCTTGCACATCATTCAAAACTATGAAACAAAGATAATACAAATTATCCATATAAACGAATTACAAGATGATGATGATGATGATGATGATGATGATGATGATGATGATGATGATGATGATGATAATAATAATAATAATAATAATAATAATAATAATAATAATAATAATAATAATAATAATAATAATAATAATAATAAACACATGTTCATAATCCATTATTTCATTAAAATACTCACATAAATATACAAATAGTATAAATTATACATTCATAAATCATACATTGATATTTTCAAATCAATATTTACATATGAACCATAAAGTTTCTTGACACAAACCCTAGATCATTGATTATACATAATTAACTATGATGTATCATAAAAAATGTCTAAACCTAACATGAGATATACAAATAAGAGGCTAAGGTGTATGCACATAATATTTTAAAACTTTATCACTTACTGACACTTTTTCTCTTGTAATAACCTATTGAGTTTCAATCTCCCTGAGTCTATGCCTTAGGTGCACTAAGAAAGGGGTGGGAAAACCTTTGGTACTTTGTAACAATATTTATCCCTAAACCATTACCTAAAATGATTAAAATTCAATTTTATCTAATTCCATAATAAATTAAAACCCATTTACCCACTTACATATGCAATTCCCTTTCTAAAATAGCCCCTAACTAAGCAAACACCCATTTTATTCATTTTCCTACTATGTTAGATAGGTCAATCTTTTTAGGCATTCAATTCCAATTACTAACCTAGTTCGAGACCTAATGACTAATTTTCCCACCTATAAAAATTAAGTTGGTCGATCATGTCAACTAAATTATTAGGAAGGTTTAGGGTCAATTTATGGCTATAAACACCACCTTCACTTCAATCCAATAGAGGAACATTAATATTTGCATTAATATATCTCTAAATTATTTTATTTATACACTTGAGGAGTCATTGATTAGGGTTTTTACTTGGGAGGAAATAAGATTATCTTGTTGGAAATTCTTGGATGCAAAGTAGGAGTCTTTTAGGCTAGATCTGATTTCTATAGTGTGATCCTTATAAAGACACAACAACCTCTTGAAAATCACCATTATAAAAGGGATAGATTGAGACATGATAGGTTCATTTAAGGTAAGTATTCTTAACTATTACACTTTCATTTTTTTAGATAAATATTTCACAAAGTATTAGGTTTAATTTTTCACTCCTTGCTTAGAATTACCTCTACATTGACTTGAGTATAGTTTTACACTACATGTTATGGTTTATTTGTTTAGTTTTAGTGATCACTATATTATATTTATTTTATGTAGTTTGGGCCTAGATATGGTTATTTTACTTTATTAGAGGCTTAGGAACCATATTAAGTGGTATTATGTGATAAGAGACATCTTAGGTAGGTTTAGCATATTTAAATTGGTCATGTCTCAATATAAATAGTCATGCAATGATGTTTTGGTAAGATCACCTTCTTTGAGCTTGGAATTATCTAAGTAGGATAAGTTATAGATCCATCCTAATGCATTTGATACACAAAGTTCTTGTTTATATATTTCCTTATACCCATTTCTAGTGTTTTCCAACTCATTCTTTTTCCAAATAACTTCACATCTAGGAATATTCCATTCTAGATCTTGTTTTCATTTTCCCAAAAGTATCAAAGTTAGATCTTGTCTAAAACTAGTTGTCATGGGTAGTGGTACACTAACCAATATTTTTTCTATTAAGTTTCATGAGTGATCATCACATGTGAATGCATGATGAAATAGATTACCAATTTGATAAGAAAGTGTAAATCTAGACAATGCTAATTTCATTTAAATTATATGTTTTATAAGCATTTTCAGAGTGTTCTCAAAGTGGATGTGAAAATCCCACCAATGATCATTGTAAATCCTTTAATTTATAATCTTGTTTGTGTAAGTTTGAAAGAGGATTGAGTAGCATTAAAAAAATTTAATATTATTTTTACCATGCTTTACTTAATTATAATTTTTGTGGTTTTAGTATCCATTATTGGTGTAATCCAATTGTGCATGTTGTTGATTATGTTGTCAAGCACAAATAATCTAATGTATAGTGGATTTCACAATGTTTGGAATAACTTTTTGGTATTGTAAATTATGGCTTGGTGACTTCTTATAGTTTTAGCCTAGTTGATATTATTGGAAATCCATAATTTAATCATTCATATTGTTGATTTACAATGTTTGACCCTACGTTTATATGTATAAAATAAATTAAGGATATGGAATATTATTGTAGAGCCTTGACTTAGGGATGTGCAAATATTAATTTATGTGGATTTTAATGGTTAAGTTGTTTGGGACCTTAATCAATGTCATAATTATAATTTTTGATTTGTTGAGACCTTAGGAAAGGTCAAAGGTTAAAAAATTATTATTTTTATTGGTAGATAATGACATAATTAGTTCAATGAGTGATATGTAAAAAAATATTTGTTTGATATGAACATGTTTGAAGTGATTGTAACCAACTATAATAACCCCTCTAAGGTTTACTAGAATATAGATTTAAAAAAAAAATTAATTACACATATTCATCATATATATTTCACCATGAGAAACCTAATTAGTGAAATTTAAATAACTATATTAATTTAGTTAACCAAAAAGGTTTATAGTTAATCCACTTAGATAAGGATTACCATGAACTTATAGGACAATCATGAACAATAATGAAACAACACTAAATAATGCATCTCATCATATATGGAATAGTTCAAATTTAGCCACGATTGATACAAAATTACACCCACTGATATATAATTATAATGTACAAATGTTACAATCTTTAGAAATACATATAAATATCTCAAATGATAAAAGATGATACAAATCTCCATAGAGCATAGTTTCCATGACTCAAGTATCAATCTATAATCTTAAGTGTAATCCCTAGTATAATATTTTAGCTAGGAGGGAGAGAATCATCTAAGTGATTTTCCACACCAACCATGGACTGTGAATCCTTTGCTCTATCTACCCAAGGGATACCCCTCCCTTCATGAATGGATAGATAATGATGGTGTGGGAATCTAGAGTTAGAAACTATAACCTTAATGTTGAAGATATAATAAATAATGTGTACCATAAACAAATCCATTCTAACATGATATCTCACAAATATTAAAACTATATAAACATATGAAATGATAATGTCTAATTTAAAAACATTACTTTGGGCAAAGTTTTCAATAATAAATAATCTTTAGGATCAGTCAAATTAATATAGACCACTTGATTGGATTACACCTCATCTTGAATTGACAGTGTTAATTATGCCAGTGTAATCCATTAACTACTTATTTAGTGTCAATAATGTGAGATTTGGTTAATATATAATAATATAAAAAAATTAAATTCTAACAAAATATTACCTATTAGAAAATATAATATGCTAAGTAAAGAAATATCATTTTCATTCATTTAGTCTATCAAATGAAATGCAATGAATGTATGATTCTATAATTGATTAAAAAATAATAAATAGAATAAAAATATAGTCCTCAATAGAATCTTGCCATCTAGGTAAGAATTATATTTAGACTACCAGTTACTTAATATCACTATGTAACTATAAAAGTTATTCCTTCAACTTTTATTTATTTAAACCTAGTTTAAATCTTGTCCATATTTAGAAAATATAACAAAAATACAATCTTTTATTAATTATAAAAGATCTACAATTTATCAATTTAATTATATAAACTTATAATTTCAACTAAACATCCAACATATACCATATATCCCTCAATCCTTATCATGTTAAATATTGCACACAATATACACAACAAGAATCATCTCAGTAAGGAGTATTATTTTAGGGTACTATAAGAATTCCTTAAATAGATATACCTTCCCTACATTCATAATTTATAAACATATAATCTATGATTTAAGAACTCATTCATTATAAACTCCAAGTGTACACAAATACATATAATATGTACTGTTTCAAGGTAAAATAGAATGACTATTCAATTCATGCTTTGGGAGTTTTGCTAAACATATACATAGAGAAATTATTTATATAACACTATGAAACCAAACACAAATCTAAATCAAGCTTTACTCATTATTTTATAATCAAAAGACATGCCAGAATTATGTTTATAACTACGCAATCTGTGCTTAGTCTATAACTTGACCAAGACTCAAAGCTTGTATGTTTAATCTCAATCTTAACTTTGTTTACATAGATAACGTATAATCCTAATTAAAAAAACATTCGACACATTAAATTTTTTATCAATGTAACCCAAACACATTAACATTCAATAAATTTGAATTAATATAAATAAAAATTCCAAACTATCAATCATTCGACACAGTCAAATTGATATATAAATCAAACCTTATTGCTAGCTAACACAGACCAATATTATATCATAATCAACCTAAATCTAAATATTTATTATTTTTGAATTTAATCTGTATCATAACCCTTCAAATATAGTCACTATTATTTATAGTCACACAAACTATAGTCATATATTCATTTATTAAATTGACTACATACAACAATAATAACTAGTCATTCTCATACCATTACATCTTAATCAACTCAAGGTTATTATTGGCATTAATTATAGTCATATTTACATATCCTATTATATATGTATATATTATTATATACATCAATTTTTATATATACCCTATGCTATCAAGGTCTTATAGGGTGTATATACACACCCTTGTACACACACACACACACACACACACACACACACACACACACACACACACACACACACACACACACACACACACACACACACACACACACACACACACACACACACACACACACACACACACACACACACACGTGTTCAAGGGAGTTAAAATAGTTAACCTCTTTTCCTTTTTTACATAGTCGAACTAGTTAAATTTACAATATACCCACTTATTGAAATTGAATATATATAACCTAATCAAAATACCATAAAAAATTAATAAAAAATTAAATGAAACTTCCATCATCTTCGAATTGATAGAGGGTTAAAGGCATAGATTTCACATGGGTGATTTCAAACAAAGTAAACACCTACGACCCTACCCCTTACCCTATGGGATTATAGGGTTAGATTTAAGGTTCTATGGAGGATGAGCCTTCCACAAGGCCCTACATATAAACCCATATATATATATTTTTAATTAATTTCAAACAAAAGATAAAACATTTGGAATACTCATTTAAAATAAATGAAAAGGGTTTCTCATTTATTTCTCATTGTTAATGGCTTCAACCCAAAATTATAGAGCACGAGAATGGGAATGGAGAATGAAACTAGCCATCTCATTCAAGGTCATATTATTCCATTCATAAACATTATTTTATTTTGGTGTATATACAACTCAATGTTCAAGTTCAATCTCTTCAAGAGTGTAGAATTGATTAAGGTAATGGTTTAGATACTCTTGGTCATTGTCTGTATAGAGAATCTTGACATATTTTATAGATTGCTTCATAGCATGAGATTTGAGTCTTGAAAATAGTAAAATATATCACTCTTATGGAAAATTAATTAGACCCAAGTATATATTGAATAGTCATCAATCAAAGTGAGGACATAATAGGTATTGCTAAAAGATAAGGTAGGAAAGAAACCAATAAGATCACTGTAAACTAGCTTAAGGACTTATGAAGCCCTCCAAGATGTCCCCTTTTTCAAATTTATCATCTATATGACTTCATATGGTACAAATTGAACATACACTATCTCAAAAATAGATAAGAGGGAGTGTTGTGACCATACTATGAAAATAGAGCTACTGAAGATAAAAGTAGTTGAAATGGCCAAACTGCTCATGCCAAATATTAATGAGTGATTAAAGTGGTGGAATAATAATGAGAAAAAAATATGAAAATGAATATATCTGAAACTTATGATTGGAATTTACCACTAAAAATAAGGTATTATATGTTATATCTTGAATCTCTACTAAATCAAGATAAAATTCAACTTTCTTACCCGTGCCAAGGTGAGTGATTTAGTAGATAGAAAGAAGGTTGGAAAATAATTTTGGAACACAAATAAAATTTCCAAATGAGACATCATGTATGTCAAAGAAACCTTTCCCAAAAACATCCACCTATGTATCATCACCTTAAATAATGAGGATACAAACAAGGTTCTCAAGAAGAAAATTATTCCCAATCATAATCCATATGATGAGTAACCCCTATGTCAAGTATACCCTATTGTGAGAATTTTCCCTCTACTATTATAACTTGTCCCTTTCCTTTATTTGAGGTGGAATAAATTGAATTATATTATTCCTTTATGTATAATTATGTAAAATTGATGTGATTCTTCTTAATATGATGGGCCAACTCATCAATCTTCTCAACATGATAATGATGATCATCATCACCAAGTTTATTGAAATATGAACAAGTTGGTCTCTCTCTATTTCATGAATCCCATTTCTTGTAAGAGGATTTATAATTTATTGGTGCATGAAAATATGATTTTGCATGATTTTTTTGGATTTTTCATTGGTTGATTTTGTTTCTTATTAGACCCTTCCCTATATTATGGGTGATCTTCCACCAAAAATTATGACTTACATGGTTTGAGAATGCCCATTATGATTAAATTATCCTCTTGAAGCATAAACATCTATAAAAATGACTCAAATGAAGGAAGTATAGGCTTTTCCTATAGTCAACTAATGAGTCTAAAAACTAGAAACAAAATGTTGTATATTCAAAAGGAATATTTATTAACACATTAAAGATTAATTTTACATGTTTATTCTTAATAACACAATATTTGAGTTGTGTTATTAGTTCATTTAATCTAGTTACATAGTCTTGTATATTGTCAAAATATTTTGGATCTAAATTAGTGAGATTATTACAAAACCAATACCCCTTATCATTATCAATTTGACCATACTATTATTCAATTTTATCCCAAGCCTACTTAGGTGATTTACACTAGTCAATATAGAAAATAATATCAAGAGAAATAAATGAACACAAATGTCCAAGAGTTTTATTATTTTTAATGAGCCATGCCATATTTTATTTAGCATTTGTTGGTTCTATAATTATTTCCTCTTTGTAAAATTAATATACTTTACCCATTAAATTACTCCATGCATGTAATTTACAAGTATATTTGTATGGAGTTAAAAGATAAAATTTAGGATTACACTTGGCAAATTTTAAAGATCACAAGATAGAACTAAAATAAAATGGGCACATTCGCAGGCCATAACCCCCCTTGAATGTGTCAATGAAATATCCCACCACCCCCAAGAAAATATTATTTGGCACTTTATATTTTAGTGTGGTTACAATTTCCACTTGAAAGCATAGAAAAGTGGTCATGATATCACTGCTTTAAATTTGACAAAATAAGGTTAAATTGTTTGAATTATAATTCCTAATCACAATTAGTATAAAATAGTAGTATAATTTTGAATTACATGATAAATTATCCACACTAACAAAATTGTACATTAAAAGGAGATGTATGAGCCCAAATAGAATCTTGAAAGTTCCTAAAATGGATAACACTTATTCAATACCTATGATAAATTTATTTTTTTTGAAAAATATATGGATCAAAATCATAAACCATTTTCATCACCACATAGAATGTGGGAAAAAAAAAATTCTTAAAGAAAGGTGGTCAAGAGCCCAAGATATTAGTGTTTAAACTTTAATTGAAAATTCAAAAACTGCATTGGTGATGGGATCTAAATTTTCAAATCTTTACCACCAAATTTAGCAAAATTACCATCAAATTTAGATGTTTTCTAGATTTAACCATGTCCAAGTGAATGGTTTGATATATTTTAATTTTTTTAATAGTTATTAAAACTACAATATCTTTTTAAAAAAAATAAAATGTAGAGTTTTAAAACATTATATAAATCTTAGAAATAGGAACACAAAACATATAAATTGTTTTGATTGATTGTTTACACTTTAAAAACATGTTTAAAGAATAAAATATAGATTTTATTTTATGATTAAAAAATGGATCTATAGGTTATGAATCCAAATAACCAATATAGTTTTTTTACAATAATAACAAAATGATCTCATAACTGATGTACAATTAACTTGGACAAATAATTTTGACAATCAGATCATAGAAAATATCACAAAAAAACTAAACCTAAATACAATGAGATATTTTTCGTGTTTAAAAACAATTTTAATGAATTAATTAGTGCAAATGATATTATAATTTGGAATTTATGGAAATACTACTAACAAACCACTCACCAAGATGGCATAGGATTATGAAAAGTGTCATAATCATATGAGATGATACATAAAATTAAAAAATATAAGTAAAATTAAATTAAAATGTGTGAAAGGGACCCAAGAGTGGAACCAGTAGGGGAAATAACCAAGTTCACACCAACAAAACAATACCAAAATTATGATAACAAAGAAAAATATACTCTTGCACATCATTCAAAACTATGAAATAAAGATAATACAAAGTATCCATATAAACAAATTACAAGGTAATAATAATAAACAGATATCCATAATCCATTATTTCATAAAATACTCACATAAATATATAAATAATATAAATTATACATTCATAAATCATATATTGATATTTTCAAAGAAATATTTACATATGAACCATAAAGGTTCTAGACTTAAACCCTAGATCATTGTATATACATAATCAACTATGACTTATCATCCAAAATGTCTTAACCTAACATGAGATACTTAAATAAGAGGCTAAGGTGTATACACATAATATTTTTAAACTTTATCATTTACTAATGCTTTCTCTCTTGTAGAAACCTATCAAGTTTCAATCTCTCTAAGTGCACACCTTAAAGGGTGCACCAAGAAAGGGGTGGGAAAACCTTTGGTGATTAGTAACATTGTAGGTCCCTATACCATTACCTAAAATGACTAAAATTCACTTTTATCCAATTCCCTAATAAATTAAAACCTATTTACCCACTTATATATGCATTTCCCTTTCTAAAATAGACCCTAAATAAGAAAACACCCTTTTTATCCATTTTTTACTATATCGACTAGGTTGATCTTGTTAGGGATTCAATGCACATTACTGAACTAAGTCAATACGACCAACCTAGTTTAATACCTAATGACTAATTTTCCCACCTAATAAAATTTAGTTGGTCAATCATGTCAACTAAATTCCCATGAATGTTTAGGGTTAATTTATGGATATAAACACCACATTAACTTTAATCCAATAGAATAACATTAATTTTTGCATTATTATAGCTCTAAATTAATCTATTTATATAATTGAAAAGTCATTAATTAGGGTTTTTACTTGGGAGGAAATAATTTTGTCTTGTTGGAAATTATTGAATGCAAAGTAGGAGGATTTTAGCATAGATTTTATTTCTATAATATGATCCTTATAAAGATGCAACAACCTCTTACAAAGCACAATTAGAAAAGGGATAGATTGAGGCATGACAGTTTCATTCAAGGTAAGTATTCTTAACTCTTACTCTTTCATTTTATTAGATAGATATTTTACAAAGTATTAGATTTAATTTGTTACTCCTTGCTTAGAATTACCTCTACATTGATTTGAGTATAGTTTTACTCTACATGTTATGGTTTATTTGTTTAATTATCCCACTTTGTTCCAAAAGCTTTGGTGATCACTATATTATTTTTATTTTATGTATTTAGTTAGGGTTATTATGTGGTACTACTTGACTAGAGGCTTTACAACCCTCTCTAGTGGTGTTGTGTGATAAGAGACACCTTAGGTAGGTTTAACATATTAGAATTGGTCATGTCTCGATATAAATAGTTATGAAATGAGTTTTTGGTAAGATCACCTTATCTAAGCTTGGAATTCACTAAGTAGGAAAAGTTGTAGATCCATCCTAATTCATTACATACACAAAGTTATTATTTATAGGTTTCCTTATACCCATTGCTAGTGTTTTCCAACTCATTTTTTTTCCAAATAAATTCACATCTAGGAATATTTCATTCTATATCTAATTTACATTTCCCTAAAAGTATCAAAGCTGGATCTTGTTTAAAACCAATTTTCATGGGTAGTGGTGTACCTAACCAAGATTTTTTTATATCAAGTTTCACATGTGACCATCACATGTGAATGCATGATGAAACATATTGCCAATTTGATAAGAAAGAATAAATCTAGACAATATTAATTGTATTTAAATTTATATGTTTTATAAGCATTTTCAGAGTGTTCTCAAACTGGATGTGAACATAACACCAATGATCATTTCAAAGTCTTTAAGTTATAATCTTGTTTGTGTAAGTTTGAAAGAGGATTAATTAGCATTAAAAAAACTTTAATATGATTTTCCCCATACTTTACTTAAATTTAATCTTTATGGTTTTAGTATCCATCTTTGGTGTAAGCCAATAGTGCACGTAGTATGTTGTGTTGCTAAGCATCAATCATCTCATGTATAGTGGGATTCACAATATTTGGAATAAATTTTTGGTATAACAAATTATGGCTTGGTGACTTATTATAGTTTTATCTTAGTTGATATTATTGGCAATCGATAATTTAGTCATTCATATTGTTGACTTATAATGTTTGACCCAGTCTTTATATGTATTAAAAAATTAAAGATATGTCATATTATTGTAGATCCTTGACTTAGGGATCTAAAAAGATTAATTTATGGGGATTTTAATGGTTAAGTTGTTTGGGACCTTAATCAATGTGATAATTGTAATTTTTGATTTGTTGAGACCTTAGGAAAGGTCAAAGGTTAAAACATTATTATTTTTCTTGGTATATCATGGCATAATTAGGTCAAAGATTGATATGGAAAAGAAGATATGTTTAGTATGAAAATGTTTGAAGTGATCGTAACCAACTGTAACAACACCACTGGGTTTTACCAGAATATAGTTTTTTTTTAAAATTAATTACACATATTCATCATTTAGGATTCACCATGATAAACATAATCAGTGATATTATAACTAACTATATTAATTTATTTAACCAAAAGAGTTTATAGTTAATACACTTGTATGAGGGTCACCATGAATATATATGCCAATCATGAACAATAATGAAACAACACTAAATAATGCATCTCATCATATATGAAATAGTACAAATTTAGCCATGGTTGATAAAAAATTACACCCACTGATGTAGAAGTATAATTTATAACTGTTACATTTTTAAAAAATACATAAAAATATCTCAAATGATAAAACATCATACAAATCTCCATGGAGTAGAGTATCCATGACTCAAGTATCAATTTGTAATCTTAAGTTTAATCCCTAGTATAGTACTCCAGTTGGGAGCAAGAGGATCATCTGAGCACTTTTCCAAACCAAACACGAGCCATGAATCCCTTACACTTTCTACCAAACAAGGGGATGGACCTCCCTTCATGAATGGGTAGATAATGATGGTGTGGGAATCTAGAGTAAGAAACTAGAACCCTTATGTTAAAGATATATAATAAATAATGCGTACTATAAACAAACCCATTCTAACATGATATCTCACAAATATGAAAACTATATAAACATATGAAATGATAATGTTTAATTTAAAAACATTACTTTGACAAACATTTTCAATAATAAATGATCTCTAGGATCAATCAAATTCATACACACCACTTGATCAGATTACACCTCATATTACATTGATGGTGTTAATTATTCGAATGGAATCCATCCCCTACTTATTTATTGTCATGAATGCAAGATTCGGTTATTATATAATAATATAAAAAAATTAGATTCTAACACAATATTCCCTATTAGAAAATATAATATGCTAAGTAAATAAATATCATTTTCATTCATTTATTCTATCAAATGAAATGCAATTAATCTATGATTCTCTAATTTTTTACAAAATAATAAATAGAATAAAAATGCTTTCCTCAATAGAATCTTTCCATCTGGGTAAGAATCATATTTATACTACTAGTTACTTAATATCACTATGTAACTATAAAAGTTATTCCCTCAACTTTTGTTCACTTAAACCTCGTTTATATCTTGTTCATTTTTCCTAAATATAATAAAAATCCAATCTTTTATTAATTATAAAAGATCTACAATTTAGCAATTTAATTTTATAAACTTAAAATTTCAACTAAACATCCAACATATAACATATATCCCTAAATCCTTATTATGATAAATACTATACACAATAAATAATCATCTTAGTAAGGATTATTATTTTAGGTTACTATAAGAATTCCCTAAACACATATACCTTCCATACATTTATACTTTATAAACATGCAATAAATGATTTAATAACTCATTCATTATAAACTCCAAGTGTACACAAATACATATAATATATATTGTTTCAAGGTAAAATAGAATTATTATTCAATTCATGCTTTGGGAGTTCTACTAAACATATGCATGGATCCATTATTTATATAACACTAAGAAACTAAACACAATTATATATCAAGATTTACTAATTCTTTTATAATAAAAAGACATGACAGAATTATGTTTTTATCTACTGAATCTGTGTTTAGTCTATAACCTGACCAAGACTCAAAGCTTGTATGTTTAACCTCAATGTTAGCTTTGTTTACATAGACAATGTATAATCCCAATCCAAAAAACATTCAACACATTCAAATTTTTATCAATGTAACCCAAACACATTAACATTAGACAAAGTTGAATTAATATAAATACAAATTTCAAACTATCAATCATTCAACATAGTCAAATTTATACCAAAATATAGTCATTCCACAATATAACATTGCCAATGTTGATTTAGAAAAACCGTACTAAAATTAAAAATTGACTAAATTGATTATAATATAATATTTCAAATTTATTTAACAATTTTACATAGTCCAATTGATATATAAATTAAACCTTGTTGCTAGCTAACATAGAACAATATTATATCATAATCAAACTAGACCCAAATATTTATTCTTTTCAACTTTAATCTATATCATAACCCTTCAAATATAGTCACTATTATTTATAGTCACACAAAATGTACTCACAAATTCATTTATTAAATTGAATACTTAAAATAATTATAAGCAGTCATTCTCAGACCAATGCATCTTAATCGACTTAATTTTATTATTGGCATTAATGCTAGTAATATTCATATATCCTATTATACATAGGTATATATGTATATATATTATTATATACATTGATGTGTATATATACCCTAGGTTTTCAAGGTCCTATAGGGTGTATATATATAACCAACCCCCCCCCCCCCCCCCCTCCCCCCCCGCCCCCCCCCCCCCCCCCCCCCCCCACACACACACACACATTTAAGAGAATTAAAATAAATAACCCCTTTTTCCAATTTTACACAGTCGAACAAATCAAATATACAATATAACCACTTATTAAAATTCACCGATATATAACATACTCAAAATGCCATAACAACTTAATAAAAAATTCAATGAAACTTCCTTCATCTTCGAATTGATAGAGGGTTGAAGGCATAGATTTCACATGGGTGATTTCAAACAAAGCTAAACGCCTATAACCCTATCCCTTACCCTTTGGGATTATGGGGTTAGATTTAGGGGTTATGTGGAGTCTGAGCCTTCCACAAGGCCCTCCATATAACCCCTTATATTTTTTTAATTAATTTTAAACAAATGAAAAACCCTTTGGAATACTTCATTTAAAACAAATGAAAAGGGTTTCTCATTTATTTCTCATAGTTAATAAGCTTTAACCCAAAATTATGGAGCAAGAGAATGAAAAAGAATAATGGAATTAGCCATCTCATTCAAGGTCATATTAGTTCCATGTCATCAACATTATTTTATTTTGTGTATATATAGCTCAATGTTCAAGTTCAATCTCTTCAAGTGTGCAGAATTTCTCAAGGTAATGGTTTAGATAATCTTGGTCATTATTTGTACAGAGAATCTTGACATGTTTTATAGATTGATTTAAAACATGAGCCTTGAAGTATTTAAAACTATTAAAATAAATCACTCTTATGGGAAATTAAGTAGACCCAAGTATTTATTGGATATTCATCAATAAAATTAAGGGCATACCAAGTATAAGCTAAAAGATAAGGTAGGAAAGAAACCCATGAGATCACTGTGAACTAGCTGAAGGACTTCTAAAGCTCTCCAAGACATCCCATTTTAAAATTTATCCTCTATATTATTTCCTATAGTAAAAATTAAACATACACTATATAAAAAATGGATAAGAAGGAGTGTTGTGACCATATTATGAAAATCGAGCTCCTGAAGATAGTAGTATTTGAAATGGCCAAACCGCTCATGCCATATGTT